>PVIH01000297.1:0-274056 GCA_004025045.1 Sigmodon hispidus
CCTTCTCTGTGTGACACTCTATGCTGTGCCCTCTTCTCTGTGTGACACTCTGTGCTGTCTTCCAATCCACCCCTTCCTTCTCTTGCTTGTCCCCTTAGCTGTGCTGTCACTGGCTACAAACATCTGTTATTGTTTAGTCCAAAGAATTACAGTGCCAATAAGGTGCAAATATTTTATAACTAAAATATTTTATAACTTTATTGTAGAGATTCACTGCAGATATTTTAAAAATGGTCATTTTTAGAAAATACAATAAGGACAGTTTTTTTTTTTTAAAATAGTGTAGTGGAAGTAATGAAAACCAGAGCCTTGAATATGCAAGGCAGGTATTCTCCACTAAGTTACAGCATTGGTTTTCCTAGGAAAATATTTATTTATTTTTATCTTATACATATGAGTATTTGCCCCTATGTATAGATGTCTGGTGCCCACGGAGTCCAGAAGCAGGTGCTGGATCTCCTGAAACTAGAGTTACATACAGGTGGTTGGGAATTACCATGTGGGGACCTAGGATCCTCTGAAAAGTAGCATGTGCTCTTAACCAGGGAGCCATCTCTTTATCCCCAGGTCACTGATGTTTTCTAAATGCTGTCTGATAACTGAGTGCATCTGAAGTCTCTGGGTCTGTTTCCGCCAGTTCTCTTTCTTCATACTTGGCTCTATGAATCGTGTTGCCCTCATGCACTATGTTTAGAGATTCAGTGAGGCACTGTGCAGCTGTGTTCTGTAGAGGGCCCATGGCACATGTTTAGTTCTTCTGCATGCCTTGGTCTAAAAACACAGTAAGTTAAAATCCTGTCCTGAGGGCTTCTTTTTTCCTTCCCACAAGATGATATATGCACTTCAGCTACAAATCTGCTTTAGGGCTGTTTGCAATTTCTCAGATACATTTTTAGTTTCTTCTTCTCCCCATGGTTCTGATTAACAGCTCTCTGCTGAGTGTCTCAGGGTGCTTGTAAGCCATGAGGTAGGGAAGAAGGTTAGTTACCAGTTCACTCTAATCTGGAAGATACAATGTCATACAACATCCATGGGTGAATTGGAATACTTCCCGCCCATTCTGCCCAGACTACTCACTCACTGAACTGGTGTCTCAACTGGAGATCTGGTTAGTACAAACATACCCTCAGGACAAACACTGCTTTTTGCTCAATTTCTCTGGCTGGGTTTTCATTCTCAGTTATGCTTTAGTGTGACAACTACCTGGTATTGTTGTCTGGTCTTTTTAGATTTAAAGAAAGATTTAACAGCTATCTTTTCAGAATTTCTGGTGGTTTTCAGTGAGTGTTGACTTGAATTGCTAGATACCATTATCTCTCAAGTGGAAATGTCTATCTCCATTGATGATAAAATCTTACAGTCAACCGTGGTGTCTTAGATTCATGCAGTTGCTGGAAAAAAGCACTCTGACCAAAAGTAACTCAGGGAGGAAAGGGTTAAATTTTAGCTTACAGTTTCAGGTCACAATCCTTTACTGAGGGAAGTCAGGGCAGGAAGCTGAGACAGGAATTTGAAGCAGAAATTTGTTAGGGGATATGTTCGATCACGTTGTGAACCCTGAATTTACATTTGCATTAAAGAAAATTAAGCCTGGATCAGGAGGCTGTGTTAGCAACTAGTTGACAGAAAGTAGTTATAGAGCAAAGAGGGCATCTGGGAGAGATGAGAGACACGGGAAGTAGCAGGGAGAGGCTTTGAGTGGTACAGTTTTTTCTGATTTGGTAAAACGGAAGCATGGGTCTTTGGGAGACTTCAGCAAGGAGAGGTTAGCTAGTTGTGACCCAGACTCTCTGATCCAGCAGGTTTTACTTCAGCCTTTGAATTTTGAGTCTTATTTATAAATAGGATGATAGAGTTACCTTTGATGGCAGCAACTGAGCTGGTGCCTACGGAACAGAACTCTGGCCAGCCTGCAGTCAGAGTGGCCAGGCCACTGCTAGGGAAGCAGGCCCTTATCTGTAAAGTTGCAATTGCTGGAGGAAATAGTAGATTAAGGTGCAACTAATGTGCTGAAGTTAAAACAACAGAACCTATGGAGAACACTGCTTGCTCAATGGATCACGCTTAACTACCTTTTTTATATTTCCCCCGGACCACCTGCCTAAGGAATGGTATTGCCCACAGTGGGCTTTGCCTTCCTATATCAAATAATGACTGAGGCAATCCCTCTTAGACATGGCCATGTACCAACTTGGTCTAGGTAATTCCCCAGTTGAGGCTTCTCTTTCAGATGACTCTAAGCTATGTTATGTTGACAACTCAGGGTAACCAGGGCACATGGTATATAAGATAATAAATCTGATGTACAGTCTACTTTCTTCTACAACCAACATTTTATTTTCTCTCTACTTCCCTACATTCCCACCTGGTTTAATGCATACTGGGATGTTGGTTTTAAAACATTACACTTGCATTATATAGGTTCTCCTTCAAGCCTTTCCCCTGACATTTGCATTTGTTTGCAGTGGTATTTACAGAAATTATTTAGATCTATATTTAACAGAACTCAGTAGTCAATAAGCAGCATCCCAATATCTTCTTAGTTCCTTTATATATCTTTGTATAATTGAAGTTTTTTTTTTTTTAAAGTGATGGACATAGGGAAGTATTTTCTGAATTCCCTTATATCCATACCATGCTTTTGTTTCTTTTACATGTTAAAGACACTTTAACTGAGCATAGAATTATGTAGAATTTTTTTAAAGATTCTATCCTCTGTAAGTTACAAATGGAATAAAATGTGAATCAGATTTTGTCAATAGCTCTATTGGTAGTTTCTGTATTGACTAGAAAAATCACTGTCGTTAAATAATCCATGCTTGAGTAATCAATATGCATCACTCAGTGGTGAGTTTAGGCTTACACACACAAAAATGTCTTATACTTTGCATGTGCCATATCTCACCATATTTCCTGATAGGAGTCTCAGACTGTCTCTGGAGCCGCCATGTGATAGCATTCAGATTCCAGGCCCTTCAGGCCCCACCAGTTTCAGGGTCTCAAGTCAGAAACTCTGGAACTCCCCAGTGTTGATTTCTTATTTGATCCAAGTCGATCCCTGTGGTTCTAGATATTGCTTTGCTCCCCATGAACTGTGGCTGTACCTACTTGTGAGGCAGACAGCCTCCACTGCCTACTTGGGCTGCCCAGGGGCTCTGTCTGGTGAATCACCACTGACCTTCTCTGGGTAATCAGCCTCTATGACTCCTTGTCTCTCTGTCCAGTGTAGCATTTTTATCTGCTCTTGGCCAGCTTCACCAGCAGGAGTTTCTAAAGCAAATTATAGAACTCTTAATACTTTTTCACTCACGTGCGAGTGCAGTGAAAATCAAGAGATGTTCCTGGATACCAACTGAAGTGTCCTCAAACATTCAGCAGCAATTTAGATACTCTTAGAAGATCCTGTGATCCACTATGAGGAGACTCGTCTGCTTGAAAATAAATGTTCATGCTTTAGTTTCTATTTCTCAGAAAAGAAGGAATTGCAGGTGTGTGTGTGTGTGTGTGTGTGTGTGTGTGTGTGTGTGTGATCATGTGACCTCCTCCCCTGGGTGAACTTGTGGCCCTACTTGTGGCCCTAGGAATCCAGAGAGGAGCTAATTTTGTACAAGTTGGGGAGCAGTGTGCTTGCTGCATTGCATCCTGGGGAATTTCTGAAAGCAGGAAAGGATTCTAAGAAAGGATCTGCATCTGAGCATTGCCAAGTGGAACCCGGGAACTAGAAACTCCCTGAGGAGTGTTCAGGAGTCTTCATAGGAGCAAAGCACTGGAGGGAACCTGCAGTGTGCTGAACTTATTTGGAATAGAAGGAAGACAAGGCTTGCTTCGAGAACCCCTGGACAAAAGCAGAGGTAGGAAGACACTGGTACAGTGTCAGTGGTGTGTGTATGTGTGTGTGTCTGTCTCTGTGTGTGTGTGCCTGTGTGTGTGCATGTGTGTGTGTGCCTGATTGTGCCTCTGTGTGTGTTGTGTATGTGTGTGTGTATGTACCTGTGTGTGTGTCTGTGTGTGTGTGCCTGTGTGTATATGTGTGTATGTGCACCTGTGTGCCTGTGTCTGTGAGTGTGTATGCCTGTGTGTGTGCCTTTGTGCATGTGTATGTATGTGCCTGTGTGTGTGTGTGTGTGTGTGTGTGTGTGTGTGTGTGTGTGTGATTTAAGCTGCATTTGCATGGTGGTAGCATCTGCTGGAAGGTGAAGGTGGATATAACAAAGCTTCAGAAGCATGAAGACATTTAGTGGAAGATTAAATCTAGGAAACACTGTGTTTGTGGAAGGAACAGACGACTGGCCCGGAAAGGGGAAACAGGCAATAGACACTGAATGGATAGGCAGAAGTTACTGCCTTGTTTTCCTAGGCAAAAACTGGGCTCTGGACAATCCTCAAAGACAGACACATTCTTAGGACTGTTGGTTTATGTGTAATAAGTGTGTGTGTGTGTGTGTGTGTGTAACTACCATCTTTACATTCAGGCTCCTGTGACAGACATCCTATCTGCAGGATTGGCTCCTAAATGCCCAAATGACATACTCCCCTCCCCTAGAGCTTCTGATGAGATGGGAGAATTGCCTTCTGTAGCTGGGTCCTCTATTTTTGCATTAACTAACTAACTAACTTATTAATTTGTGTATCCGTGGGCACCCATATGCCACAGTGAAGAACAACTTACAGGGGTTACTTTTCTCTTTCTGCCATGTGGGGCCTGGGATTTAACTTAGCAGCACTGCTCTCAACCATGGAGCCATCTTGTGGTCCCTGGAGCTGGGTTCTCTTTAGTCCTGTACATTCTTTCCATTTCTTCAGGAGCACAGGGGTAGGGGAAGCCTTATCTGGTACCTTCTTGCCTGGTGGCCAGCTGTGCATAAGAAGACCTATAACAATCTGGGTAGACCTCCAAGGCCCCAGTAGCACTCGCCTGGGCTGTGATGGGCTGCTGTTTTCTCCTCTCTTCTGCCATCCTCAGGGAACTCACATTCTCCAGTACAGGAGAGGAAATTAAGCAAAGCAATATCATAGATTTATTTTGATTGCATAGAAGAATCTCATCTGCATATATTAGAATGGAGGCAATAGTCAAATGTATTAAAGCATGTTTTCTCAAGATAGAAATCTCCTGGTTTTAGACAAAAATTTGACATTGGTACCTCTGGGCTCAAGAGATATTTGAAGATCAGGAGGAGCAGATGGGATGTTCCACGACTGACCTCTGAGGGTCCCAGACAGGTGCTGCTATTCTTGCTGTCTGCCCTAGCTATCTGCCATGAGGCTTGACATTCCCACAATACTCACTCATTTAGATTTAAGGAACTGAAGCTACTTTTAAAAATGTAAATGTTGCCTGGAAGGGTAACATATTAAGATATAATTTGCATTAGCCTGAATTAATTTATCAGGTTAGCACTACTCCCTTATGAGTGCTCAGGAGATGTGGGTATTGGTTTTGATTGGGACTGGGGCAGGGAGCCAAGAGGGCCAGCTGGGAAGGCAGGGCAGGTAGGAGGACCTTCACCATGGAGGGCAGCCCTGGGCACTTTCAGTTTGCTGATGAGCTGGATGCAGAGCTGAACTTGTGGGCCTCGGATACTCTAGTAGGCAGCCTATCGATCATCTACACACTACTGACAGTTCACTCAAATGCTGTCTCTTAATCAGCCAGTTCATTTCCTCTGCCAAAGCTGAGGGTGTTAGCTGCCATGCTCAATGCTGCTACAAAATGTCTGAGAAAAACAACTTCAGGGGCTAGGGAGATAGCTCAGTCAGTACACGCTTCCTGTGTGAGAATGACGACCCAAGTCAATCCGCAGTCAGGAAAACAGACCTGACTACTTTCATTTCCTGAAAGACATAGATGCATCACCACACCCTTGTGTCTCAGTGTCCTCACCTTAAAAAGAAAGGGTAGGCACTATAACTCACAATGATGCTGAGAAGATGAGTAGGAAACAAGTGCTCAATGAACAGTATTATACATTCATTTGGATTTTCAAGGAAATAGCAACATTTTGCACAGGTCCCTATGGACTCCAAGCCATCACAAAGGATAGCAGGCATTCCTAAAACTCAACAAGGCAAGACACAGCTGGAATCTTTTTTTCCCAACTTGATGAACCAATGAGTTTTATTAGGGTTACGTACAAGAATATGAGTGAGGCATTCCTTACAGGAGCAGAAATGACTCAAAGACAGTGACATCACCAAAGCCCACTCCTGCAGGGTAACAGTTCACAGAGCCAGGGACCTGGGGTACACTCCATATTTTGTATGCAGCTCAGCAAGTTGGAGAGTGTTCTTCCCATGTACCTCAGTTGGTCTAAATTTCTTCCGATCAGCTCAGTCCTGCTGGTTTCTGCTTCTTCTAGGCAGCTGGATTGGTGTCAGAGTCTTTTCTTTTTATTAAGATTTTTTTAAAACTTGTCCTTGTATAAAGGTGTCTTATCCACATTTATTTCCCAAGATCCCTGTAGATATTCAAGACCTTGGCTACCATGGTGCTATGACAAAGTGCAAAATTTAAGCACATCAAAAGATAAAGCTACTTTTATCCAAGGTGCCCACTCCAGTGTTTTTACAGATTGACAAATCCTTCAGGTCTAATGGACCCTTCTACAGCCTGAGATAAGTAAAAGCACCCAGGAAGTTATTCAGTTTTATTTATTCACAGCATATAATGGGTGCCTGAATGTGCTTTCAAAAACAGCCCACCACAATTATATATGAATGTGAATTCAACATGGTGGCACCATGCTTGGTTCATGGTGATTGCTCACTACCAGGTGGGCCCTTAGTTTCTGTCTGAACATGCTCTTCTGGGAAGGCCCTGGCCCTTTTACTCAGTAGTAGTGTCCATTATAATCTGGGACTCTGTAACTAACCTTTATGGCTATTTCTTATGGGTATTCTGGAAGATAAATTTAAAAATATAGCCTTAGAAAAGACCAAGTTCAGTTCATCAAAATTCAACATAAAGAGGCAAGAGGAAGAAAAGCAAGGGCACTTGCTGTACCACTTTGAAATACAATTTCTGGCTGGGTATTGTTGGCACATACTTTTACTCCCAGCATTTGGGAGACAGAGGCAGGCAGATCTCTGTGAGTTCGAGGCCAGCCTGGTCTACAGAACAAGTTCTAGGACAGCCAGGGCTACACAGAGAAACCCTGTCTTAAAAAAACAACAAAAACTAAACAAAAAACAACTCCCCTCAAGATATATAATTTCTGGTGAAGGTAGTTGATTTATTTTGTTCTGTTTCAGGTGTTGCAAAAATTAAAACTGTTAAACAGGTGAAGGTGTGGTCTTCAGCTTTCAAAAAGTTATCACACATTGAAATGCAATATCAATTCTATGAGAGCCTCTATACTTCAGGTAAAACAAAACAAAACAAAGCAAAATATCAGAGATTCTATTTCCCAAAGAGGAGGGTTCATATGCCAGTTTTAACACTTAGTACATACACTTGACTAACCTGTTTAGACTTCTTGGCCCAGAAGATATCCATCTTCAGATGAAATAATAAGTGATCAGAAGTCCATAATCCAAAACGACTCCAACTATAAAATTAAAAGGTGAGGGCAAATTGACAGAGGCATTTTATTCAAGTGTTTCATACTTTTTTCTTTGGATTAGACTTTGCTGGGGGGCTTTTGAAAGTTGTGTGTGTGTGTGTGCGTGCGAATGTGTGTGTGTGTTTGTGTCTGTGTGTCTGTCTGCCTAGTTGATTTGGTCAGGATCTCATTCTATAGCGCATGCTGACACAAGACTCACTATATAACCCAGAGTAGGGTCAAACTAAGAGCAATCCTTCATCTTCAGTCTCCCGAGTGCTGGGATTACAGGTGTGAAACACCATGCCCAGCTTTGTCTGATTATTTTTATTTGCTTTTAAACAATGAACTTGATTTAAAAAAAAAAAAAAACAACTCTGTGCTTCAGTTAAATATGTCTCTGGAAAGCTACCCTCCTGGGATTATGAAACAATAAGCACAGATTCCTAATTGAAGCTAAAATACCTCAGAGAGTAAGCTGGCTCTTGAGTACTGAATGACAAGCCTAGCTACAAGAAGACTTTCAGACTTGCCTGACAACAGAGTGTGCTCTTATTCTGCAGAATGATTTCCTGTGCCTCCTCTGGATGCAAAGGGGGGCACTGAGACACTATAAAGATACATTACCTGTCCAAGGACCGTTGCTAAAGAACCCTTGCTTCTTGCTTTGGTTACTCTCAGTATGAAGAGAGATACAGCAGTGAGAAGCCCAGAAGTGTAGCCCGTCTGTCTGTTTTCTTACAAACTGGGTGATGGGACGGCTGAGACAGGCACAGTATCTGTGTTTAATTAACAAGCTGGGCCAAGTAAACGCTCTCAGTTGATTGATGCCTAATTGGGAAGCATTGGCAAAGCACTCAGTGTCTGCCAGCCTTCTCTTTCAGGCTAGAGACCCCCAAATTTCTTCAGAAATAGTACCAGCTCCAAGTAGGCACATACCCTTGGCCCACCAGGAAGAAAGCAGCTGTAGATATGTTCCCTGACTGCTCTTGTTACCCATACTGCTAGCATGGAACTCCTTGGTGATTTGGAGGTAGTATGTGTAGCCACAGGCATACTGCTCTGACCTATGGACCAAAGAATTGAAAGACTACAAGCTATGGTAAGGCTGGAGCCAATATTGAGATCTTGAACCAAGCCCACTCAACCTTGATTTTATGTGACCAATCAGTAATTTTTCTTGAGACCTTGGAAGCAGGATCATAGCATAGAGCTCCAGAGTGATGAAGCCATTCTCCTCAGCAAATCCAACCTCTTTCTCAGAAGCTACTCTTGGCTTCACACTTGACTTTGGTGAAGGTTTAAACGCAAGCTATCAAGTAACCATGGGAGCTAGGGTGCCTATCATGTACTGGTACTATCCAGTTTTACTAATCAGTGAACTCCAACATGTAGAATAGCAATTGGCCACGATGAGGAAGAAGCATATGTAAAAGGGGGAGCTTACCATGGTTCTCCCAAGCTGAAGCCAAAGATGAGAAGAAATCAATGCTGAAGATATCAATGCCCACGTCACCCTTCAGGTCTACAGATAAGTTATGTGAGGGCAAGAAATACAGGACAGAGAATGGGAGTTCTCACCCAGCTAGTCCCCGACCCCCAGTGTCTGAAAACATTTTGAGTACCCACCCTTACTGCCTTACTGAGCTTGGGGGTGGGAGGGGACACTCTAGTCACCCAGCAGACTTAGGACAGGGATGATGTAGCAAATTCTATGCTTTACTGCACAGCATTTTCCTACCTAAGCCATGTCTAGTGCCCAGACTTCTGTAAAGGAAGGAGGAGAGGAAAACAAAGGATGTTTAGCGATTAACACATCATCTGCAACAAGGACAGAGAAGACATTCTTTCACTCCAAATCCTACATTTCTTTGTGTAAATGTTTCAGGGCACAGGAATCATATAGCCCTTAGATCCTGCTACTTGTTACAGTGATAAAAACACCAACTTTCTGCCCGTCTTTATAGACAGTCTATGCTGCTGTGATCATCACCATCATTTTCCTCATATTGTTTGCTAATAGGGGAGAATAAAAGAACTCAGATGCCATCCAGTTCTTTCCTCCAAATCTGTGGTTCTCTTGGTTCGAACTGGGCCAGTTCAAGGAGCTTTGGGTGCCTGTTCTGGAGGTCTACTCTTCCATTATTAATGGCTGCGCTTCCTTTGAGGTCTTATTTCTTTTGGTTAAGTAGTCTGCCTGGGAAACATGGAGTGTCCAGTGCTTTGTCAATGCAAACGGAGCCGAAATTAGAATGCACTTGCTCCTGACTACAGTGCACTGTGAGATGTCTCCAGCCTGAGGCCAGTGACCTCAGCTAAGTGCATGGACTTTGCCTCTCTCCCGAAGGGTCAGGGATTAAGATGGAGTGCAGGAGTGGATCATGCTATTTCTTGTAGGGCTGCCTCTCTCTCTCTTGCTGGCTACCATCTCAGCTGAGTGACATTTGTGCCAGCTGCTCCCAAAGGGAGGCACTCTGGTGAAATGTCACCTGCTTCAGCGTGAATGACCCTTCTCCATCCTTCATTTCTTTTCTCGCTGTGTCTCCCTCCCACATCTCAAGTGCCTTCTTTGTTTTGAAAGGACACCGCCTTGATATTCAAGTGCAGGAAAAAGTAATTACATTTTGTCTTCAAGTCTGCTTCTCAAAAAAGCCTTCAAATCATCCCTGGCTGAAACACTGGGATTATTCCCCAGGGAAAATGATACTAATGGCAGCTTCAGCTGCTTCCTATCCTTTCTCTTGCCTGCCACTTCTTCCTGTGAAGGGGAGGAGGGAAAGAAGAAATGGACCTGATGCTGCCTTTGGAAACTTCAACCCCACCCCCAGTAACACACCTCATCCAAAAGGCCACACTTCCTAATTCTTCCCAAACAGTTCTGCTAGCTGGGGCTAAGCCTCCAAATATGTGAGCCTCTGGGCCTTTCTCAGTGAAACCACCAGAGTCTCCGAGCATAAAATCTGTGCTCAGTCCTCCCAATACTGGGAAGAACAGACGAAAAGGCTCGCCCTAGACGTGGCTCCATCATCCCTGACTGCCATCTGTTTCCTCCTGTCCCTTCCTTTGCTCATTGTCCCCTACCCCACTTACGTTTTCCTGTCCTTGCCATCTTTCTGGGACTGTGCTCTGGAAGAGTTGGAGATGTCGTAGTCTTGAATTTGAGTATCCCTTTCTCCTCATTTTCCTGACTTTTCTGTAGGGGCTGGCAATGTCCCTGTCATTCTGGACTCACGCTTTGAGTATAGGCAGGTTTGATGATCCTAAGTTGGAGTCATTGGTCCATTTTCAGAGAAAGCTCACCTATTCCCAAGGCCTTTTATTAAATTTCTTCTAGGTTTGGCGCCACATTTCTTGCTGTCCCGTGGATGTCCTCCCTTTAGCGTGGCATTGTCACCTTATGTAACAGGTTGATGTTGGACCTTACCATTCTAAGTTAACGTCTGTTGTACAGCCATTTCCTCCATGGTTGAGCATTCTCTCCTGGGAGGAGAGAAACTCATGCAGTTCACAAGGCTTGGAAAGTTGCATGATTCTCAAGGCCCCTCCCCAAGGTTAAGTGAGAGGAAACTTCCCACCAGCTGAGCAGCCTGCACACTGTACCCGGAGGTGAGTATTCATCATTCATGTTCGGATGGGGGTTTTTGGTGATGAAGATGCCTTTGAGTCACTCATGTACTTAAAAGTAACACTGAACCCACTCTTCTTTTGATGATTGCAATGGATTCATCAAAGTGGACTTGGGTGGAATCATGTCCTTGGTCTGTTGTTGGTTCCCTACCTGGGGTGAGCTGACATCTGTTTACTTCTTCCTAGGAAAAGTCACACAACAGACTGCTTTTCATCCATCTATTCCATCACAGCTAGTTTTCTGTTCTTCAGTTAAGTGGGTTTGAAATGTAATCAATTTCGCTTCCTCCTTCTTCTTCCACAGCTTCTCTTTATTCAATCAGCTACAAAAACAGATTTATTGGC
The DNA here is from genome assembly GCA_004025045.1 of Sigmodon hispidus. Taxonomy (NCBI): domain Eukaryota; kingdom Metazoa; phylum Chordata; class Mammalia; order Rodentia; family Cricetidae; genus Sigmodon; species Sigmodon hispidus. Next base: position 11,514 of record PVIH01000297.1, read on the forward strand.
TGTCCATTAAGTAATTCTCTTACATGCATGCCCTCTCCTCTGATTTCACCACTATTGCTCTGGCTCTGCGTCACACAAGGAAACCCTCACCTATTCTGATGTTCTGGGTCTCCAGCCTATCTTCCTTGATGCTGACCATCTTTCTAAGCTATTATGTTGATCATTAGCTCTGTATCCATGTGCCTCCTGCCTTTCTAGTTTCTGTTCAGAAGATCCAGAATAACACCCAACATACACTCTCAGGTTGACATTCAAAAGCACTTCCAAAGCATGGTCCTAGTCAAGTGGAATCCTTACCTCCTACTGGACTCCCCTTGTGCCCTATTCTTAGGGCATGCTTGTCCACAGCTTGTACCAGTTCCGTGTGCTCTCCTAAAATTTCTTTCTGCATCTGAAAAGTAGTACATCTTCCCGAGATCTCTTTAGGAGTTGTAAGGCTAAAACACCCTAATTCAACATTTAGTAGGAGGGTACTAGGGTTTTCTCAGTATTACGTGGCAGGTTCTGGGAACTTGCAAAGATAAACAAGGTGTAATTTCTTCCTGGAGTTTCTCAGGTAACAGGAAGAAGTACACAGATCCTCGCATTCTGGGGCTACGGAGATGGCCCAGTCAATAAACTGTTTGCTACACAAGCATAGACCTGGGTTTGGATTCTCAGCACTCAGGATGAAATCTGGATATGGTAGCACATCTGTAACCCCAGCACTAAGGTGTGAAAATGGAGTCAGGTAGATATATGGAGATTTTTGAGTATCCAGTATGGACGAATGGATGAGCTTTATATTCAGCGAGGCATCCTCTCAAAAGTGAGGTGGAGATGATTAAGAAAACACCGAACATCAACCTATGTACTTTACATGCTTACACACATGTGTTCACATATCTGTAATCATGTGGAAATTTTACACACAGAGTGTGTGTGTGAGGAGAGAGAGAGAGAGAGAGAGAGAGAGAGAGAGAGAGAGAGCACCACCACCATATTAGTAGGTTAAGTGAGCGCTGGTTTGTGTACAGGCATACTATGTCTCCTACTTTACAAGTTTTATGGCTTTATCCTATCAAACTTTGACTTGCTAAACCCTCTGAAAACCACCCTTGAGCAATGACTACCTGCGATTTCTCACCCCCTCAGGGCCCAGCACTTCATAATGGGAAAGTAGGTGATAATCGATGCTAATGCGATGTGTTTCTTCTTCCAGGTGACATATTTACATTTTAATAGGAGACAATTCAAAGGAGGGTGTTTTAACTGCTGTGGCAGATGGGTGGGGACATATTTTGAGTTATGGTAGATTTGGGAACCTCAAATCACACCCACTCATACTATTTCATGAAGTTGGCTCCCCTCCCCTCAGAAGCCCAGAGATGAGGAGGATCTCCTTGAGTTGTGTGGCTTCCCAGTGCTGTGGGAGCGTTGGACTCCCAATGCAATGATGGATGAGACATCTGTTCCATGATGGGCTATTACCAACAATTCATTACTGCAAAATGGACTTACCCTCATTAGCCCAGGAGCTCTGAGTTTAATGTGGCATTCTGCAATCTCACAGATTCTGCAACACACATTGAAAGCGTGCATCACATTTTATAGAGCCGGGAAACCTGAACTTCAGAAAACAATGGAGATTTAGCATGCCTCTTCAGTTAGTTGACATATTTACTCTTCATGAATAAGCCTGTTTTGTAGACAAGCCCTGTAGCTCACAGCCTCATTATTAGAAATTAGTTCGCTTCGTTGCTTGTGCCCAAGGGCATAGTTTTCCTTGGGGGACAGTTATGCTCTTATCATCCTGGTGCTTCCTGTAGGTGAATGGCTTTCTGAAGTTCAGATCTGGGAATGTTCCTCCTGGGGTGGTCCTGGCCCTTCATCATGGGTCACCAGTGTAATTTGCACATTCTTGCTCAGGGCATTTGGGGAAGATTCCTATTCTCCTTGATATTTGAGCAAAATTACAGCCATACTTCCACATTTTCTTTACCTTTCTCTCTCTCTCTCTTTTCTTTCTTCCTTCCTTCTTTCCTTTCTTCTTTTAGAGAGGAGTGTTTTATCGATAGCCAGCAATCAGTTCAAACAATGTGTGGCAGACATGGTGTCAACTGGCTAAACTTTTGATTTTAGAGGTGCTGTTATGGATGCGTGAACTCCTGCCTGGCTCAGCTCATCCTTGGAAAATTACCCAGCCACTTGTTACACTTCCAGAAAATGACAGTTCTCCTTCAGGGCTTCTTTTTCCTAGATAGTTCAGGCATTTCTGAGGATTCCTTTAGCTAGAAAAATTTACATTGCCTTTTACCAAGCTACCAGTCAACAATTTAAAGCCAAGAATCAAATTCTGGATGTCCAACATTATTGGTGGCTGTGACAGTGGCTGAGGAAGACAACATTTGAGGAACCGAAGCATGGTTGGTTGCCTTATTTTTCTTCCCTAGGAACTGTACTTGGTAATTCATTGTGCTTGCTCTGATGTGTTTCATCTATATGCAGCTTATCTATCTATCTATCTATCTATCTATCTATCTATCTATATCTATCTATCTATCTATATCTACATTTATATCTATCTATCTCTATCTCTATCTATATCTATCTATCTATCTATCTCTATATCTATCTATCTATCTAGCTATATCTATATATATCTATATATCTATGCAGCCTAAAAAGTGCTTATTCATTCACCCACCCATCCTTTGCCAAACTCTGAACACTCATTGTGTGGGAAGTACTGTCTTGGATTTTGGGCTGTGTTGAAATCACATTTTCTTAGATTATGTAGTTCCTTTATTTAACTCTGCAATGAGATTCATCAGAATCTTGATGAGTAGCAGGCCAGGTCCTCAGCCTGGAACATTAGACATTCCTGGCAAAGAACATATGTCAGTTTTTTATACCTGTGTGTAAGAATTTTCATGATTGCCACCAGGGAGGTTGGACATGCTGTAAAGAGTGAGGATTTTATTGTTGCATACAGGTTCCCATGAACCTGGGTCAATAGCCTAGTTCCGGCACAGCAGAAAGGCTAAGGACCCCAAGCCCTGATGGGTGGGAGTCTTTAAAACAAAACATATGTAAGCAAAATGCGACATACCTTGGCATTCCAGGATAGGGCAGGAGGTAATGTACAGCAGCAATTGGCATGAATCCAACTTTTGAATCCATTGGCTACTTCGGAATCCACTCGCAGATCTGGGCCCTGCCCCCAGGTATCAATGTGCCAATGAATCCAGGTCCTTACATTCCCCCCTCTGACTGATTCCTGAGAGTTTCAGTCATGGAACTCTCCTGTCTCTAGGTCCATCCAGGTCTGAGTCCAAGGAGTCCATGTACTTCCCGAGGCCTCAGTCTCAGCAGGAAAACTCATCAGTAGGAGCCATGCTACCACTTTGAGGGGGTTGTCTGGATCTTCCCATCCTCCACTCTGGAAATCTTCCTTGAGTGTACTGCTGGCCTGGGGAGTTCCAAGGACCCTAGGTGATGTCCCTTAAGGTGGACCCAGTCCCTTGGTTGAAACCTGTCAGGGGAAACATCAGATTCATAGAGGGCCCTGAGCTTGGGCCACACTTCCTTGTGTGTCCACCAGGCTCCTTGTGTAGCATTGAGAAGATCTTGGTCATCTACTTCTGCCAGCAAATCCACCTGGAGGTTAGGGATGGTAGGGCAAGGGATGCCAAGCATAAATTCAACTGGGGTTAGCTTTATCTGATAAGGGAAATTCCTGGTCCCATATAAGGCAAAGGGAGCCACCCAGTCTGCACCAGCTTCCAAGGTCAATTTAATTAGGGCCTCATTTTAGAGTACAGCCTATCCTGTCTACTTGTCCTGAGCTCTGGGGTCCAAATACACAATATAGTTTCTAATCACTCCCCAGAAAGGTGGCTAAATACTGACCTACCTGGAACACAAAAAGTGGTTCATGGTCTGACCCTATCATGGTTGGAAATCCATACCTGTACAGGATGTCTTCAAGTAACTTCTTTGCCATCACCTGTGCTGTTTCATGCTTGGTGGGAAAGGCTTCTGTCCATTCTGAAAAAGTGTCTAACAAAACTAGCAGATACCTATAACCATACTTGCCAGGTTTTATCTCAATGAAGCCCACTTTCCAGTAGGCTCCAGACTTCTTCCCTGAGTCAATACGCAGGGTTTCCAGGGTTAATAACAGCACTGGTGAGCTGACAAGCTTTGCAGTTGGTGACAATGTTTACAAGAATCCAGCTTTTGAGTCCATTGACTACTGCGGAATTCACTCGCAGATCTGGGCCCTGCTACCAGGTATCAAAGTGCCAATGAATCCAGGTCCTTATAAGTTGTTTACACTGTTCCTGATGTCAGTAATGATGCATACTTTTGGATATAATATTTCATCTTTTCTCACACAGCTTGCTTCTTCCTTGCTCAGTGAAGAGATCTTCTACTCCAATTTCTATTATGATACTCCTCTTAGATCTTTGATGAATTCCCATCTGGATTCTGTGGAAATAGAGAAGAATGTTCTTCTCTTCCAGCAGAAACTTCTTCCCCATGGCCTACTATCTGAAGCTTCTTTCCTTGCCTCTGGCTTCTGTCCATTTCTCTATCACTATTTTCCCCTTGAAAGAAAATCAGGGATCCTTTGTGATTTTCATTTATTCTGAAGAAGGTGCTGTGTGGCCCAGGGCAGTTTTTATTCATTACCTAATGGATGTTTGTAGTCAGAAGTTTCTGTGTCCCACTTGGTTGGTCCCACAGCTGTTCACTAGCAGCACAGTCCCAAATAAACATACAGAGGCTTATATTAAACTATTTGGCCTATTTCTCAGGCTTATTACTTGCTAACTCTTTTTACTCTTAAACTAACCCACAATTATATTTATGTTTAGCCACGTGGCTTGGTACCTTCCCCTCAGTGCAGCATTCTCGTCATCCTTCTCTGCATCTTGCTGTCCTCTGTTGCTCTGCTCTTCCACTTCCCAGAATTCTCCTAGTCTAGTTTCCCTTCCTCTATTTCCAGTCTAACTTCTGGCCAATCAGCACTTTATTAAATCAATATTGACAGTGTAAAAGTGTAGTCCCATAGCAGATGTTTCTACCTTTGAGTTATGGAAAAAGCTGCTATAACCAGTCATGTAGATGTTTGTTTTTATTTCCCCTGCATAGATATCTAGAAGTGATGACTCTATGTTTATCATCTGGTGAAACTGTTAGTCTGTTTTCCAGAGCACCTGAACCATTTTGATTTCTACTACCATTCAACCATCAATTCTTCACCAAGGCAAGCAGCAGCTCTTTCTGGAGTCTGAGTAAGTGAAGGAAGCTACATTTCTCATCCTGCACTGGGATGTGGCCATAACTAACATTTACCTCCTTCCACAACCCTGTTACTCATGGATTTCTTTCACTTTAAGCCAAACTAGGTGGCTGACTTAGTGGTTACGCTTCTTAACTTATGTGCACATATTAGTTACACAGATCCATTAAATTGCCCAGTGTGATTTAGTGATCTGCAGAAAGCACTGGGCTACTGCATTTCAGGCAAGCTTTCCAGAGATACCCATGGGAATATTAGATAGTGTATTAGTTTTTTTTTTCTGTTGCTATGATAAAAACACACTGATATCAGCACTTCAAGGGAGTGTGTACTTATTTCAGCTCACAGTTTAAATGTATAGTCCTTTATAGCAGAAAAGTCAAGGCTTGGAGCAGTTGGCCACATAGTATCCATAGTCAGGAAGCAGAGAATGCTGGTGCTCAGCTCACTTTCTCTTTTTTTTATGTAGTTCAGTATCCCAGCCCAGGGAATGATGCTGCCATGAATGAGCCTTCCCACCTCAATTAAACCCTTCAACATAGTCTCTCATAAACACGCAGCCGAGAAATAAATCAATTCACCCTCAGTTGCCACATCCTTGATGTTTCTGCAATTGTCCTTTGTAATTTGTTTTGGGCTTCCAGCACTTATACTACTGATTTCTAGAAGGAATCCTTCTTCTCACTGTCTAGCAACATGGCCACTCCTCTTCTATCCACCATTATCAAATACAATTTTGTCTCAGAGGACAAGCCTTTGGGGTAGCCACTAAACCAGTGTGTTTGTGTGCCTTGTCATTCTTTCAGATTGCTGATTCTGATCCCACAGAGGTCATTACAAGACCAGTGAATCCCATGGGCTTTCGTCCATTGTGTTTCCCTTTTTCTTTCGGAGGTAAGAGGCTTCTGGAAGGCAGTGTTGTGAGTGGGTAACTGGAAGGTAGAGTCCATGAGAACTGGTCATGGTAAGTGACAGCAGAAGCAGGACAGTGAGTGGTAAAGAGCCCCAGATGGATGAGACTCAGATGATACAGGAAGATGGTTAAGGAGCATCTACAGAGGAGGATTTGCAATGTGATTCAGAAATCAAAATATAAATGCCCTGTAAGCACAGGGCATTCAAAATGGAGAGATAACCATGGCCTGGAGAAGTTAGATTTTCAGGAACTGGTGCACTGTTCATAGTTTTGAAAACTATATAGATATGAAACTGGTAGAAAGGTAGAAGAAATATTGCAGGTGGTCCAGACAGGGTGAAGAAGACTCAGATGTACGTGAGTTGGGTAGGGTGCATGGGTGTGTTCAGGGCTGAAACATAGACCTGTTTATAGCTGATTTCTAGAAAGAATAATAAAAAATAACATTTTTTTTCCTATGGGAGGAAGTCTTTAGGGAATACTTAGTATGGGACAGACATCATGCTTCATTTTTATATAGTTTATTTAATCCTCAAGATAGCCCCTAAGTAGGCAAGTCACTCTGGAGACAGATTTGGGGACAGATTAGCTCAACTGACCAGCCAAGGACATAAGCCCTTTTCTTTGCTGCTCTGATGCTCTAGCTTTTGCTAACTTTTATGTCCTTCATTTCATATGGGGAAATTTCTATAATTTCATTGACTACAAGGAACATTATCATGAATAGATCATTCATTATATGCACCACACCTGTGTGCTTGCCATGTAATAACTTATTTAATTCTCAAACAAATAGTGAGGGTGTGATAGCAAACTGAGACACAGAGAAGTGAAATGACACAGCAAGAAAGGGACAGAGTTGGATGTTGGGCCTCAGCAGTGCTAGCTTTAAGGTATATGCATTTAATTACCATGCCACTGAGACTCTCAAAAGCCGTTTAGGAGAAAGGTTCAGATACTGTGTTGATAATTAAGTGATGGTACAGCTTTTATGGCAGGGTCAATGGGAAGTCAACTGTTTTAGGGAGGATGGAAGGATGGGCTTCACTGGGTCTTCCACAGTCTCCTCCAGAGAAAAGGCATCTTCTCCAGGCCTCAAGTGCCAGGAGATGCAGCCCTGCACATTGCTGGGTGGCCTGTGTGTGTGTGTATGTTTTCTATTCTCCCCCTACAGTGTATTTACACTCAAGACTGTGATAAACATCCATTTGCTTTAACACATGTGAAAATACCTTAGCAACTTCCTGCAGCTCTGGGCTGTTGCTAAGCAGTGACCCTTCTGCTACCATGGCAACATCACCAGACTCTGGGGGGCTGCTAGTACCAATCTCCTACCTAGACTTGGGCCTCAGGATCGCATTTGCTCTCAGGAGCAGCCATTCTCTCTCTTGTTGTTTGGGTCTATCAGAATGGCCTCTGTCTTCCTGGGAGAAGCTTCCCAGGGAAAACAGCCAGCAATCCAGTGCTTGGCTGATGAAATCTGCGGTGGCCTCACCTTCACTGCTGTCCCTTCTTCACTCTGTGGAGTTCAGGGTGGATGTGCCAGAGGGTCCAGTGAGCTCTTTCTTAACCAGACCAATGAAATGGAATGAATTAAGGACAGTGAAGCATCTAGAAATAAAAGCAACAGGAAGCCACTACCAGAGAGAGAGAGGGAGGGAGGGAGAGAGAGAGAGAGAGAGAGAGGGCGGGGTGGATTTTCCAATTATAAACCTGGAATAACAGAGCAGGAGTCACTTGGACAGGGCAGCAAACTGTGTACAGCTATGCCATTTAGCCTAGGTGTGTCACAGGCTATAACATCCATATTTGCATGAGTTCATGCTACACATTTCTCAGATATATTCTTGTGTTTAGGTGACACATGGTTGTAGTGCAAGAGATACAACTCTTGAGGATAAAGGATAATACTGTTTGTCACAGCATGGCATCTCCTAGGATCACCTAGGAGACAAACTTTTCATCACACCTGCAAAAGTTTTTAGATTAGATAAACTGAGGTGGTCAGACATGCCCTAAAGTTAGGTCACACTGCTACATGACCTGGGGTCCAGACTAAAGAGAAGAAAGTAAGAAAAACACCAGCATCCACTTCTTACTGCTGACACATGCCTAGTTGCCTCATCTTCCTGCCACCAATCTTTCCATCAGAATGTACTCATTCCCCCTAACCAAGAGATAGAATAAACCCTCTTTTCTCTTGTTACTTTTGTCAGACGTTTAGTCCCAGCTGGAAGAAAAGAAACTAACACAGCATTAAAGAAATACCTGGAACTCATCCTGTGTTTGCTACTGGCCAAATAGAATTGGAAACATCCACAAGCTATCTCAGACATGTAGCTTTCAAGTGCACCAGACTCTTCAGTAAATGAGGCAAAGAAGAAGAACTAACTAGGAAGTTATGTATGAATATGGTGGGGTAGGCAGAGATGGCATGGATGAGTTATCAAGCCAGGCAGGCTTGGGAGACCAAAATATCCATTTGATCTACCCGTGGAGCAGAAAGGATAAAGGCCTGGGATTAGAGCCAGTGGCAGACATGTTTAGCCAGGAGGCAGGGCATTAGGGACAACAGGCAGATGATGTGAATAAATCCAACGGGGTTGTCTCAAAGGACCCTCACACATCCCCCTCCCTGACCCACAGGCAAAGCTTGCTTCCTATCTCTGCATTGATATGCCTGAGAATACTTTCTTCTAAACCTTCCTTTTGGAAGCTTAGTCCTTTTGACATTGCTCAGTCCTCAACTTGGTTGTCATTCTCAGTCCAGAAGCTATGAATTGACAAATTTCAGACCACAGAAGCATCAGCTGCCACCTGGGAGCGTGCTAGAAAAGCATATTCACAGACCTCCATTCCTGTGTCTTTCCTAAGGGTCATCATTACAGGCAGCTCCAACAGTCTGTTTTTCCTAGCCGTAGCTGGAAAGGGAGGCTGCCAGCTGATCATACAGTCCAGACCGGAAGTTCTCAAATGTTTGCCTGCTGTTTTAGCTTCATTGTGTTGCTGTGATAAAACACTTTAGCCAAAAGTAACTTAGGGGGAGGAAAGAGCTTTTTTCAGCTTACACTGGGGGATGCCAGGGCAGGAACTGAAACAGAACCACAGAGGAATGCCACTTGCTGCCTCACTCTCAGGCTCAGGCTAAGTTTTTTTTTTTTTTTTACAACCCAGGACCACTTGCTTAGGGATGGTGTCATCACTTTCTTTTGGGCATTGTTCTAGCTTCTTGCTTGTAGCCCCAGGTAAGCTTTGCCCCATTTTCATGTCCTACACCAAAGAAGGATGACTATGGGTCACTTCTTTTTTTTTTTTAGGCAATATGGGTGGTAACAGCAATTGTTGTGATTCAACCATGGAGAGTGCTGAGTCTAAACAGCGGAAGGCAGAAAACAAGGAGAGGGGGCCTCCTGTGCAATTCTGGTTTTTTTCAACTTGATGTAAGTTAGACTCATTTGGACACAGGGAAGCTAAATTGAGAAGATGCTTCTATTAGACTGCTCCATAGGCTAGTCGGTGGGGGCATTTTCTTGATTGATGATTGATGTGGATGTACCTAGCCAACAGTGGGCAGTGCTGCTTGGAGGCAATGGGCCTGCCTTGTATAAAGAAGCAGGCTGAGTAAACAAGTCAGTAGCAGGCAGTGCTCCTTCATGTCTACAGTTTCAGTTCCAACCTCCATGTTCTTGCCTTGACTTTTTTCAATAATGGATTGCAATTGGGACATGTAAGCAAAATGAATCTATCACATCTCAAGTTGATTTTAGTCATGGTGTTTTATCACAGCAATAGAAAGCCAACTAAACCATTCCCTAGGTCAAGTTCCATTTAAGAGCCCACCTAGTCCCTTTTGTGAAGAAGAACTTCTTAGGCCAAGCCACCTCTTTCTTAAGTTTTGTTTTGGTACACTAGTGTGTGTGTGTGTGTGTGTGTGTGTGTGTGTGTGTCACACACAAGTGTTTTCATGATGCATGTGTGCAAGCCAGAGGTTGACATGGGGTGGCTTCCTCAATTGTGCTCTACCTTATGTATGGACACAGCATCTTATGTGTGGACATAGCATCTTACAGTTCAACCCAGAGCTTATTGAGTCAGTTCTTCTAGCTGGCCAGCTTGCTTTGGGCATTTCTTGTTTCCACCTCCTATGTACTAGGATTGCAAGCAAGCCTTTATGTGCGTGTGTGCTTGAGGATCTGAACTACAAACCTCACACTTGGGCAGCAAACACTTTGCCCACTGAGATGTTTCCTCAGCCCAGTTCTTGGCACCTCTTACTGACCCAATTTCAATATTTTCCCATTGGCAACACTGATGTGGGAATGTCTTTCTGTATGCTGTGTATATCATTCTTTAAATAAAGGAACTGTTTTGGCCATAGTGGGCACCATAGGTAGGCAGGGAAATGGGAGCATAAGTAGGAGAAGGAGGGCGGAGTCAGAGAGAGACTCGAGCCAACCACCAAAGAAGAGACGTGTAAGGGAACACAGGTGAGCCATGGGCCACATGGAAGGACAGATGAATGGAAATGGGTTAAATTAAGATGAAAGAGCTAGCTAGCAATATGCCTGAGACACAGGTCAAGCTGGATGAAATTAATATAAGCATCTGAGTCATTTTTTTGGGGGGGGGAAGCAGCCGTGGGCGGATCTAGACCTCTGGCCCAATGGGGCCAGAAACCTCTTGTTGTTACACAACACCTAAATTTTGGATGGGACACATTCACACTATAGCACAGATCATTTTATTCTTTGATATCCAGCTCTGCATATTTGAATCCTCTGAAGAATGTTACAAAAGTGCAGGTGCCTGAATATTTCTACAGAGATTCTAATCTCATTGGTAGTGAGTGACATGGGGCTGCTTCTAAGGTTACTTGGCTTGTCTGAAATCTAGAGGAGTCTGAGACCCACCCACCCATCCATGCACGGTGAGGATGCAGGTCCAAGCATTTAAAGAGACTTGATTCAGAGTCTGTTCACTTGAGATCTTACCAGGCTGAATTCCCAGGGCCCTGGGCTTTGTACCCAGATTATGACCCCCACAGAGTCATGGATGGTTTCTGTTGCTCAGGACCTAACTTAGCTTTGGCCAGAGCTTCACCTGGAACTTGACCAATACAGTCTTTCTCTCCAGAGTGGAGTGAAGCAGGAATCCAGAGGGAAGGTTTCTTTTCATGTTGTCAAGTAAGAGCCTGGGTTGCTAGGCAACCAGACAATCCAAGGCAGCTTTGCTGCTCTGCAGTGGTGCTTTGCATTTTAAGACTCCTTAGGTGGATTCTGCAGACCCTCTAGAGTTCTGAGGGGCAGACATGCAGCTGTGTATGTCTGAGTACAAGTTCATGCCCACGTGGCTGCCATAAGTTAGAGGAAGGGCTTTGATGCTTCATTACGGAACTGACCTGGCAGAAATGAAGGTATTCTAAGGAGGCATATGTGTCTCCAAGTCCGACTCTCAGACTATTAAAACAATGGACTCTGAAGAAATGGGAAATTGCTCAGGATTCTCATGCTGGGACCCTGAAGAAGGCCCTTGGGGGAGTCACTGGATTTCCTTGTCCCTCAGCCACATTGGATTTCCTTCTGCTAACATCCACTGTTAATCTGGCTCTTTTGATTGGCTTATTGAGAATGGGTGACGAAACCTAGCTTGGGACATGGGCTGTTACCCTTCTACTTCAATGCCGACAAGAATGGATGCAAAGAGAGCCAGGATGCTGTTCGGCAGGTGATTATCTTGAAGTGGAGGGCTTGCTGAAGCTTGAAGAGCCTTGGAGAGCTTTTGAAATTAGGAAGTAATTTCAAATTTATAGACAACGTATAGCAAGAACTACACGAAATATATCCACATTTTCTGTTTTTCAAAGTTAATCAGTTTGCTTTGTTCCTGCCTCTTGTCTCACCTCAGTATTTTTCTTGACAATATGAAATAAGTTGGATACATGATGACCCTTATCTTGACAATATTTCAGTCTCTATTTCCCCCAAATAAAGGTGTCCTTTCCATCTTTTTAAAAATAGACTCACGGGGCATTGATCAACTTAAAGTTGAATACCAAAAGAACATTACTATTTAATTCACTTAGTGTTTCCATATTTTGTCGGCTAACATATTTTCTACAGTTTTTTCCCCTCTAGTGAAAGAACCAATCTAGAATAACATAGCCTAAATATATGTTGAAATATTATATGTATATATATATAAAAAATGTGTGTGTGTCTGTGTATTAGTTTGTTATCTGGTTTCTCCTTTAACCTGCCCACACTTTAGCTTTGTCTGTCCAGTTTCTCTTCAGCTTCTTCACCATGGATTTGGTATTTCCATTCCAGATGAGAATACTTCATCAGTGACATTGTGTCATCCTTACGGTATTATTTCTGGAGTCACATGCCAGTTTGCTGCCTTTTGTGTTTGTTTAACTGTGAAGGGTGTTGTTCAATGTCTCTTTTGTATAGTTATTATTTTATTTTGTGTCTCTTATTGGTAATTTAAGTCCACCCAAGCATCAGTACTTTCCCACATGGTCAACATCAACCACATTGGTAACTGTTGCCTGAAACAATCTTCAAGGCAATGAAGCTTTCCCAACTCTAGCTTCATTTTTGTTATAACTGTAATTTAAAAAGTATTTAGTAATAATAAAATTTCTTTTATATACCCTGCACTGTTCCCCCTCTCTCCCCTTCTCCTGTCCCCCCCCCACCTCCCTTTCCCTGCCTCCCATCCATTCCTCCCAGGGTGTAACGCCTCACTTGAGTAGTCAATGCAGGCTAACATACCCACTTGAGGCAGGATCCATTCCTTCCTCCCTGTATCAAGGCTGAGCAAAGCATCCCACCATAGAGAGTGGACACTAAAAAGCCAGTTCATGTGTCCAGGATAATTCTTGGTCCCATAGCCAGGGACCAAGTGCAACAGTGTTGATCAGTGCAACAGTCTCCCTCATTCAGAGGGCCTAGATCTGTCCCATTCAGACTCTTCAGCTGTCACAGAGTCTGTGAGCTCCTATTAGCTCTGGTCAGCTGTCTCTGTGGTTTTCTCCATTGCTCCCTCCCCCTCTTCAACTGAACTCCAGAAGTTTGGCCATGTGCTTGGCTGTGGGTATCTGCAGTCATTGGATGTGGGTTCTATGATGACCATTAGGATCATCACCAATCTAACTACAGGGGAAGGCTAGTTTCAGACACCCTCTCCAGCATTGCTAGGAGTCTTAGCTGGGACCTCCTTGTGTGTTAGATTTCTCTAACACCAGGTTTCTCCCTAAACCCATGATAGCTCACTCTGTCAGAATATCTCTTTCATTGTTCATCTCTAAGTCCCTCCCCCAGCTCCACCTTCTCAAACCCTCATTGTTCCCACCCCCATCTTCTTCCCCCAACACCCCTTCCCAGTTTACCCAGGAGATCTTGACCATTTCCCCTTCCTGGGGCAATCCATGCATATCCCTCTTAGGGTCTTCCCCCTACCTAGCTTCTCTGGGGTTGTGGAATCTAGCCTTTGCTATGTGTTTATTATCTACTATCCATTTATGAATGAGCACATGCCATGTTTGTCTTTCTGGGTCTGGGCTACCTCACTCAGGATTTTTTTTTTGTTTCATCCATTTGCCTACAAATTTATGATGTCATTTTGTTTTGTTTTTCCTTTGAGCAATACTCCATTGTGCAAATGTACCACAATTCCTTTATCCATTCTTCTGCTGAGGGGCATCTAGGTTGTTTTCAGGTTCTGGCTATTATGAGTAATGCTGCTATGAACATAGTTGAGCATCTTTTGGGTAAATGCCCAGGAGTGGTATTGCTAGGTGTTGAGGAAGACTGATTCTCAATTTTCTGAGAAACTGCCATACTGATTGCCAGCAACTCTAGCTTCTTGAGGGCTCTATTATAGGTTACAAAATTGGCTTCCTGTCAAGATTCAACTTTGACTTTGGAAAGTGGTTCAAGGCTGCTAAACAGACCCTGTTTCTCCATGTCTAGTCAGGAATTTCTGAAGTATTCTCTACAATCTATGCCTTTCTCAACTGGGTTTTGCATCATGTAAAGACTCATTTCTGAGTCTCAATTTTACACAGTATTATAAACAACTATACGACATTATAAATAGTGCTTCTGGGTTTTAGAGACTAGTCTATTTGCTTTAAACAAGTAACAAGGATGTTCAAAGAAATAAGCAAATAATTACTGCACACTGTCATAAATGTTGGGGACTGTGGTGAAATCAATGTTCATAGAGCCTATCAATGGTAAATCTTCAGTCTAGTGGGGAAGACAGACTTTGGACATATAGTAAAAGACTAAATTTTGCAACGACACCAAGCAGAGATTGGCTTATACCTTGGAAGAATTACTCTGGGGAGCTACACTACCTTGGAAGCCCTTCAGAAAAAAATGAAATTAAGAATGAATTGGGATAACCTCAGCTGAGGGTGGTATTGTAGGAGTATGGTACATCCATATGGCTGGGGGCTGGGTAGGGCAGGAGAGGCGCATGGGAAGTGGGTCTTTCCAAGATATGGGAAAGCGTTTGGAGCCTTTATAATCATTTTCTTTTTTATCTTAAGAGGCCAAGGAAAGCCTCTGAAGTATTTGTAAAACACAGAGTGACCAAATTGCACACATAAATAGAAAAGCTTACTCTGGCTGTTCTTTGGAGGAAAGGATCTAAATAGTGGGGGAAAAAAAGGTGGGGTGTTGGCTGATCAACTGGAGGGCTGTAGGGAAGTCTAGGTGGACGATGACTGTGGCCTGACTAGAAGGGTAGAAAACAATTTGATCTTTACGACTTATACCATCTCTCGCCTGGCATTGTTACAGTTTAAATGTGAAATGTCCCCTACATGATCATGTGTTTGAATATTTGGCCACCAGCTAGTGGCACTGCTATTTGAGAGATTGCGGAAATCATAATGGGGAGGGTCTAGCTGGAGGAAATGAGTCATTGGGCAAGGGAAAGGCCCTGAATTGTTTATAGTACTAGTTTCTTCTTTCTGTTCAGTTTATTTCTTGATGTGTAGACATATGAAGAGGCCAGCCACATATTCTCACCACAGACACCTACCTTCTCACACATGATGGACCATGTCCCTTTGAACTTGTAAGCAATAATAAGCCCTTTCTCCCTCAAGTTGCTTTTAAGGTGTTTTGTCACAGCAACAAGGAAAATAACTAATATAGGCATCGTGGGAAAGCCCATGAGGCTGGAATTCCTGAGACCCTGAAAGACACACCCTGTCTGGACACATGACAGTGCCCCACAGGAGGATGTCAGTTCTTCTTCCTTCTCTAAAATACCTTTATTATTTATTTGCTTGTTTATTTGTTAATTAATTAATTGTGTATTTGTGAGTGCCTGTATGTATATATGTGGCCCAATGCATGCCTGGTGCCCTTGGAGGCTAGAAGAGGGCTGAAGATGTCTTGGAATTGGAGTTACATATAGTTGTAAGTGGCCTATGTAGGAAATTGAATGTAGCTTCCCTGAAAGAAGGATCAGAAAGTACTTTTATCTCCTAAGCCATTTTTCCAGCCCCAGATGTCAGCCTTTGATCTACCTGGAAAACATGTGTGGGGTCCTTCTCAGAGAAGTTTCCTCATATCCACAAAGAGTAGCCAATCATGGGGTAGGATTTGACTGGTTGCTAAATAATCAGATTTTGGGCAGGAATATCTTCCTTGGTCCTCTCTATTTTTTTACAAAGAAGTTGATCCTATTCCTATGTATTCTACAGTTTCGTTTGAACTTCAGGAGCACAGTATGGCATGGGCAATTTTGGCTCCTAGACAATACATACAGAATCATAGTGAAATCTTCTTTCCAAATCCAGCATTCTTTGCTTTGACTGCAGCTTTTATGGCACACGATATGTCCCCATTAACTTTTATTAGATCCATAATTTTTTTTATTAACATTGAGTAATAACTGTTTTCAGTGGCATCACTCTTCCGAGGACTCCTCGATTAGTCGCCCATGATAAGAGTTGCTAAATTGAAGTTTCTTCTGTCAGCATTTCACCCGCAGTAAATCCGACCACTCTACCTTGTCTTGTTTAAGAAGCCATGAAATTTCCAGACATTATCAAAAAAATGACCACAGTCAACGTGTTCTAAATGGAGATGGAAAGTGAGCCCTAGATAATTTGAATCAAGATGTTTCATAGATATAACTAGGAGTGAGATCTCTTAGCCTAAGCGAGAACTCTCCTCAAGGGATGTTGCTGGCTGATCTGAGCTTCCACAATGGGACTTTAATGGAAGTTAAGGGCTTCTTTTGACAATAGTCACAGAAGTTATTTTCTTCTCAAAGTTTAAGGACACAGCAAACATCAGGTAGCCTGGTGTGAGGCATCAAGAGATGTGTGGCTGGCTCTAATCAGCTTCATGCTATCTGGTTCAAAACCCTTGCCTTGAGTTTCTGAAAGAGTCTATTATCTAAATGGATGTGGCTTTATTCTTTCCAGTATAGGCTCAATTCAACTCAATTTAGTTCAATGCAATATGACTCAATTTGACAGCAGATTGTTTTATATTTTCCACATTATGACCCAGCAAGATTCCCATATTCACTGTGATTGGTGAGACTGCAAGTGACAGAGAACTCAAAATTTCTTTCATATTAAAAAAATACAAAGGTGAGGCATTTGAAACTCACAGAGCAAGCCCAAAGGTTGCCAGAAGACTACACTATATCTTGTTATTCTTATATCTTCAATATGGAGCTTTCAGTTTATGAATAAACACAGCTGCCTGAGGTCCAGCTGTCATCATGTGAGTTCTGACAGAGGGGAAGAGGAGTATATGGTTGCCATGTTTCTTTCCTTTGAGGACTCTTCCAAAAAGTAGCATGAGATTCATATAACACAGAGTTCAGTCACATTCTCACTTCTGTCTACAAGGGAGAATAGAAAATGTCATCATTCCAGACAACTTGAGATGAGCTAAAATTTAGGGGTTCTATTGCTAAGGAAGAGAAGCAGAATACATATTGGGGATATCTAATAGATTCTATCATCAATTATGCAAGGTGTTATGTCTAGGTTTTTTTTAAAGAGGTGGGGAATTTCCTTTGGTACACACACACACACACATACACACACACACACATCCATTCTTCCATCCATCCATCCATCCATCCATCTATGCTGTCAATAAATGTATTGAATATCTGCTATGTGTCCAACATCAGGCTTAGACTGAGAAACTGTATTTGAATTAATTAGCCCTCATACTCAAGGAACCGATGATTTGGTGTAAGACACCGATGATCTGGTGTAAGACAATTGCAAAGTATACTAATAACGTTAGATGATAATTGCTACACTAGAAGTTGCTACTCATTTTTCGTTGAACAAAGTCTAATCGAATACCTACTATGTCATAGATGCTCTTTTATACACCGAGGGCACCAAAGTAAACCTCAATATTTTTACCATAAAAACTGAGATGCAGAGTGACAAAAGGATCCATGGGAATATAGATGGATACAGTGAGAGATAAGGATACAAGCTCATGACTGTGGGGATGAGTTAGGAAATGCTTCCTACAGAAGGTAACCCACTAAGACCATGAAGGAGGAGCAAAGGTTTTCCGGTGCATCTTGGGGCCTCTTGCTTTTTTTAGAGCAAGCCACTAAGCACCAGAAGGAATGAGGCTCTTTTGCTTTAATGCCCATGTATGACTGGATATATCAAAGCGTTTGAAATTTGCTGATATCCGCACCAGAGACTTTCTAGTAATTCTTCCCATTACACAACTGTGTGCATGGAAGTGTTCACTTGGCTATGTTTCTTGTGAGAGTGATAATAAAAGCTTTTTTAAAAATGATTTTACATGGTAAGCATGGATGGTAGTGGTTTAAGGCTGTCTCAGACCTGGAGGGCCTGATAAATGCAATTCCACCATGGTAAGGCACTGGAAACAAAAAATGATTGCATCCCAAATGAAATGAAGACCCTGACAAAACATATCCTATCAGAGGGATGAAATTAGATATCTGTCGAAATGCATTTGTCTCCTAAATAACCATCCATATGTTTTATGTTTTGGTAACAATAGACATGCATCAGCTTATCACAGTGGTGCTGTCAAACACCTGGCATCTTAAAGCAGAAACTTCTAGAATAATAACCTAAGAAGACATTTTTGGTTTATTTCTCCTCTTTTCTTTTGTTTCTTATTTCTCCTCTTTTCTTTTCTCCCCTTGAGAACTCACAGGTTTTTTTTTTTTACTACAAAAAAGCAGAGCATCTATTTAAAATCAATCCAATAATACTTTGTTCCAAAGCATTAATTCCTGCCTATAATCAGTTCCTTGCAGATAATGTGATTTTTTTCCCATTCCTTCAGGCTTCCTTCTTCAGGTGTGGTTTGTGGTGTGTGAGTGTGTATACTCCTGTAATGCATGTGTGCCTGAATGTGTATGCTGGCTTTTTGTCCAGTGGGAACCTGGAATGCAGGCTCCCCCTGGCTCTATAGCTCCCTTGTGGTAGAGGAGTGTGACCTTGGTTGGAATAAAAAAATGGAAACAAGGAAGAATCCTGTGAGCCTTTCTTTCTTGTCTAGGTCACCTGTCCTTCCTATCTGTTTGGGCTGTGGGCTACAGGCATCAAAGTTAGTTTTGGGGAGGCAGACCAGACGGATAGTGAGTCTGCATGCATCAGCAGTTGGCATTTCAGTTGGACTGTTTTTGGGCAGGGAACTCCATACTAAAACAATCACTATCTTGTCAAACATTCTGTTCAATGAGGAAAATTAATATGATAACTTTGCAGACAAAAGCACATTTTGACTAAAGCCCAATGCTATGCATTTAAATAAACCCTGGAATTAATGCTGTGATTAGCATTAAAACTTGCCAAGGACATAAATATATTATAAAAATGGTTTAAGAGTCAAGCCAACCATAGCTCTCTTGGAGGAACAAAGAGCAACATGGAATTTCAATCAGGTTTTCACCACGGGCACACTGGATTCCTTAAAGCCGGTTTCCCCTTATGGTGCCTTGTCCTCTGAGGACTCAGCTCCTGAAACCACTGTTACTTGGTATTCTGACGTGCTCTTCTCAGACCTGAGGGAGACAGGGAGAAGGGTAGATTCAGGCTATGGATGGAACAACAAAGACAATCAGGTCTAGAAACAATGGGGGCTCCTTTTCCAGGGAGAGCCCAACCGTAGAGGAGAGACATGACAGTGATGAAATAGATGGAGGAAAACGTAACTTTTTACTATTGTGATTTGGAAGTGAAATTTACCACACAGATTTATGGGTTTGGTCCCAGATGATGAGCCTGTTTTGGAAGTTTGTGGAACCTTGGACGACGGAGCCTAGCTGAAGGAAGTGGGTCAATGGATGGGAGGTGGGGCTTGTGGTTCATAGCCTGTCCTGCTTCCTGCCAGGTTTCTCTACTTTCTTTATGACCAGAGCCATATAACAAGCCACTGTCTTAGTCCTTGTGACCCACGGCTGTGTTTCCCCTGCCTCTCAAGTCATGAGCCCCAAACACCCCTTCCTCCTTGATGGTGAGGCATTCCATCACAATGAAGAGAAAAGTGAGCAATATGGTTGCCTACCCAGAACTTATTCATTGCCCCTGTGCCCATACCAGTGAATTGGTTGTGTCCGTGGAAGGTAAGTTCTGATGAGGATGGATCTTGATGCTTCCAACATCAATGGTTTATTATGGAAGGTTGACTATTATTCTCAGAGCCATGAGCAAAGAAAAGTTCTTTTGTGATGTTTATTACACAACATCATCAGAACTTGCTTATGATAGCATCTCTTGGGAGTACATGAATGTGTTGAAGGAAAAGTGTTGGTCTTTCCACTGATGCAAACCCCAGTCACAGCATAGTGCCCACTTCAGTGTTTCCATCTTATCATTTGACTCCACTGCCTGGGAACAGCACTTGGTAGGTGTCAAATGTGGCATTTTTGACACCATCACTAAAATTGAGAACAGCTTATGCTCTTGTGTGATCAGATTTTTAGTGGCTTTGAGAAGTAATTTACAACCTTCAAGTGTCTGGAAAGCCACCAAAGGTTTGGCTTTGAATTCCAGCAGACTCTCCTGGACCACAGAGTGAGCCTGGAATATCATGGGAAGAATGTTTACAGTTTGCTCATGGATTAAATACAAAATGCTTTATCATAATGAATATTTGGGGCTAAAATAACACAAAATAAAATCAACAGCAATGAAAGCCACACATGTTTGATTGGTATGGACCCACATGGTACAATTCTGTTATGTAAAATTAGACTCAGGGAAATCATGTTTGTTGAAAATGGTGGCAAAGGAAATTTTCTATTGGGAGAAATAGTGCATAGTCCATATTGAGTTGAATAAACCTTATTTTGCCAGTGAGGTACTTGATTAAAAAGTTATGTGAAGCATAATTACAATAAAAATTAATTTTATTAAGAGGAAATGAGCACAAATTGAAAACAGCTTAGTAGTGGCAGTATGTGAGATGGGTCAAAGTTTGTTAAAAAATGTATTCATTCTTTGATAATTTCACCTCTTTAACTGCCTTCTTATCATCTTCTCTCCCTTCTTGAAAATAACCCTTGGAATCCAGTGGGTGCTGCTTAGCAGCTCCAGGTTGTGGGCCATGTACTGGGATGTGGTTGACTTACCAGGGGTCACATCCTAAAAGAGAAGTGACCCTCCCTATGCCAGAAGCCACCAACTATCCATAGCTTCTCAGTTAGAGGTGGGCACTTGTGAGCCCCTTCTGGAGAAGCTCCATGCTTGGATACTGACTCACTTTATCCAGGTCTTCTGTGGTAACCACAGAGTGGCAAACTTATGAGTGCAGTAGTCCTGCAGTGTCGAGAAGACATTGTTTTACTCTGATCTTTGCTGACTTCTGTCTCTTAGCAATCTTTCCATTTCCTCTTTAGAGATGATCTCTGAGGCTCTGAGGTGAGGGTGAGGTGAGGTGACATTTGTGGCTGGGCTCAGTGGAATTATCATGGTAAAGACTTGAAATGATGTTGTCATGATTACTGGTGGAAGTAAAAACCATAGAGATAAATCTTCGAGCTTGATAAAAACAAGATCAGTCAGTGGGGAATAATAATGAGATCCCCAAATCTGTATTTTTGTTACATGTTTTTAATAGAAGTGCTATGAGTACCATAATTTTAACCTCCTCTAGCATTTAATTCAATCACTTTTAATAATGTTTTAGTAGGTAATAAAATAATATAAAGTCAATTTACTTTCAACTTCTGAGTCTACTAATGTCTTTAAAGGTTCTTTTCCAGCTTTGTCTTTACTAAGATAGTTAATATCAACAATTTAAAAACATTTTAGATTTTCTAGATTTTAATATAATTATATAATTTCCTCTTCCCTTTGCTCCATCTAAACCCCTCTATATATACACCACCTTGCTCTCTTTCACATTCAAAGCTTTTTGAAAAATCATTGTTACATACATAAATGTGTATATATATATGTGTGTGCTCACATATATGCACACACAAGATATTTCTGAGTATATGAAAACAGCTTTGTTAGTCTGTATAACGTAACTTGCATATATATGTATATATACATATGTATATACACACACATATACATACACACATATATGCATATGTTTTCGAAGCTGACCATTTGACATTGGATAAACAACTGATGTGTTTTTCCCTGGGGAAAATTATTTCTCCTATACACAGCATTCCTTAGTTATTTCTATATCTTTATATGAGACTGAGGTCTCATCCTTGTTAGTGTGTTTATTATGTTATCTTTATTCAGGTCATGTTTATGCAGCCATGTTGGTGAGACTTTATGGGTTTATCTTCTGACATTCCTTTAATTAATTCCCTGGACCTTACATTCTCTCCATCATCTCTTCCACAATGTTACCCAAACCTTAGGTGCAAGAATTCTGTTGTTGATGTGCCATTTGGGACTGGGCTTCACAGCTCTGCGGCTCTGCATTTTGATTAGTTTTGGTTTTCTTTTTCTTTTTTCTTTTTTTAGCTTGCCCTAAAACAGGGCTGTATATTGTTAGTTTTGGTTTTCTATAATGGTCTCTGTTTCAAAGACAAATTTAAGTTTCCTTGATGAGGAGTTAACTCACAATTAACTCAAAGTTAACTGTGGCTGTAAGGACAAATATTTAGACTGTAGTTAGGGATTATGCTGGTTTAGTGGTGGTGTAGGTATAAGTATTCCTGGGATGCCACGTGGTAGGCCCAACATGGCGCTGGGTGAAATAAGAATTCCTGGCATGAAGCAGCCATGGCCACGTGGCAAAGCCAACATGGCACCATGTACAGAGGGCACACCCCTAGTCATGGCTACTTGGATCCATGCCCACCCTTTCTCAACACCACATGACAGCCTTCTCTCTCTTCCCATTCTTCTCTCTCTCTTTGTCTTTCTCTTCCTCCTCTCTGCCGTTCTTCTCCCGGTACCCACCACTCGCTAACTCTCTGAAATAAACTTTTGTGAGGCATCTGGAAGTGTGTGTGTGTCTGTCTCCCCATGCACGAAACTAACAGTGGGCTCTTCTCCAAGATCCATGACTTTATCAGGCCAGTGCAGTTGGCTAGGTGTCTAGTGCCAGGAATGATTTCCTTTTTGTTGAATGTGTCTTAAGCTTAACTAGAGAGCTATTTGGTTACCTCCAAGGTGTGCATGGCCCTTCTACACTTGTAGTATTATTACGCCATGCTGGACAATGCTGTGGTTCATGGGATTAATGGGTAGGAGCGTTGGCTGCATCCCTCCTTTGGAAGCTTGCCTAGTGCCTTCTGGTACAATGAAAGCGGGTCTCCTAGGTGGTGGCTTTCATGTCATATCCATCTCAGGGCCTTCTGGGTTCTGTGTCTGAAGTGATAAGGACTTACCTTCCACTTCTGTGGGGACAACCAAGGGCCATAGCAATAATCTATAATGTTTTGAAAGACTCTTGGACAACACCGGCCAACAACTCGAAAGAGGGATTCTTATGTCTGATGTTGGGATTTGTGGGAAATTTCATTTAAACTATATATGTGCCTATACAGACTTAGATGTATTAATAGGTATTTTTAGGAAGATAGTTAATAGTGTGATTTATTATGACCTTTTCAGAATTCTTACTATTATTTTACCTTTCCCCTTCTGTATGCATCATCCCCTCCCTAATTACAGCCATTGACCAACTGTAGCCTTTACAAAGATAGTTAATATCTGCATTTTTAAACTTTTAAATTTCATCATCCAGCAGAAAAAGTATCCTTTCTATCACTGTAGGTGCATGAGTCTAACAAAATTAGACAAGTAACATTTACACTTGCTATATACAATAAAAAGAAATAAAAGACATTAATGCCAGATTACTTAATATTTAAATAAAACATGGAAGTACCCAAAATGCAAACATTAGGGGGAGCTGATTTTCACCTTAGTAACAGGATGTCTTCTAACTTTGAAACTGATATTCTTTTATGTACAATTATATACACAGATGTATTTATACTTTCTACACACAGGCAGAAGTGTGTGTGTGTGTGTAGGCCAGAGGTAGAATGGCTTCCTCAATCATTTTCCACTTTATTTTTGGAGATAAGGTGGTTAGTAAGCCTCAGGAGTTCTCCTGTCTCCACCTTCCCAGACCTATGATTGCAGACATCCCACACATCCCTGAATTTTTACACAGATGCTAGGATCCAAGCCCAGGTCCTTCTGCTTCTGTGATAATTGCTTTCTCAACTGAGATGTCTCCCCAGCCCTATATAGTCTACTTGAAATGCAAATTATAACCCATTATGAATACTAGCCTTTACATTTTCCCTTGCATTTAACATGTTGTAGATTGTTTTATTTGTGTGTGTATATGGTAAATATACACGTGTCTTCATCACTTTCCCTTTTGTTTTTTGAGACAGGATTTGTCACTGAGCCTGGTGCTCACTGATTGATTATTCTGGCTACAAAAAACCCAGAGATCTTTCTGTCTTCATTTCCCAACTCTGTGGTTTCAGGCATGCAATGCTGGCTTTTATATGAGTGCTGGGATTTGAACTCAGGTCCAGTTGCTTTTATAACAAATGCTTTGACCCACTGACCCATCTCCCCAGTCCTCTTAATATTTAATTTATACTCTGTTATGTATTTGAATGCACATATGTATCAGTTAGTTTTCTGTCAATAGGCTTCAGGTATTTACCATTGTTACTATACACAAGATTGAGTGTCCTTGTATGTAATGTTAGTTGCATTTTTGATAGTGAGATTTAAATTTGGTAGTTTCTGCCGAGTAGCCAGAGTGGCCACCTAAAGACATCGTTATGTTTGAAAGTTCCAGGGATAGTGGTGTAGAACACCTGTTTCTTCAATCAGAAATGTGTCAAACTTACTGCTCTGTGCTAATCTAATAGAGAGAGAGAGAAAGAGAGAGAGAGAGAGAGAGAGAGAGAGAGAGAGAGAGAGAGAGAGAGAGCAAGAGAGAGAGAGAGAGACTCTTCTTATGACTTAGATTTGGATTTCTTTTAATATGACAGTAAGATTCTTCACATTTTTCTTCTGTATAGTGCTCTTCATTTTTTCCCCTCCCTATGGGAGTTTTAGCTTTTCCAATTGATTTGTTTAGAACTTTTGCTTTTATGATGGAAATTAGTTCTTTGTCATAGTTCTGCAAGCATTTTTTCTTTCTTTACTGCTTGCCTTTCACTTTATGTTATTTTTGTTATAAGGACTTAAATATTATTGTTAGATTGATCTACTTTTGTGTTTTGGCTAGTGCTATGCTTGAAATCTTTCTGTTAATTATGTTAATATTATGTTTGCTTCTAGCAGTTTTATAACTTCAGTTTTCACAGATAAATATTTTTATCTACTTAGAATTTATTTTGGCATAAAGTAATGGGGAATAGGTGGCTTCTGCTTTTGTTTTATTTTGTTTTGAGCAGGCAAGCCTATGTTTTAAAACCGTTTATTGAATAGTATACTCACCCTCCCGCATGTTGTAAAGAAGTCTCTATATAATGAGATTTGTGTGTAGATTGAGTCAACTTCTAGTTTTTCTTCTCAGCTCCATTATTTAGTCATTACTAGTGACAGTACAAGACTATTTTAACTATGACTCTTTGATGTATTTTATTATCTGGTAGGCGACTAACAGTATTGAGTCAGGGCCCAACCTCTAAAATTAGTGGATTTTAAAGCTAAAGAAAGCAGGGGCTGGAGAGATAGCTTGGAGGTTAAGAACACTGGATGCTCTTGCAGAGGACCTGGGTTCAACTCCCAGCACCCACATGGCAGCTCACAATCATCAGTAATTACAATTCCAGGGGACCAGTCACCCTCTTCTGGCTTCTGTGGCTATTACATTCACAGTGTGCACGCATACACACACACACACACACACACACACACACACACACACACACAAGCAAAACACTTGAATACATATAAATAAATAAATATTATAAAATAAAGTCACTTAAAGCAAAGTATCCAAAGTCAAGATTTGTTTAGTTTTTCTCCCTGGCTTCCAACCCTAGTAAGCAGTGGTAGTGGAGAGAGGTGTAGGTAGGGCTTCTGGCTCCAAATGACAGGGTTCAGATTCTGTTTCACTGTTTAGCTGTGCGACCTTAGGCAAGATACTTAGCCTTTCTGTGCCTCAGTTTACTCATTTATAAAATAGTAGTCTCTATCTCACAGGGCAGTTAGGAGAACTACAGAAGTTAGATGTCATTAGGTATGGGTAGTGTTGTACCATGAGAACCGTGGAAAGTATCCACAATGCTGGTTCATATTGTCCCTAGAGCCATAGTGACAGACACTTTGGGTAGAGCTCAGTTATAAAAGTGTTGAATATATTTACTACATCTTTAAACTTTTAATGACTAATCTTTAAATCCCTCAACCTTTTCATTTCTTAATTAAAACTAATCCTTTATTTAAAAAAGATCTGCTGGTTTTTTTTTTTTTTTTTTTTTTTTTTTACCTTAAAATGCACACGATTCTCACATCCTAAAATAGTGGCCTCCTTTCTATGATGTCTTGGTTTTGACTAGTTATAGAGCCTGAATTAACAAGGGAACATGGTGGAACCATCTCTCCAGAGAATTCAGTTTGATGTTAGAGGTTATGATGATAGCAGAGGCTATGATGTTGTCAGAAGCTATGATGATGTCCGAGGCTATGATGATGTCAGAGGGTATGGGAATCCCAACTAAGGCAAGAGTTGAGGTATGAGAATATAGTCCTGAGGAGGTAAGCGATGCACTCATTGCTCTGTAACCATAGCTACTGAGCACTTACTGGTTCTTTCTGTGGGCCAGCCATAGATAATTCTATATTTCAATAGGTCAGTGCTACCTCCTTAAGAACACATTATGGCCTCCAGTTAATAGATGTGAATCATCAGGATTGCTAACCTGGAGTTCTTTGCTTAGGCCTTACCATGTAGCTGGTGGCAGAAATGTGAGTTAGTGGCTGCCTATCTGCTGCCAGCATCACTGCTTTGACCTGATTACCCTCTGACTTAGTCACATGGGATTCTCCTGAATTCCTTGTCCTGTGAAGAGGTTCTACAGCCAGAAGAGCCCCTTGGCTCCTCCTGCTCAGGTGAGTCAGGCTAACCTTTCTTTTGTATCTCTGGTTATTAGTTGGCCTGTAGGGCTGGGGAGGTTGTTCTCTGCACAAGGACACTGTAGTCATGACTCACGCATTGCTGTAAGAGAAAATCTGACAGGGGCAGCCTACGGGCAGAAGGGCTCACAGCTTGAAGTGCTACAGTCCACGGTGGCAGAGAAGCCTTGGCATTTGACTTATCTGCTTTGTGGTAGCAGGAACATAGTGAGGAAGCAGAGGTCTTGGAACTAGATTGGCAGGGCCCTCTAACAGGCTGAGCATGGCAAACATGGCATGATAGGTTTAGCCATTCCCCTTCCCTCTCCCTTGTTAAAAATTATTAGATTTCACTCCTAAAGCTACCCAACCAAGGTCTATTCCGCTATTTGATCACTGACTCATTCCTGAGACAAAGCACCAAGGTCCAGCATTCGAAATCCATAATTTATCTAACATGTCTAATCAGGATTTACCAACTCACTGTAGTACAGACTCCCCCTTTGTCTCCTTAAAACCCACTCAGGTAAAATCCACTTGCTTACAGCAGCCACTGATGCTTACTGTCTGCCTTTGCAGTCCCCCAACCCCTGCTTCCCCTCTGGGGCAATAAATCTCATTTGTGTTGGGAATTTGGTGTCTAGGTGACATGTACTGACTCTGAGGGGGCTGCCCTCCCTAATAGCTATAGCATTCTGGCCCCATCTTTGACTACACTATGTTCAAAAGGTTCTACAGCCTCCCAGAAGGACCCAGTGTTTCTACTGAGGACCTTTTAGTGCAGACACATAAGCTGCACTTGCCAAGATTATCTTAGTGAAGGGCTGCATGTGACAGAGGAAGGGGTACCTTTTCCCAATTCCTACCATGGTACTGCCCGGAAGAAATGCAGCCCTGACTCTGTGGGCAGCACAGATGGGTGGAATCTATATCTGCCTTGCTCAGGGTGGCTGCTGGAGCCGAGAAATGGCAGTGTCTCTGGTGGTGGGATGAACAGTATTAAGGCATGTGTACTGTGCCTGTTCTGTCCCAGGCTTTTTAAATGAATGCACTGGTCTCTGTGACTGCAGTGAGCCTCCTTACTCTGTGCTATCTGAAGCTGCCATACTTTATAGTCCATCTGTCCCTCCACTATGACAGCAACTTAGAAGAGACCCAGCCCTCCCTACTCTGCCTCTGGATGACATCTGATGGGGAGGCAACCTGCTGGGCTGAAGAAAAAGTGTGGAAGGACAGAAAGCTGTGGAAGCTGTACAGAGCATGGAAGGGGCATTTGCAGCAAGAGAAGCAATTCCTATAATGCTATAACGAACCAGAACAGGAGAAAGAAAAATGGAAGACTCGAAATCAGTCCTGGGAGTTCCCTACCGCCACCCTTAACACACAGCTGTTGGGGAATAAATTACAGGTTCTGATCTCATCTGGAAGCCTGCCAGAGAAAGCCATGTGGTGATTGTACAGGCAGCTGTGGGAGACATGTGTGTTAAAGTGTATCCGTGCAGCTGTGGAAGAAGGCCAGTGGCCCAGAAGTGCAAAGAAGTGATGCTCTAGGTTGCTAAAGGAGTGATGTAAAGTTGACCCTTCTCTAGGACAAAGTGCTTGTCAGGTAGGAATGAGGAGTGACCTACGGGCCCATCCCCTCTACAGCAGGAGGAAGCTGGAGAGCACACAGCAATATCAAGCTATCAGATTGCCCAGGGTTGCCTGCAGAAGCACTGTTCCCTCACTGGGTCACTGTCAGGTTCAGTGGGTGAGCAGCTTGTATCCTGAACAGAGTACCGGGATAGCTTCAGGCTCATTGGCCGGCTTAAGGCAGGGCGGAGTGGGTAGGGTGGGCTTGAGTACAGCTCCATTGTCAGTGAAAATAATCCCAAATGGGAGGCTGGAGAGGGAAGGAGGAGTTTTTCAAAGTAACCTGAGATGGCAGAACAGTCAGTGTGGATCTCAGCAAGGCCACAGTGTGAGCTCAGAGGGCTGCAGGAGACAAAGAGGCTGTGCAGTTAGGGACAGAGACAGTCACCTCCCTTAGGTCACAGGCCTGCAAGAACAACAAGTGACCAGTGAGTGAGCCATGTCTCCGGGCCCCTCCCTCAGGTGTGGGCTTTGTCTTTTGACATAATTTATAATAGTGTTGTTGGAAGATGACTTTGTTGTTTTGGGAACTAGGGCTGGCTAAGGTAATGGTCCTTTTGTGGGGGCAGATTTGTGATAATTACACTAGGACCTGGAGTGCTGCATCTGTACTGTTAGAAACTTCAGATCTCTCTGGAATGTGTGTCCTATTGACTTTAATGTGTCTGGACTTCCTTGTGAGAGAGTTTGTGTCTTGCCTTTCTTTAAGCTTTGTGGTGATTTGGATACAAATGTCCCTCATAGGCTTCTGTATTTGAATAATTATAACCAGAAGTGACACTATTTGAAAGGATTAGTAGACGTGGCCTTGTTGGGGTAGGTGTGGCTTTGTTGGAGGAATTGTATCACTGGGGGTGAGCTTTCAGGTCTCAGAAGCCCAACAAGCCAGGCCTAGTGGCTCCCTCTCTTCCTGCTGCCTGTGGATCTGGATGTAGAACTCTCAGTTCCTTCTCCAGCACCATGTCTGCCATGTTTCCCACCGTGGTGATAATGGGCTAAAGCTCTGAAACTATTAGCATGCCCTTGTTCAATGCTTTCCTTTATAAGGATTGTCTTGGTCATGGTGTTTCTTCACAGCAATAGAACAGAGACTATGACAAACTGTCACTGTCCTGGAGTCCTGTTGGTGCAGGGGTAGGATGGGGCAGAGGGGATGATTGTGTGGTCTTGTAATTAATCTTTCATTCTTCCAATCGTCTTGTGTCTCAGGGTTGTGACTTCATGTGTTTCTCTGGTTGTATAGTGCTTGTCCTTGGGGTTCTCACTCCCTGTTCCTTTGATGTCCTGATTCTCATTGATTGTGCTTCCTTTTCTATAGGCAAATCAGAGAAGCCTTGGAGCAGGGTGGAGTAGGAGACATTTTCTTTTTCCAGCTGGAGTGCACTGGAAGTAGTCTTTTTCCTTGAATGTTAGTAGTCATGTATGAGAAGGTGCTGTCTTGATTGCTCATACTCAATCTTCACCTTCAGGGGCTTCTTTTGAGGACTTCCTTAGGAATACCTTCAGGAATTTTACACTCCTGTGCTATCTAGCTCCTGCTCAGCCTCAATCAAGTCTTCCTCAAAGTTTCCATTTAATTTTTTTTTCTGCCACTTTCTGATTCAAGCGGTTTGACTCCAACTCCCAAGCAGATTTCAGCCTATGTTCCTAGACTCTGACATGTCTGTTATATTTTGAGGTTTCGGTTTTCCACATAATCTCAGTTCTTTGGTAGGTCCAAGTGGAGTCATTGACTTTTCATTTCTCTAGACTTTCCTTTTGATAGAAGTGGGGATAATGACCTCCAAGCTTTTGACATTTCAGGGATAGAACAAGAGGTTTCTAACAGATAATGGTTTTTGTTGTGTTATCTTTTTGAGAATTTATGCATATAAAAGCCCTTAGTAAATTATAAAATCTTCTAGAGTTCTTAGTTGATTAAGTATGAATTAGGGAGAGTGAGAGAGTGAGAGAGAAAGAGAGAGAGAGAGAGAGAGAGAGAGAGAGAGAGAAAGAAAGAGAGAGAGAGAGAGATTTTATAGAGCATGCCTGGTCATCTTTGACTTCTAGAATGTAGTCTTTGAATGAATGACAACAAAACAGACATGAAAGAAGACAAAAAGGATAAAACTGAAGTGAAGGGAATTGTCTTTCCCTTGCTCACCTGCCCTGCTTTCTTGTCCCATGTTTAGTCTCTTCCCTGGCTTTATAACTTGGTTTCCCCTCTACAAATGGTTGCCCATGGATGTTCTGAACCTATAGGGGTTGTGAAGGGACTTCTAGGCTGGCTGTGGTCCTGAAGCCTTTTCATGAAAGGAACAATCACAGAGCAAGAAGCTGGTTTAAGTGGCCATCTCTGGCTACATTTACACAAAAGGCATCACATTTGTGATGAGAAATCTTGGTTATTAAAATGAAGGTACTTGGGACTGAAGAGATGTCTCAGTAATTAAAAACACTTGCTGTTCTTCTAGAGAATCCAAGTTCTGTCCCTAGCATTCAGGTTAGCTGACTCACAATAGTCTATAACTCTAGCTTCAGGGGATCTGATGCCTGCTTCTGGCCTCTACAGACATTTACATTCTCATGTGAAACACATACACACACACACACACACACACACACACACATCAAAATAAAATACATATCTTCTAAAAGGTGAAGGTGCTATTGTGAGTAAATTATGATAGAGGTAGCAAAGCCCACAGTTCTTCTGGAAAGCTACCCAGGGGAGGAATCACAAGTTATTCCTAGGAAAAACACCATACCAATGAAGACAAAGAGATGTTATCTCCGAGGCTGGCAGATTCCAGTTCTAGCATCTCCCTTACTAGCTTTAGGCTTGCACAAGCTTCTCGATTTTATTGAGTTTCAGTGCTGAGCTCTTGTGAAATAACAGATAACCCTTAAGTAACACCTTCCTACGTTTCCTAGTCTGTATTGAACTTATGCCCACAAGTCCTTCAGATTAAATAACAACCTCCTAAGGTAGTTTCATATTATCCTTATTTTGCTCTAAGGACATTAAGACAGAACAAATGGGGGAGGAGCAGAGGTAAAATGTACTCATGACATTATGATGATATGAATATACTAAAATACAATGATATAACATATTCCAAGTACTTGCATAGTGCTTACCATTCAGTAGATATATAATTAAGTATGAATACTTAGTTGTGATTGTTCATTTTGAGCCTTGGTATTATTTTTAAAGAACATTTAAAACATTTACATTTATTGTGCAAGACAATTCTCATGTGGAAGTCAGGGAACCAGAGTATAGCTGTGGCAGTTGTTTCTCTTTTCCTTGCTTGTGGATCTTGAAGGATTGAACTAAGATTCTTAGCTTTGGCAGTGACCCATGGAGTTATCTTACCACATCACAAAACTTATTCATTTATTTATTTTTGTCTGGAAAAATACATAAGACAAAAACACACAGCTTGTGACATAATAAAGTAAATGCCTATAAAACACTACTTAGAGTTTCTATTCAACCCCCGAAGAAGAGCCATGTAAAGAATCCAGATCAGAACTTGTGGATTGGTTCCAGGCAAATGTGGTTTCATTTGCCAAGGCCACCTGAATGGGAAGATCGGCTTCCAAGATGCCAGTTGACATGATCCAGCCTCAAGATCCCATGAGATCGACAACGTCCCTTTGTCAGCAGGAAGTAGTAAAAGAAGGAAAGCTAAATCCAATTTCCCAAAAATATTGCTTATTAATGTTTGTTTTCATTATAAATGGTTAATGGTCATAGTCTATCTCTTTTTTTAAAAAAGGGGGGATATGATATAGGAATGATTAGAAAAGATAGATGGATTTTGGTTTATTGATATAAACTTAAGGTCAATTTTGTTATGCTGTTATGTATTTTTCTACTCTTGATTAAGGTATGATGGTTCTGTAACTCATTTAAAATTGTAATGTGTAATTGAGAAATGCAGATTAATAGTCATCTATGATAACCAAACTTCTAGTCATATTAGTTAGATTTTTGTAGATATACAAAGAAATTTCAATTAGGTAGTCTTCAAACACTTCAAAGACATGCAGAATATGGCATTTAAAATATTTTAAGAACTTAGACTTTTCTGGACAGTGAGACAGGTCTGCTCCTGGCAGCACCAATGTATTTCAGGAAAGTGATGGGCATTGAAACTTCATGTGGAATTTATTTTGTGGCAGCAGTTAGCCACTGGACAAGAAACTGTTCTGGTATTGACTGTTTGATAGTATGCTGTATAAACTGGACATGCAGGTTCCATAGGAAAGTGACCTCTGAACTTTGGCAGAACAAGTCGAGATGGTGCTGCAGGTTTCTGCTTTGCAGAAAAAAATTATCAGATATCCTTCAGGACACAAGGAGAAGTGACTGATGAACTGTGTCAGATTTCCTGCATCTCTGAAAGGTATGCCAGAGACTTTGGGCCTAAAGGCTGAAGGTGATGCCCCAATATTACAAAGGAAGTTTCAGTGATTGTCCAGGCAGACAGGTGTCATCTCTGTTGTTTTCTAGACTTTGGAAGTTGCTTGCACTTCCTGTTTATTTGGGTAATATTATATCTTTCTGAGGTCTTTGATATGGTTGAAGGTTTAAGAACTATAGGTATAGTTTTTCTTAGATATTTTAAAAGGTATGTTAGATATGAAACTTTAGACTTACAAGGATAAGGTAGATAATGGAATATTTTCTTTAATTTTGTTAATTACAAATAGACTAGGTATTGTAACTGTAATTTTTGCTTGATAGCTGCTCTGTTGTATGTAATTTTGCTATATCGAAATTGAAACCTTCTTTTTGATTAGACAGAAAAGAAGTGTGGTGGAAATGTTCTCTGTATGCTGTAAATAAAGGAGCTGTTTTGGCCTATGTGGAGCAGAAGTGGGTGGAGGATCAGAGGAGAGACAGGAAGAAGGAGGGCAGAGTTAGTCAGTCTCCATTCGACTCCCCCCCAAGAACAGCCATGTAAGGAATCCAGGTGAGCCACAGGCTGGGACACGTGGCAGGTAGATTATTAGAAATGGGTTGAATTAAGATGAAAGAGCTAGCTAGTAATGTGCTTGAGACATAGGCCAAACAGTATGAAATTTAAAAAAAACAAACAAACCACTACTTAAACTGGAAAAAAACAATCCAGAATATTTTCTGTTGCCCTCAAAGAACATTCCCAGTCCCCCCTTGTCTCTGCTCTATCCCCAGAAGTATACACATGGTCATTCTTGCAGAGGCCACTCTTTTTGATGCTCTCTGTTTCTGACACTTGTTTTGCCCTTTGAACTTTACATAACAAATCTGATGTTCTTTGATATCTCATGATCTCTGCCCAACATTGTGTGAGACATCCATTTTACTGTGCATCTGTTTTCAGTACTATATATTGCTTTCCTGTGTGAATATATCACTGTCTTACACACTCTGCCTCTTGCAGGCTCTTAGGTAGTGTCTACATTTGGCTATTACCAATAGCCCTGCTTTAATTGGATCTTACATATTTCCCAGTGCTCATGTGAGAGTTGGCAGGAGAGAGTAGAATACATGATTGCTTAACTTTGGAAGATTAGTAACAACTAGGTTTAGAAGTTAGTATGTAAGAAGGGTGTGGGAGATACCTTGATGGCTCATCTCTATCTCATGCTTTATATGGTCACCGTATAACCGTTTTGGGTGAGTAGGTTGTAATATGGCAGAGTGATTTTCTTTCTTTCTTTTTTTAAAAAAACTCCACAGGTTTTGCTTGTCTGTACAGCTGTGCAAAGACGTCAAATCTTGGAATTACAGACAGTTGTTAGCTGCCATGTGGATGCTGGGAATCAAACTTGGGTCCTTTGGAAGAACAGTCAGTGTCCTTAACCTCTGAGCCATTTTTCCAGTCTGTGATTTTCATGTATACCTTTCAGTGATTACAAATGGAACTGAACACACTTTCCCAAGTTTATGGCTATTTATGCTAACTTTTGAAGTAACTGCTTAGCTTTGTATTTCATTCTATTGAGTTATTTTCCCTTTTAATTTAAATTGATTTATGGAAATGACTTTTACTAAGAGTGAGAGGCTTGGCAAAGATGACTTGGAACTTAGGTTTTTACTTTGCTTTTTCCTTTTAAGATTAATTTTCAAAGGCTGGAGAGATGGTATGGTGGTTAAGAGCACTGACAGCTCTTCCAGGAGGATATAGGCTTGATTCCTAGCACTTACATGGTAACTTACATATGTCTGTAACTCCAATTGCATGAGATCTGACCTCCTTTTCTGGCCTCTGTGGTCACTAGACACACACATGGTGCAAGCAACATACCTATACACATAAAAATAAAAAGCCTCATTTTTTTGTTTATGCATATGTGTGTACAGGTGCCTACAGAGGCCAGAAGAAAGTATTGGGTCCCTTGGAGCTGGAGTGACAGGTGATTATGAGCCAACCAATAGATACCAATCCCCAGTGCTCTAGAAGAACCAAATTTTCTTAACCAGCTTCTTGATCTGACTTTAAGGTGTGTGTGTGTGTGTGTGACTTGCTTGCTTCAGCAGGTCAGTATAGTATACCAAGGTCTGAGTAGACTCTATTTCTTTTTCATGTAAGCTCTTGAATCTGTGACTTGGTGTCTTTAGTCAGTTTGGGGAAATTTTCCACCTTCTTTCTGTCAGTTATTGCCTCTGCCCACTTTCCATCTTCTCTCTCCTGTTGGAATTTCATTCCATTCACATTGGACTGAATGGATTAGTAACAACTAGGTTTAGAAGTTAGTATGTAAGAAAGGGTGTGGGAGATACCACTCTATCTTGTCTGTCCCTATGTTTCTCTCCTGTGTCTTCCCCCCTTTTTTTTTCAGAAAAATCTCTTCACACCTTTCCTTCTACTTTAATATGCATTTTAAAGCATGTGATGGATTTTTTACTTTCATTGATTACAGTATTTAGTTTTAAAATTTCTATCTTTATAGTTCTTTGCCGAAATTTTCAATGTCATCTTTTAGATTATTGAACATAGGGAACACAGTAGTTTCAGAGTCCAAGTATGATGAAACTAATATCCAGAGACCCTGTGGGTCTATTTTTATTGTTTTGTGTTTTCAAGGGTTCTGTACATGTAGTCTTATTCTTCATGAGTCTGGTCATTTTTGATTGTGTGTTAGATATTACATTGCAAATTGCTTGTAGGAATACTTTGAAATTCCAGGTGTTATTGACTTCCAGAGGGAATTAATCTTTGCTCTTGGTAGGTGTTTGGGAGGTGTGAGTAACTTAAGAACTCCTGGACTTAGTTTTAGAATCTGAAATGATTTGAAGTAGAGCTATAGTATCTGAAATAACTAGCATCCTTCTAAGTTACATTCCAAGATGACATATGAGCCTTCATACCCTCTTAATTTTTTTCTCATTGTCTCATGAGACTTCTAAGAGTATTTGTCAGCCTAAAAGTCACCCATTCTGGGATTATAAACATTCCTGAGAGAAAAGCAGCTTCCCCGGCTTCCATCATCTCCAGCCCTGGGCCAAGTTATTTATCCCACTATGTTATCTCTTTGATGTTGACAATGCATCAAAACACAAGAATGTGTTCTTGTTTATTGCTCAGGTTTTTAGATGCCATCAACCATCTCGGAATCAGAAGTCTCCCATCCTGGTCACCCACGCTCAGATGTGCACACCTTTCCTTTCTGCTTGGCTTACTTGATGCAGCCACAAGTTTGCTCTAGGATCTCTAAAGCAATGGACTTTCTGGGTCCCAATTTGTTTTTCTCTGTCTCTTCCTTCACATGCGATTCTCCCTTTCAGTGTGTGTATGCTATGCTGCCTTTTACTTCTCTTTAGGATAAACACATTTCCCCTTCCCTGACCATCTTGCTCAACCTGATCTTTCTGTCTTCTTAAATTCCTCTGTCTTTCTTTCTTGACAGTTCATGTCAAGCAGCCAAAACGTTCTATGTCATAGGATGTCCTCTATCCTCTGAAGGGATGGATGTTGGACAGCCAATGCCAGCAGAGACAGTGTGGCTTTTACAGAGTCCTTTCTGGTTCATTACAGCTCCAGTGTAAGGGTGATGGAACACAAGCAGATTTGGTGATAGAAAAAAAAGCAATGAACTTGAAACAACTACTTAAGAGTGTGATGTATAGCAGTCATGTGTACTTTGTGCTTTTCCCATCGTTCTGCATCTTGTCTGAAATATGGACCTCATGGCTGGTAAATATCTCATTGTACTGAAAATGGAAGACATGTAGCAAAGATGGCTAAGGAGAAAGATAAAAGGATTCTGGGTCTTTGGGTTAAGGGAGGTACTGCACTGACTTTTGTATTTCCTTTATATGAATGAAATCATGTGCAAGCCATTATAGTCTGATCTCTGTCTCTAGAAGCTGGTATATTGCCTTTTATTTTTTTTAGATAATTTTTATTTATTCAACTATTTGACACACACATACAATGTATCTTGGTCATATTGTGTTATTGCTATTTATTTGTTGTTAAATGTATTGATGGTTTGCCTCAGAGTCTAGATAGTGTCAGATCTTCTGGTTCTGGAGTTTTAGATGGTTGTGAACTACTATGTGGGTGCAGAGAATTGAACCTAGGTTCCCCAGAAGAGTGGACATTATTCTTAACCACTGAGTTATCTCTACAGCCTTGAAATTTTCTTTGCAAAATTTTTTTAATACACTTCCTAATAGATATATGCTTTTTTATTACCACAATTGTGTTGCTTTGCCTTGAAGATTTAATTGTTGTTGGTATAGATGTGGTTCATTTATTTGAAATTCACAGCACACCCTATTTTCCAAAAAGATGAGAGGTGGATAATAATGACTTTTTAAAAATCCACTCAGGATTTAGGTATACATTTTTAGAAAAAAAAATTTCATAACACACTTAGCAAAACTTAAGAGATCTCTTGAATAGGCTACTTTCTCCCTGGTATTTTAGAGCATATTATTGTATCTATGAATTAATGATATGATATTGTGTGTGGGGGTGGAAGGAACACAGGTTGGAAAATTCAAAGTAGAGATGATCATAAAATCTTTTTGATGTTTCAGTTTTTAAAATTTTATCTTAATATTTGAAAAAAATATTTGCGAGAGAAGAGCCAGGACACTCAATTTGGCAAAGGTGGGCACGGACTTCTCTGGTGCTGGTGTCCTCCAGCACCATGCTCTGTTCTTCCTGCATCTCTGACTCTCAGTTTAAGGAACAGCATCCCTCTAAGGTGGGGGATCTCAACCTTACTGTGCTGTAATTCTTTAATACAGTTTCATATTGTGGTGACCTCAATCATAGAAATTATTTTGTTGCTACTTCATAACTGTAATTTTGCTAGTTATTAATCATAATGTAAATATCTGACCTGTAGGATATTTGATATGCAACCTCAGTGAAAAGTTTGTTTGAAACCCCAAAGCAGTCATGACTCACAGGTTGAGAACCACCCCTTTAAGGGGTTCATTAGGGGTTAAAGAACTAACTGCCTTTTTTGTTTGCTGAGATTTTTCTTTTTGACTGCTACTTCCCCCTTGTCCAGGATAAGTGACACAGGTGACAAGAATGGAAGGTTGAAGAAATTATTGAGTAACTACTTAAAGATAACTA
Source organism: Sigmodon hispidus (assembly GCA_004025045.1). Taxonomy (NCBI): domain Eukaryota; kingdom Metazoa; phylum Chordata; class Mammalia; order Rodentia; family Cricetidae; genus Sigmodon; species Sigmodon hispidus. The sequence goes on from PVIH01000297.1 coordinate 49,499, forward strand.
GGTAGTTCCTGAATTCAGATTCCATAGTGCTCATCATGTAACTCTGGTATTGTCTTTTCTTCTCAGCCTTGCTGGATTTCAGACTATGTTTAGGAATAAAGCTAACTATGTCGATAATATTGCATAGACATTAAACAAAGGAATTAATTAAGCCGAGGAGGCAATAGTAGCAGAGAGAACTATAAAGGGTCATCCACATGGAAAATGTCAGAATAAGGTGTACTTCATTGGCAGCAATTACAGAATTAACAAGAAAATTAATATAGACTGCAAAGGTTCTCTCATTTTAAAAATCTATCAAGCGTGCCCAGCCTTTTGATATTACAACATAGCATTGCTATTTAAAAAGCTCTGCATAATCAAGTTACTGCAAAAAAAATTAACCTATAATGTTTTAAGTAAGTTTATAATTGCATGTTGGTGTCTTAGTTAGGCATTTTATTGCTTTGAAGAGACACCATGACCACAGCAACTCTTGTAAAGAAACATTTAATTGGAGTGGCTCACTAACAGTTTCAGAGATTCAGTCCATTATCATCATGACAGGGAGCATGGAGCTGTGCAGGCAGATGTGGTGCTGGAGCTGAAAGTCCTACATCTTGACTCAGAGGCAACAGGAAGTTGACTCACTGTCACACTGAGTATAGCTATAGGAAAGAGACCTCAAATCCCACCCCCAAAGTGACAGACTTCCTCCAACAAGGCCACACCTCTTCCTAGTGCCACTCCCTTTGGGGGCCATTTTTTTTTTCAAGCCACCATAACTGAGCAGCAATCTAGCCATTCACAGCTATGATCTTACATCAATTTCCCCAGACTTCTGACTGCAGGGGCTTCTCCTGCAGACTGGAGATATGCGAATGCTATTGTCTGTAATAGACAGCTGCTGTGGTGCCCCAATTTCTGCATCCATAACTGCTGTTTTCTTATCACTTTAGATTTCACAGATCCTGGTCTTTACTCTCCATAATGAGGTCTCTTGGGTTCTACAGCCTGTGCTAGAACACCTCCTGGGTCAGTTTAGTCTTCATAGCCCTCTGGAATGTTCTTTAAACATTCCTGCTAGATAATGCCATGTTCTGAGACAAATGTCTGTCTGAACTTGAAGTTAGGGTTTTGTATCTGAATTCTCCCAATCATTCCATTCTTTCTAAGCAGTTGTCTGCCAAGGGAATGCTCAGAACACAAACAGTCCATTTCTGCTTGATGTGATCTCGTACTCAAGGGTGTATCCATCTATTCTGGGTGCTTGATTCCCAGCATGAAAATGCTAAGGTGCTGGGAACTGTAAGGTTTGGGGTCTAATGCAAGGTGATTCACTCACCAGAACTTTGCCTTAGGGTTCTTATACAGTGAACAGCCCCTTCTCCATCTTGTAACTAAGCAAAACTCTTAACAGTGCAAGGCAGATCGACTTTTAGCCCAAAATACTATACTGTGAACTGAGGGAAGCAACTACTTTATCTTCTTCTTCTTCTTCTTCTTCTTCTTCTTCTTCTTCTTCTTCTTCTTCTTCTCCTTTTTCTTCCTCCTCCTCTCCTCCTCCTCCTTCTCCTCCTTCTCTTCTTCCTCCTCCTTTTCTTCATATAGTATTTATTCTTAGGTACTTTGTTGTAGCAACAGTAAATGTACTAAAATAATTATCTTGTCTACCAGACAACAGTAAAAACTGCTCTGAAAAATAGAGTTTAAGCCAGTCTTGATTGAATCTTCCAGTTTTGTTTTTTTTTTTTTTGCCATAAGTCTGCCCACTCGATCTCATGAGAGAAATATCTAATGTAGCATGGTGAAGAAGGCTGGATTTGAAGAAGGCTATGTGATTATACCAAATGGGAAAGCCAGATATTACTTAAGAAGCTCCATCTATTTGTTGAACCAACTAGTTTGCAGAAAGAAAGTAGAAGAAGGTAGACCGTGGTCTTGACTATGAGAGACTGTTATCTTTTCACTAGTAATTGTGGCCCTAGATGTTCATTGTCTGTTATGAGACCCAGGGAGCCACCAAGCACCTGAAGTTGAGGCTTGTTCCACTGACATGCCATAAGTGTAGAATGTAAACTGAGTTTGAAGATGTGAAACAAAAGAGAAGACTGTAATATTCCTCATTAATATTCTGCATTTTTTGCTTATATGCTTAAATAATATTTTAGATATATTGAGTGAAATAAAATGTGTCATTTAATCTGATGTCACCTTTATAAAATTTACAATATGTGATTGCTAGATAAAGTTATGTATATGGCTCCCAGTAGATTTCTATTGAATGACATTCAAATTGCTGGTTTAATCAGTTATGAACAGTGTATCACAGGGTCACATGATCCAAAGTATAGTGCTCTGAGTATAGGGAGCTACAATGGCTCCTTTCTGTAGATGTAGGTCCTGAGCTGGACAAGCACTCAGGCATCTTCCATTAAAATTAATTTTTTATATGTCTATCTATTCAATACAAGTTGAGTGAACTTTTTTTTGTGTTAGCATTCTTCTAGATGCTAGGAAAGAAGCTGTAGGTACAAAGAAACTTGAACTTCCACTGGGAGTTATGATGGTTCCTCTTAATTGTCAATTTGATTGGATAGAGATGCCTAGGAGGTTGATACAGCACACTTCCAGATGAATCCAGACAGCATTTCCAGAGATGATTGACTTGTGGGACAGCAACAGAAGGGGCAAGACCTGCAATGAATGTGCCTGGCACCATTCCATTAGACTATGAACCTAGATGGGATAAAAGTCGGAAAAGTTTGACCCTTTAGGGGGGTTCCTAAACAAGAGAATCTGATTATTCTCCATGAAGTACCTCTAAAACCAGTGCCATAACCCAGGGCCACCAGATGGTGCCTGCTTCTTCACTTTGAACATGGTCTTCTACCAGCAACTCTCCAGAAAAATTCTGGGCTTTCAGCCTTAGTCTGTAGCTACATCCTTGGTCCCCTTTGCTCTGACTCTTTTAGCTTTTTCAGTGATGCATCTACCAGCTTTTCTGTCTCTTTAGTGTGCAATGGTCATTTTGTGACTATCCAGCCTATAAATATATAAGCTGATGTCCTTTAAAGCTCTCCTCCCTCACATAATACAATACTCCTCCCACTCCCATATATATACATATGTATGTATATATACATATATGTACATACACACACATATATATAGTTGGTTCTGTTTTTTTATTTTGTTCCATTAGAGAATCCTAACTTATACAGGAGTCCAGGGAAGGCAGTGGGTGATTTTTACTTGGTATTTAGGCCAAGTATTGTAAGTATCTGAGAGGAAACCTGAGGTAAGGAAGGGAGCTATGAAGCTGTCTGCAGGGTTGGAGTGAGGACCTTAGGTAGGAATATACAGTGTCTGCCAAGGAAGAGCCAAGAGGACGCTGCAGATAGAAGGTGGACTCAGGGCTTGCAGGTGTTGAAATCTAGCCAGCAAAGACTGTCAGCCATTAGCTCAGAATCAAATCATTGAAGTGAAGAGTGATGTATTCTGTCTAGGACTTAGATGTAGTCTGGCCACTTGGGGAGAATAAAATGTATAAGTCTGAAAGCAGAAGACCAATTAGAAAGGATATCTCAGTGATCCAGAGAAGAGACAATAGGGTCTTAGTTTACAATGACAGAGTTTGTTAAGTTAAATTAGACCAGAAGGTGCCCCATACCTCATGTTTCTGAATAACAAACTCCAGTCTAACTTAATATGCATGCAAACTAAAACCTAACTTAAAAGTTTAAAAAAAAATAACAACCAAACAACAATCCCCCTTCATACTTGTCTCAGCCAATCACAGCAGCTGACTAACAAGACCATGTCCAAATGAGGAAAAGGCTTAGCTATAAGCAGAGAAGCCATTTCTGTTCTTACTCTGCCTAGGAAGCTGCATGCTTACAATGCAGAGCAGAGCTCTTTGGATTTGTCAGGGAACTGCCATGCCACAAACTGTTCTTCACTTAATCAACCCTGCTAAATTCATTTTGTCTAAAGATTTCCTTTTAATGAGCAAAAAGGATTTGCTGGTGATTGGACCTAGGATGGGGAAGAAGTTAGGAGTCCAGTGTAAGGATTCCCAGCACAGCAGAGCATGCCATATGGAGGGCATGCCCCTAGGCGTGGCTATGTAAATCTGTGCCCACCTGCTCTCTCAAAAGGAGACAACATGTGAAGATCTCTTTCTCTTCACCGACTTTCCTCCCTGGAACCTGCTCAGCAACTCCCTTTAATAAACTCTTGTGTGGCATCTGGTGGTATGTGGTCTGGTCTGTTCTCAAGTGCAAAACCAACATCCAAGATGATGCTAATGGTCTTAACTTAAGCAATTCCAAGGACATGGTTGTCATCAGCAGAGAGGGTGGGAGGCTCAGCTTAGTTGGGAAAAATCAGGGTCCAGTTTAGAAGCCAATCCCAGGAGTGAATACAGATGGGAAAGAGAAGAGCTGAAGCTCGGGTGTCGCTACAGTGTGGAGAAGGACCAGGACTAGCAATGAATCCAAGAAGAGGTTTGCCATGAGAAAGGAGGAAGCCCGGGTGACTGGTACCCTGGTGCTGGAATCTGCACCGGTGTCTCCAGAGCATCTCACCCCATTGTCCACACCTTACTGCAAAGATTTGCTTTTGGGTTTGTCATCTCCCTCTTTTGCACTCTGTAGTACCCCAAGGTCTAATATAGACTTTAGTATGTTTGTAGAATAAATCTAGAGGCGTTTTCTGTTTGTTTTTCAATAAAAGTGGCCTGGCACTTTGTTATTTAGTTACAATGCACTGAAACTGACAATAAGTGACTCTGTGTCTCTTGGGTTCACAGCAGGGAGCAGTGCAGGGGCAGTTGTCGCTGGGAGGTGGTATAGAGGTACTCAGTGCAGTCTTGGTACATGAGAATCAGCTCGCACCCCATGCATTGGCAGAAGACAGACCACCACCAGCACCACAAGCAACCAAATCCACCTGGTGTAGATCAGCACCAGGAACCACAGGGTTTCCATTGTCTCAGAGGCTCATGCCTCCTCAGAAGAATTAGTGGAGGTGTCCCCAGGCCCAGAGCTCAGCTCTGAAACTGCACAAGACAATGTGCCCATGGGAATCCTCGTCCTCCACGTCAGCCTCTTTCTGAAAAACCATTTTGTGCTCATCTAGAGAGGCCGGATAGCCTCTTTTACTATTGATCAAACAAGATTCTATAGAGACTCAGCCTGAGATGAGAAAAATCTTAAAAGGCTCCCTTGACTAATTCAAGTCAGACCTACAAACACTGTGCTCATTTCAGGCCCAGAGGCCTACCCAGGAGAAAACAAGCTTACAGGCTGTAGCTGATTGTGCTGTATTGGAAATTCCATGTGGCTACACCCTGACCCATAATCCTTTCATTACTAGAATCAGAGCAAACCACATGTACACCTCTTCCCCGACAGAACTTCCTCTATGGAGAGATCCCTGCTGGCTGTGTCTGGGTTCCACAGGCTCCCAAACTCCCTTGAACAGCATGGGGCTATTTGCTTCCTTATGCTGTGCTGACCATTCCCAACTTGTCTGTGAATCTTCACAGAAGGTTGTGGGCTTCTTCTTTTTTCTTTTTCCTTTTTAAACATTTATTTGTTTTTTATTTTATGGGTATTGATGTTTTGCCTACACCTATGTCTGTCTGAGGGTGCCAGATCTCCTGGAACTGGAGCTACCGACAACTGTGAGCTGAACCTGGGAATTGAACCTGGATCCTCTGAAAGAGCAGCCAATGCTCTTGACCTCTGAGTCATCTCTCCAGGCCTGCTGGCTTCTTTTTAAGAAAGTTTCCTTAGAAAAAGAGAAGAAAAGTTGACGGTGGAGTATTTGCAAGCATGAGACTCTGAGCTCAATCTTCTGGAACCTGTGAAACTCAAATCAAGATGTAGTGGTGAGGGCTTGTAGTCTCAGTGCTGGAGAAGTGGAGATGGGTAGAACCCTGGGGACTTATGGGCAGTCATCCTACCCAGCTTGGTAAGCTGCAGGCCAATGAGAGAGCCTGTCTCAAAAAGACAAAAAGAGAGGTGGATGGTATCTGAGGATTGACGTTTGAAATTGTTCACTGGTCTTCACGTGCTCATGGGTGTGCACACACACACTCACATGTACAGTCACACATGTGTGTACTTGTATATACATAGCCATGCACACATCATGAACATACACACGCATATATGTAGATATATATATTTTTAAAAGAAAGGAAATTGCATTACTCCATTAAGCCCATATAGATATGTGTTTTAGATTGTGTACACACTCATAGAACATACACAAGGTCTCAAGTTTCAAACAAATAGAAGTCAGAGCAGGTCCAGGAAGAGGTGAGATTCAAATTCAGTACTTTATGATGCCCTGGGAAATCAGTAGCGCGTGCGCGCGCGCACACACACACACACACACACACACACACACACACACACATACACACACACAGAGACAGAGAGACAGAGAGACAAAGACAGAGACGGAGAGAGAGAGGAGACATACAGCAGAGGGACTGGCGATGGATAACTGTGGTTGGAAGAACACCTTTCCCCCAGCCCCACCCCTCCTCTCAGCCAGAGAGAAAGAACAGCATCTTATTTAAGAACTTACTTAATCAAGTCTTTATAAATGGTGACCTCAAAGCATCGGCTGGGTCCTTATGTAGCTAAAGGAACAGCTATTAAGGGGTGGGAGGCTGGGTAATAGGCCCATTTTTTATTCTCAGTAGCCCCAAAGGGTGCAATTTGAATGGAGCTTGGGGATAGGGAGAGACGGAATTAAACTGTCATAATGTGTAGAATATTAGCCCATTGTGGGTGAGATGGCCCTGTGAATTAAAGAATGTGTAAGTGATGTTTCCTTTTCTCCTTATGCTCCAAGAATTAATAATGTTCATCCTTGGAAAGTGTGTGTGTGTGTGTGTGTGTGTGTGTGTGTGTGTGAGAGAGAGAGAGAGAGAGAGAGAGAGAGAGAAAGAGATATCAGCGAGGCTCTTTGTTTCTTATTAAAATTGATTTTAGACCTCTAGTATTTACTACAGTATCCATACCATATGTAACTAACCGTCAAGATTTAAATTCACTGAAACATACAATTAAGAATTCAGCCTTTTAGTTACACTAGTGGCTACTGTATCAGCTACTATACAGAACAACACTGATCTGGAGGACTTCCACCATTACAGCATATTATGTAGGACAACATGTTAGAGCCCTTAAAGGAGGAGACACCAACTCACATTTGCAGGAGCCTCCAGAGGGAACGAAATTTAGAGGGCCACACCACACTGGTTTGTTCTGGGCATGACTGTGCACTTGGTAGGTAACTAGTTAGATACTAGTAGGCTTGAAGATCTTTGAGGTTGGATTCCTCACTCGTAATCAACTTTGGGCACCATCTGCTGTGTCTGGAAACACTAACTTTAAAGGAGCAAAAGTATCATGGTTGTCTCATCTTAGACTTAATAGCATATGAAAGGGAGGAAGGTGGAGGCCCTTTAAGGGAGGCCTATATCCTCTTAGGAAAGTATGGTTACTCTTATTCTTTCCCTCTTTAGTTCTATTAAATCTATCTTATTATATAATTTTTGATGTGAAGAATGGAATCTGAGTAATGTCTCTGGCCCTGGATAGAGAGAGATATGACTTTCTGAACTGTCCAGATGATTGTAAAATTACAGTCTAGCAGGACGGCATTTATTAATACACACACACACACACACACACACACACACCAAAAACAAACCAAATAAAACCCAAAAAAACGAAGGCATACTATTGTCCTTTCCCTTAAAAGTTAATCCAAACCAGCCTGTCAATATGAATAGAAAGATTCCCACCAAAGAAAGCTGTCTGTTCCAGTGACATTAGGAAATAGTAAAAGGTCACCTAGAGATGTGCTGACATGATGCTCTTTCTGGTCATCATCCATTCTCACCCTATGGGAGTTCTCTTCCACACTGTTCCTTTTTTTTTTTTTCTTTCATTGTTCATCTGATCCTTTAAGGCATCTACTCTTTACTGAGATCTGTTGTCTACATTATGCACTGTGTCTTACCTAAATTCTCTCAACAAAGAACACAAGGACTAAGGAGCCTAGGAAGGCCAGAGCAAGAATGTGGAAATGCACTGATGGATTGAAAAGTGAATGAGTGCATGTGATTGGTGGAGCAATGTGGCTGTAAGGACAGGACTCTGAGGAATGGGAGAGACACCAGGCTTTAGGGTTCAAGGTCTGGAGAGATGCCTTAGTGTTTAAGAGTACTTACTTTTCTTGCAGAGGACCCAATTTGCGTTCCCAGCACCCACAAAGTAGCTTATAACCATCTTTAATTCCAACTACAGGGGATCTACCAACCTATTCTGGCCCCATGGGCAAAGAATGCATATGATGTTCTTAAATACAGGCAAAAAATAAAAGCAAATCTTAGAAAAATGTAGGAGAAAGTCGACAGCACCAGGTGTAGAGAGCTAGTGGGTGGAGGTATCAAACATGAGATGGAGGAGATGAAAGTACTATGAATCCGTAGTCTCTTCATCCTCCAGGGTGACTCACATCTCTTCCTTCTAGATGATGTTTATAAGAAAAAATATTAAGGATAGGGCCAGCAGATGGTGATGGAATGGCCTTTCCTTCATACTCAAAAGGTTTAGAAGATGACCTGTATCTCACACTGCTTCTGATACCTTAGTGATACTTCCTGGAGACTTTGAGGGTCATACAAGACCTGTCCCCTGAATAGTGTCTGTATGAGTTCCTATGGCTGCTACAACCAAGGGTTCACTTAAAGCAACACACACAAAACAAACAAACAAAAAACAAACAAAAAACCAAAAACGCTCTCCCATAATGCAGAGTGCCAGAAGTTTCTAATAAAAGTATTGGTGAGGCCCTGCTCCTTTTAAAGACTATGGAAGAAAGCAACCTCTCTTGTCTATTCCAGCTTGTATTAATGGCACAGAAATTCTTGACGGCTCCTATAGGCATTGCTCCAACCTCTGTTTCTGTATTCATATGACCTTTCTTGTCTCTGTCTCTCTGTTTCTAAATTTCCTCCTCTTAGAAGGACCCTGGAAGATTATAAGATTACTGTCATATTGGATTTAGGGCCCACTCTAATCAGTATGGTCTCAGGTTAGCTTGATTACATCTACAAAGACCCTATTTCAGATAAAGGTACATGTATAGGTTCTAATTGGATGTGAGGATTTGTGGGGGTGGGGGGTGGGAGAGGACTGCCATCCTATTTACTGGCCTAATGGATCAGAAGCAGAACTCCTGTTTCTCATTATGTACTATAGAAAGTTTGGTTGATTTCTGCAGAGGAAGCTGTGCTCAGCCCCTAGAGAGGGAAAAAGTAGATATAGCTCCAACACTAAAGACCTTGCAATCTCACTCATTATGAAGTTGGAGTTTCAGTTCTCTCTGAGAAGCTGAGGGTGAGACAGAATCATGTTGTTTTTCTTGTGAGGCTCTGGAAGGCAAGTGTAGTAATTAGTCTGCCCAAGGCTCTTCTGTTAAAGGCTCCAGTGAGAACTTTAAGAAGTATAGCCTAGTGGGAGGTCTTACATCATTAGGGGCATGTCCTGGAGGAGAACTGTTGACTGACTCTTGTCTCTTGTTCTCTGTCCTTCACCTCCCCCTCCCCTTTCTCTTTCTGGTTCTGGCTGTAAGGTGACTGGGATCTCTTCATCTCAGCTTCCTTCTGTGATTAGCTCCATTAACACAGCTGCAGAAGCAACAGTTCCAACCACCGTGTCCTGAACACCTACCTCCCAAACTTTGAGCCCCTTACTTCCTCTTTCGAGATGGATGTCCTTAGTTATCTAACGTAGCACACGAGGGCAGAGATCAGACATTGCCATAATGGTAATCTAGGAGGAAAAGGGACTGGCCCATAGTGTATACAATCTCACCAGTAGCCAAACCTCATTTTGAAGACTGTCTTCTTACTTGTCAGGCCAAAGGAGCTTTAAAGCCTGACCCAGAGGAGGTGGAGATAGCATTGTCTTTACACCATCCCTGTGTAGCTGTCATTTGGGACAGCTATTTATTAAAACAATTTCTTTTGTCAAGGAAACCGACTTTGATATAAGTGTAATTTATGGCAATGAATACTTTTAATACACCCATGGGATATCTGAATGTCATAGTGAGGCATCCACAAACCAAAAGAATTATTTTTTTAAAAGTTAGAATTTGATATTGGTTCACTAAATAGTAATGATTTTCTTTCAATCCAGTTAGAAAAACCAGGGAGAGATCTGGGGAGTATTATTTTTCCAAGTGAGATTGAGGAGTCTCAGCAGTCTGCTACACACCCCTGGTGCTCTGCCTCCCTTGCTTCTCAATTTTCCCAGGCACTGCCAGTCCTGCTCTGGGCAAGCATTCAGCATCCATATCAGTTCCCACCCAACTTGCACACCTCCCATAGGAGAAAAGATCTACAAAGTGGCTCTAGAAAACCCAGTGTCTATTATGTGTGTAATTGAACTTTGCATTAATTAACTCCTGGTCCAAGTTAAAATGGTTTTCTCCTGCTGTGGGGTGCTTTATGCTGGTCCAATTCCCCTGGGGTGGAAGAAGGGGGTGGCTAGTACTGAGTAAATCTGATAAACAACCTCACCATCACTCACATTAGCCCTTTACAAAGATCTGTAATGGTTTTTTGTGCAAAGCTAATGTGAACGTGGAATGTACCGGGCCTCTCTTTGAGTGACCTCCAATTACTGTGTCATTATTAATAGAAGCTCTTTTTCTGTTTCCTCTCAATTCAATGCTCAATTGCAGGGACACACTCTCAGCTCTCATGTCCTTTCCATTTGTTTACCACTGGTTAGGGAATATTTCCAGGGTGGACTATCCATTGGGTGCTGAGGAGTGTGGACAACCTCTATCTTCTAATTGAAGTGTGAGTCACACTATTATTTTTCAAAACAAGAAAATTGCAGTGGGGACAGAGAACATTGATTGTGAGTGAAGTACCACTCGAAGCAATTAAAGGGCCCAGAAGGTGAATTTCATTAACGCCGTGTCATCCTGGGAGCTCAGCCCCTTGAAAAAAAAAAAAAAAGGAAAAAAAAACTGTCCAGCCAATCTCATTTTCTTTCTTGGATGGTAAAAGGTCCAAAGAGGTCTCAGTGAACCTGATAAAGCTGAGGAGAAGCTGGGTCTATCCCTGAGGGACAAAGCAGGAATTGCACATATATCTTCTTTTGGCGACTGACAAGAATTTGAGACAAGACTTCAATGAACAGAAAAATGACCTTTCTCTGCCAGAACCCTGTACGTCAGGTGCCAGTCTGGACCTGTGATGGGATAAAGTAGGAAAGAAAAGTCTTTCATTGAATTGGTGACAAGGATGGGCAGTGGAGAAAGAAAATATTTCCAACCATCAGTTCTTCAGACTTATCTTTAAAAATCCATATCTAAATTTCAGCCCTTAGTCTCAGCTGCCAAAATGTTTTATCACGTGAGAAACCATGTGTACAGCGAATACTAATACTGTCTAAACAGACACACTGTACATAGCTACCAGAGCTTGGGCCCAGGTGGCTCACAGTCCACTACAAAATATAGGGTTCCTTCATGCTAGGCTGTCACCAGAGCAGAATACTGAGGGCACCTCAGCCCCATGATGGGGAGTTGTAAGGTCTCTGCCAGAACACTTTACATATTAAGATAGTCAAGCCCTGACAAGACATGAGACTATGAGGAAAAACCTTTAAGTGGTGCTCCTGTCCCTGGGTATCACTTATCTGGGATGCAAATGTGCTTCTCCAGCTCCAGCATCCTTGCCCAAGACTTGCTTCAGGATCAGCATTCTGTGCAGGCAGTCTGGTGCTTCGTGAGTAAACATACTAGGCCTGTCCCTGACACTTCAAAACAACTTTCTTGATGAAATTAATTTTTCCAGCCATTAATATAATAACCATAATCAATCTTTTGGTTGCCAACCACACAGAATCCCTGTTACAGCCAATTCTGGATGATGTGAAGTAAGTGATATGCCAATCAGATAAATATTGTGTTAAATGGCACTAAGCAGTAATGACAAATGGCATGTTATCCACACATTAAAACAATGTTTCTTTTTAAATCTACTTCAGAATTCAAGGGCATCAAATTAAAGTCCATCATTAAATTAGTGTAGAGATGGAGGTGGAGGTTGTCCTGCTGTTGAAGGCATTTCAGTCTATGTCATAAGATGATCCATAGCAATGTTTAATGGCATAAGCAATAGTGACATTTTATTTGTAATAATTCTACACTTGGGCCTGGGCCTGGCTAGGTGGTCCTTCCATCCCATGTGTGGCTACCAGAGCTGGACTATCCAAAATAGTTTTTCTTTCACAACATTATTTCTGTGTTATCTGTGATGAGTGGGGTGGTTGGGGGTAGATAGGGTCGCTCCTTTTCTCCTTTTTTTTTTTTTTTTTGGTGTGGAATTTAGCAGATTGTTAGAAATCTTTTTTTTTCATAGTGGCTTAGTGCTGGTGTTTGGAGGGGGAGTATGGTTATAGAGTAGTGTGGGTCATTTATGATTATCTAAGTGTTCCCACTGGACTTAAGAAACACACACACACACACACACACACACACACACACACACACACACACACACACACGTAGGGAGCTGCTTACAGCCACACCTTAAGATGGCGTTGGCCTTGAGCGCTCTCCCTGGTAAACAACTCCATATTTGGCTAAGGCCAAGGATCTGGCTTGCTTCCGCGTATCTGAGCCTATTGGTGATGCCCACGTGGCTATCTTGGATTGGAAGCCCTGAGGGTATTTCACTAAGAGCAGGCTTCCCCCGGGGTGGTTCGTTGTCCATGAGAGAATGGTTGCTCATCTGAGTGAGTGAGTGAGATAATGAGCTAGTGAGTGAAAGATAAGAAGATATCTGAAAGGCCCGAATAAAGTGCAGAGAGAAGGATCCAGTGTTGCGTGTTCCTTGCTGGCTGAGGTGGCGCGCGACACACACACACACACACACACACACACACACACACACACACACACTTATATATACACTCTTTCTTAGGTATGAGCACCATTGTGGATCAGAGCATACATCTCCTGCCATCAGGAAGCCAACCTCTGAGGCACTAATATGTACTGCCCTCTTCCTTTCTTTCCCACCTGTCTTCTATCCACCTAATTTACATACTATAAGCTCTCTCTGTTAAATATATAATTTAGTGGTTCTCAGTTTATAAAATTATGCAACCACTACCATAAGCCCATTTTAGAATATTTTTATTATCACTCAAAAAGAAAACATATCCATTAGCTTTAACCCCACACCTCTGCTTTATTGCCAGCCAGAGGTAACTACCAGTCTACTTTATGTATTTGCTTATTGTGGGCATAAATGAATTCATGCCCTGTATTATCTGCTGTGACTCACTTCTGAGGCATCATGTTTCCAAGGCTTATCCACATTGTACCATGCATTGCTGCTTCATCTGTTTTATTGATGAATCATAATCCTTTGCACGGACAGAGACACCACATTTTGTTTATCTATTTATCAGATGATGGATATTCAGGTTCCTTCTACTTATATTTTCTGTGACTAATGTTGCTATGAACATTGGTATGCACATTTTTGTGTGGCCATACAATTTTATTTCTCTTGAGTAGATATCTAAGAATAGAAATGATGGGTTGGAATTGTGTTTAATACCAAGGCACACTGCCAAACTGTTATTCAAAATGTTCATGCTCCTTCACAGTCCTTGTGTGTTTTTGTACTAGCAGAGAATAGCAAGGTAGGTCTCTGTTTAGGATGGCTTAGTAAGGAGACAGGAAAGATGATACTATCAGAAAATTATTTTTGTTTCCAGAACACTGAACATTATCATTGAACAAATCACAGGTTGATTTCCAATCCTGAAATAAATACTGAGATGAGCAGAAAGTTCTGAATATTTGTAGTGTCCTAGATGAAATTTCTCGAGACTCCAAAGCAGCTGTCACATTGGCCAGTGGGTTCTGTGTTTCCTGGATGACACATCTTGACATCATGGATTGATTGATGCATATTTGGCAATTCTGTTACCTGTATCACCCAAATGCCACTTCAGCAGTGTAGGTTCTCAACTTCCCTAATGCTGTGACCCTTTAACACAGTTGCTCGGTGATACAACCATAAAATTATTTGTGTTACTACTTCATAACTGTAAATTTCCTATTATGATTTGTAATATCTGTGTTTTCCAATAGTCTTAGGTAATTCCTATCAAAGGGTCATTTGACTCCCAAAGGCATTGTAACCACATGTTGAGAACTGCTAGTATAGAATGTCAGAGCTTTGAAACACAGTCATGAGTTCTACTGAGGGAGACTGAAGTGCTCTATAACACCTTAGTGAATCTTCTCATCTAATTGAGTACCCTTTCCAGGCATTTCTCCTTTTGCTGACTTCTGTCTTACTTAGCCAACATTCATATGACCCAGATTCCTGATATCTATCCCAGATAGACTTTAGAGGGAACCAATTCAAAACCCAAAGAGTTATCAGTACAAGGAAGCCCTGACTGCACTGTCATGTTACATAGAATGTAGGGTTGTGCTTGTTGTCTGAATCAGAGGCTCTAAAATGCCAGGAAACTCACTGGTATAGACTGGGGACCTTTGCCTAGTTGACTTGGGGAATGTCAAGAGAGCTGTTTCTTCTTATATCTCTCCTAACCACTGTTTGGGCAGTTTTCAGAGATGATGACTCAGGTCTCTTTTCCTTATCAGGATTGCCTCTTGTTAGCCATGTGTATAACAGCTGAACAAGAGGGCAGAATCTGTCCAATCCTTTGGCAATTCTTATCTCAAGCCCCTTGCTCACATGTACTTCTTGGACTGAAAGACTTCATCTAGAACTTTGTGCATTAAAAGCATCTCTTAAAGATATAGCTAGCTTCGTATTAGTGTATTTCTAAAGCACTCTAAGAATATGGACCCCACTCTGGGCTCTAACCACTTTGTGTTGAAATTTCCCATGCCCTTCTGTCTTGCTCAAGAAAATCTGGGCTGTAGTAGGCAGGTCTGGCCTTCTTGACAGCTGTCTTGCTAGTGTCCATGGCTATGCATCATGAAGCAGGCTCTCTGCACATGTGCAGATAAAGTGACTCAATGGATGGAAGAAGAACTGCCTTCATGCCTTGTTATATGATATCTTTAATGAGGGATCATGTGACCCTGCTGTAAAGACCTCAGCCAAGGAAAGCTATGCTATGGGCAGATGTGCTTTCAATAGCTGATTCTCCTCATTCCAACGGCTGCCATAGACAGAGAGAGACTGAGCATGCTTACTTTTGTTCATATTCAAGTCACACAGCCCTCTAGAGACACAGAGTAGGGACTGCTGTGAAAGGCAGCAAGGCCTCTTGTCTCTTCCAATTCATCCAGCTATGTGTGGGGTAGCTTCTTGTTTCTCAAGCTTGAACTAGACTCGATTTCTTCTTACATTCTGACTTCAAGTGTTATAGCTCTGGAGGGAAAGATACCCTGACTATTCCAAGTCAGGCTTCCCACAGCTGTGAAGGAAAGGTATCCTGGATACCTACAGTTGTGAGGAGAAAGGTATCTTGACTGTGGAGAAGTCAGGCTATACCTGAAGTTGGATTCTGGTGGGGGATGCTTTCCCTGCAGCATGTGGCAATCCTGTTCTTCTCCTAGAGAGAACCTTACAGCTGAGCTCTGCTCTGCTCCCTTAAGGAAATTTTCGAGCAGAGATTCTTCTCGGCTCTGGCAAAAAAAAGGTCTTCATGCAATTTTTTTAAAAAAGAGATTTATTTGGGAGAGAAGAATCTAGAAGGGTGGCTGCCTCTGCCAGGGTGGAAAAAGGCAGCTGCCAACTGAACAGGTGCAGGATATAGGGCTTCTTAGGGGTGGAGTTTTTCTGGGGAGAAGATTTTCAAGGTGGGAATTGGTCAGATTTCAATCCTCTATCTTGACAAGCTGGGAGATTGGCTAGATTTCATGTTCAGGGATTGGTTGGTTTTGTGCCCAGGTGGTCAGGGGAAGAGAGTGCTTCTTTGGTTCTGCTTCCTGGGTCAAAGTGTTTTGTTTTGTTTGTTTCTGATTTTAGTATATTTCTTTCACTGGCTTTGGTTTCAGGGTCAGAGTGTGTTTCTTTCACTGGCTTTGGTTTTAGGGTCAGGGTGCGTTTCTTTGGTTGACCCTTTTAACCTACACCAAATGCATTTAGTTTTTGGTAAACTAATTTGAAATGACATAGTGTAAACAGAGGGGTAGGGAGCAGCCACTCTCTCCTCTCTTGTCCATTTTATGTCTCTCTAGTTTTTCTTTAACTGATATTTGACCTCTGACCTCTAATCTGTTCTTTCTTGCTTCCTTTCTCACTCTGTTCTCTGTTGTTTCTGAACAGACAGTTGACTTCTCTGCTGTTCTGTCACCTCTGCTACAACCCATAGTATCTGCCTCTGAAGAAACCACCAGAGCCATCTCTGAGGAAAATGGCCTATGTACCCAGTGGTATGGAGTTCCCCTTTGAATCTTGGTGACATTAAAAATTTAAAGATGGAGAAGACAGAAAAGATCAAAACCAAAACCAAAAAAATACCTAAATATGTTTCTTTTTCCTCCCTAGGGGAGATTCTAGAATTTCTCTCCCTTCCAACCCCCAATCTCTTCTCTACATAGGAAGGTGACATATGCCTAATTTGATAATGGGGTCGGGAAGGAGTACATGATGCTGAAAGGTGAATATGTTAGGGAACCCCAGGAGAGTTGAAGAGTGGATATGGTCATATTTCATTGTATATGTGTATAACAATCTCAAAGAATAAATTCTTGAAAAAGAAAAAGAAAGTGGTGAAGAAATAGGGAGGGAGAGATGTTGCAGGATCCTGGGGGAGGTGAGAGTGGTGGGGGAGTGTGTAGGATCAAAATGCATTGTGCATATTTATGAAATTCTCAAAGGATAAATTCACACACACACACACACACACACACACACACACACGACCTAGCAAAAACTCTAGGCATGGAGTGAATCAATGCTCCATTAACATTGTTAGGTGAATAAATGAATGGAAATACATACAAATGAATGAAAGAAGTTCTTGGATCCTTGAGGTTGTATTTGACTTTAGGCACTGAAGGGGAAAACAAGGGAGGGAAGGAGAGAGGGAGAGAGAGAGGGGGAGAGAAAGAGAGAGAGAACTCTACCTGCCCCAGCCTCATACTCTTTACTTACTAGAGAACTCGATCTTCCATTTCTCAGCTAAGGCTGAAGATACCCTGGAGCCCAACCTTTCCCTTTAGGGACTTTGCCAGCCAGATACGCCTGTGAGACTCACAGACAAGTACCTGGTTGTCTGGTAAGAAAACATGGTGCGGTGTCAGAGCTTCAAGGGAGACAACCAAAGCAAGAAAGCCGAGGGCCAGGAGCAGGGAGACAGGGTTCTCTGTGAGCATTGACTTCCAGAAGCCACAGCAACGTAGCTCACTCTTTGATGCATAGAAAGGAACAAGGTGGCCAGACCAGAGATTAGCATGGATACAGATGGGAGCTCTCTTTCTCTGAACAGAAGAATAGGGAGATGAAGTCAAAGTCAGATGTAAAAGGCAAATGACCTGTACGCCAGGCTTCCTAGTCAGCCTTTTTTATCTTGTCTGAAAACTAGTTGAATGGGAAATCATAAATATGATTTTAGGGTAATTATAGCCAACCCTCTTTCTCCTTTCCAGGTGCTGCCTCCAGGACCAATCTGGAGGTTCCACTTTGGATCTTAAGGGTTGGGATCATGTTGCTAGCAGATGCTCAGGAGGGGCTTGTTTCAGGGACTCCCTGGGGAGTGGTTCCAGTAACTGAGTCTATGCTCCTTTCCACTCATTTGCTTGTCTACTGCCAAACTGTCTATTGGTATTTATTTATTTCTTGCTTATTTGACAGGTCTGCATACATACGCAGTTGCTCACATACACAATTAATCAGGCAGACTATTTCTGATTCGTGGTTTAACCTTGCCCTGCACTTAAAAGGTCTGGGTCTCAGGGCCCCATGGCTGTCTCTCATGGTTTCCTAGCAACCAAATGAGACAGGGAAATGTGCACAGTTGCATCACCACAAGATGTTAGGTCAATTAATATTCATTAACAGTGCCTGTGTTCAGCTGCTGGGAGATGTTATAGAGGGAAAAAACCCCTTTGCTGTTGGAGTGGGGGGATGGAAGGAAATAAGAGATGCCTGATTGTGTGTATCATGTTCCAAAGATATGTATAGTGGCCTGTCTACACATGCTCATGCAAATTAAAAATCATTGTTGTATGTATAATTATCTTTTCATGCTTATTATATGAGAACATGTTTCAGGAACAATTGGAACATTATACTCCATTCTACTTTGTCATGACCACTCAAGACACCTAAAATAAACTCACCAGTAATTATTTTATTCATTCTATAATTTTCTTGAGGCACTTTTGTGTGCTTAATGTGGGAAACTCAGATGTTGGAAAGATAAATAAAAGATTCATAAAGAAAAAGGAACCTCAGAGTTCCTGAGTACTCATTACATATAGACAAATATTGTTAAATTGTGGGTATATATTCTCTTCACCTCTAGAGATGATGTGTACACAGCCACACACAGTCTTAGAAAGATAATATCATTTTCTATATGATGCTTCATAAGTTACACTTTACAATTTGCCTCTCTTACCATGCACATTTTCTCAAGTCTATGGAATCATTTTTATTAGATGTGTAATTTCAGTGACTATGTTTCCTATGGTTCATTTAATCAAAGTAGCTTTTATTCATGCATTTAAGTTGTTTACATTCTTTCTATTATTAATAAGACTGTAGTGATTGTCTTTGATACCTGGTCCAATTATTTCCTTAGAACTAATTCCTAGAAATGGAAGTACACATTTAAAGGTCTTTCACACACTCTTGTTTCCTGTCAGAAAGAAAAAATAATTATTTCTGCTAACAGCTGAAGTAAAAGCGTGGAGGCATCTTATAATCCTTTGAAATGACCCAGGAAAGATCATGATCGTCCCAAGGTTTGATCAAGATTCTTTTTATGATACATAGATGAGACCTCTAAAAAAATGAAAGATGAAGACACAATTTCTAGGAGAGAGAGATACCAGAGGCTACAGAGGACAAGATTCTGTGGTGGCTAGGCCAGGTGTTTTGGGGCAATTTATTTTTTATAATTCTGAAGTGCAGCCTGTAACAGGGACTCTGTGCAGTGATGAAACTGTCCACAGGCCTTCAGCTTCCTGTCTCATCCTGTGTTCTGGAAAGATCTCTCTGGGCACACAGAGCTGGGGAGGAAAGTTACAGATACCTGTTTTATAGGTCTGGCTAAGACCAGAAGGGCATTGCCACCCAGAGAAATTCTCCCAGAAATGTTCCAGTCTGGGACGGTTACCTTTTTACTCCTGGGTGACAGAATGCTCTCCCTGCTTTCAAGCAAGCTAGAAAGGAACAGGAGACATTTGTCTCTTGCGCTGGTTAGTTTTGTCAACTGAACACACACTGGTAGATTTATGTGGAAGTGAGAACCTCATTTGAAGAACTGTCTCCATCAGATTATTTCTGAGGGATTTTCATGATCATTAATGTGAGCTGGCTCACCCACTCAGGGTATGCCACCCCTGGGCAGGTGGTCAGTTGTATAAGAAAGCAAGTTGAACGAGCCATGAAGAGCAAACCAGTAAGTAGGATTCTTCCATGGCCTTTGCTCTAGATCTTGTCTCTAGCTTCTTGCCTTGGCTTTTGTAGTTGACAGACTGTACAACTCTTTCTTTTCAAGTTGTTTTCAGCCATGATATTTTGGCCATTGCAGCAATAGTCAGTCAATCAGAACAGTCCTCCTTCCCTGGCTTCTGTTTAGAAAACTTGTCCTGGCCTAAGTTGATCAAGTTCAAATCAAACTTTCAAAACAATGGAACCAGCACTATTGGCAACCACTGGGCCAGACTCAGCAAAGGGCTTGCTTTGGGAAAAATGAGTAGACCTTGGTAAGTTCTTGGGATAAGGATGAGCAACCAGTGTAGGACAGAAGCCCTTAACCTATTGTCCATGGACCAGCAGCTGAATCAAATGGGAGCATCTTGCGTGCTTCAACCCTACTGAATTGGGATCTCCAGAGGCTAAGGCTAGGCCAGGAGTAGGGAAGGGCAGGAATGTGTATTCCAACAGGGTGACATGCTCATGTAGGATGTGGGCACTGCAGCTTTGCCTGTCATTCTGTGTGACTGGGCAAGTCTTTTCTCTCTCAAGTGTGACTCGAGACAAGTGGGTTTAATGCTTTTGATGCAACTGTTTTCTCATTGGGATAATCAAACCACCTAAGAAAGATGTGTGTGTGTGTGTGTGTGTGTGTGTGTGTGTGTGTGTGTGTGTGGTATGTGGTCTGATTTTTCATTTTTCCCTTTTGCTTCTTACATGGATGATAAAGATAAGACTTATTGGAAACAAAACCCTGAATACAAACCAGCTAATGATGTTTATTGGGAAGTCCACTGGGGAACAGATCTTGAAGCTCCCTGAGGAACTGCATGGTAGTCCCCAGCATGATCACAGATATCTCCAGACAAACTGAAGCTAGGTCTGACTGTGAAGACAGTCAGAAGCACAAAATAATTGTGGCTTTGGGTTGGGACTGGTGTGGATTTGTGGCTTTTGTCTTCATATTACATTGGAAAATGATCATTTTAATTTGAACTGTTTCTTTTCTTTTAAAACTAATTGGCTGAGTTTATGGTTCAATAAAATAGCACTTCTCTGTGTTTTAAGGACTATTGAGGATTTATCAAACTAGTCATGTGCATTTTGTTTAGGGATATCAGTGCACCTGGACTTGAATTCTGGCTTTCATATTAGTACCTGGTCACCTTGAACAAATCACTTAATCTCCCTCTCTCTTTCTCTCTCTCTCTCATCCATAAATTGGGCAGGCCGTGGCCATCACCATGTGCTCCTGTGTGCTAGCCTGGGCCAAGTGCTGAGCGTGCAGCTTGGCACGCGTTAGTTAGTTCTGATCACTATTCCAGTCTTTTCTGCTCAGACTCACGTGGCTCCATGCAGCCCAGCCTTGTCGGAAGAGGCTCAGATCTACTTTCGTGTCTCTTCTCCAGCTGGATCCAGCTGCATTTGGAGCTGACTACCTCTGATTTGTTTACAAGGTAACTGCTCCCCTTCTTTTCTGATCCTCCTCCCATCTCTCCAATTTCCATTTCTTTTGTGAAATGGTTAAAGTGCTTGACATAATTAGCTGTTAATTGTTAGCAGCTGTACCCATTATCAGTTTAATGCCTAATTAATTGCAACAATTAATGCTGCCTGTCCTGTCTTAGGAACTGTTGATGAGGGAAGGCTGGTGTCATTGAAGTTATATCTTAATTAATTTACCTCCAATTTTTAGCATTTACATAAGATCCGGAATCAGGGCAGTTTTTCTCGTATAAGTAATCAGTGAGCAGAGGGACTCAGTGCAGAGTGCCTGGCCTGCGTCTGTCTTGTGTATGCTGAGTGTCTCATGAAGTTAGCCTCCTCCATCAGGAAGCAGCCACACAGAAGCTCTTGGCCATCCTGCTATATGGCAGGGCCTGCCACAAATGCTCTCTTCTCTGGGTCTTCCCAATGTTGCAAAAATCATAAGACAAAACACAGCTAGAGCCAAACAACGTCTAGGCTTGAACTGGAGCCAATGGTCCATAGTGGATGACATATAGGGCTGAGTATCTATGAGGGAAGACCATATGCATCAAGATTGTATCTTCGCTGTCAAAAGGATGTTCAACATGTTCAGCCAATCACTAGAGGGAGAACCGAATAGGGGAACTTTATCTCCTATTTATCTAGTCTCCAGTGAGCCAGGCTTGGTGCTCCATGCCATACACACTTAGTTTCTGGTCTTCACAATAACTTTGACAATGAGATATTGTATTCTTTTCTACCTTCATTTCCCAGACAAGGAAACCAAGGCTTATTAGACCTTTAACCCAATTTATTAACACATTAAGGTACCACATTTTGGGGTGATAGTCCCTAGGTTTCTTCAGAGGACTTTACAGGCTTACTTGTAAAGCATCTGAATGTGGCTATGTTTCTTTGGGAATCCTGCTGTCAACCAGTATATTAAGAGGCCAATGCTGGTTCAGGAAATGATGTGGACTTGTCTGTGCTATATGAAGGCACAGTTAGAGGAAAACATGGGGGAGACTGGTCTGATGACACAGACCTGAAGTTCCAGCTCCTTGGGAGAACTATAATAAAAAGGATTGAAAATTTAAGCCTGCATCTGCTACTACACAAGTTCAAGGCTAGTATGGTCAGCTTATCAATAACTTGACTCAAAATGTTTTTTCTTAATTAAACTTTATTGGGAAAACCCCTCCCAAATAAAAAAGTTACACACCAAAATTAGCCAGATTCAGAGTCCATACATATATGACCCAGTGAATTTCTGTACAGTTAGCATAGCTTTTTGGAAGCCATAGAGTTTCTCATCAGATTGTTTTTAACATCCTTAACTTTAGGATATTAAAGTTGTCTTTAGGAGAGTGAACAATTTTGACTTTATCAGTTTGGTTGATATTTCTGTCTCCTAGACAGATCCTGGAGTGAGAGGTTTCTTTCTTTTCCCATGCTCTCTCAACATCTTCTTCATTTATAGCTTGCCTCAACTTTATATGGAAAATAAGGGGTTTTCATATGTGATTAAAGATCTTGAGATTTAGAGATGATCCTAGGGTTTGAGTCACATGTGTCTTTACAAAATGGAGACAGAAGATAGAATAATGGAAACCAGGCAAAAGGGTGCCAAAAGAGTTTCTAGAAGCTGGGTCAGGCAAGGAAACATTGTCCCCTAAAGTCTCTGGAGGAAACAGGGCTCTGTCAATACTTATTTAAGACCAGTGATACCCATTTGGGTCTTCCAGCCTCCAGCACTCTAAGAGAATAAATTTCTCTTTTTGAAGCAATAAAGTTTGTGGCAATTTGCTGGAGAGGCAACTGAGAATTAATGCAACGAATTTAAGGTTTTCTTGTTATAATTTCTTAGTATCATCCAAAGCAGAAAAGCTAAATGAAAGAATTAGTAATGAGTGCTGGAGATTTCTTTGGGTAAATATGTAACTATGTACATACTCCTTGTATAAATATAGAGACTTGGGGAGTGAGTTTAGGATTAAGTCTGAATGCATATTGAAGACTCCTCCAATTTAGCTTCAGCTACACATACGTCCATGTAGTGTGTGTGCTTGTGGAAGTATGTGCATATGCGTATGGGTTTGTGTGTGTGTGTTAAAATGAGCCTAGATCTGGCAAGTGTTAAATTTGTATGGTGGCCTTACAGAGCTGTGAGAGACCAAACTTCTTCTGGCTCTAGGTACAGGCCTCATCCTCATGGTCCAAGACAGCTTCTAGAGACCACAGACTTCACAGCTGAATTTTAGAAGCAGAATGAATAAGGTAGAAAGAAGAAACTACCTTCACTCACTTCTGGTTAATTTTAGTTTTCACTGGCATTATTTTTTTCATACAGTGTATTCTGATTATGGTTCCTAGGCCTTTATCTCTTCCCAGATCCTCCCCACCTCTCTACCCATCTAAGTCTAAAGAACTAAAATCTAAAGTCTAAAGGAACTTTCTTCCTCTTTTTAGAGAACAAAGAAACTAAAATTAAAAAAAGCAAAAACAAAGAAAAAGCACAAGAAACACAAAACACACCCACAAACATACACATACAAATAAAACCTATAAAAATACAAAATTGGAAACTATAATATACAAGCAAAAGACCAGTAAGAGAAAAAAATGTTTAGACAAAGCAATATGAGACAAAAAGTACTAAAACACCATCAAGTTTTGTTTGTGTTACCATCAATTGCTGGGCATAGGCTCACCCTTAAGTGTGGTTTATATACCTTGTAAGACTTCACTGGGGAAAACTAATGTTTTCTCTGAGAGTGGTTGTCATTTGGAGATAGCTCTTGGTTAGGGATGGGAATCCTTGTCCACTTCCCCTCTCAGTGCTAGGACTCCATCTGGCTTGTGTAGGTCCCATGCAGGCTGCTGCTGTCTCATGAGTTCATATGTGAGTGAGTCCTGCTGTCTTTAGGACACCACTTCCTTGTGTCCTCCATCACCCTGACTCTCTCAGCCTTTCTGCCTCCTCTTTACATAGTTCCCTGAACCTTGAAGGGAGGGACTTGATGGAGACATCCAGTTAGGCCTGAATGTTCTGATGGCTCTCACTCTGCATAGTGTCCAGTTGTGGGTCTCTGTGTTATTTCCCATCTACTGCAGAGGAAGCTTCTCTGATGATGACTGAGAGAGAGAGACATGGACCTATAGGTATAGCAGAATGCTATTAGGTATCATTTTATTGGTATGTTCCTTTAGCACAGTGGTTCTCAACCTTCCTAATGCTGTGACTTTTTAATACAGTACCCCATGTTGTAGTGACCCCCAACCATAAAATTATTTTGGCTGCAACTTCCTAACTGTAATTTTGCTACTGTTATTAATTATAATGTAAATATTTGTGTTTTCTGGTGGTTTTAGGCAACCCCTTGTGAAAGGATCATTTGAGCTCCAAAGAGGTAGTGACCTACAGATTGAAAAGGGCTAGTATACAAAGCATAGGTCTCTGAGGTTAGAATTAATTCCATGGTGACATTGTTGCGAAGGATGGTTACCAATGCAATGTTTTACCTTTGTGACTATGCAGCCAGCTAAAACTTCAGGTTCAGTTAATAAAAAGAAGAGGAAATAGACATTTATATGCAGCCTTTTCAGGCCTGCCAACTGCTCAACCTGCTTACAGTTTAGTCAGCAAGGCTGAGGGAAAGGAATTGGATCATAACTCATAGATATATGTATTTTGATATATAAAAATCTTACCTGGAATACATTTTGGCTTTGGTGAGGCAATGTGAGCCTGATGTTTGTTTATAAACTGGAAATGACCCAGGCAAGAGTGAGTAGAGGGGCTTGGGTCTGAAATTCACATAGACTAGGAAAGGAAATGAGTTCTTCTGATGTTTCCTTATTTATGTATTTTTCGGAGGATAAACAGACACGTTTCCAAGCAAAATCAGGCTTGATCCTGTGGCCGCGAGACCCAATCACTTCCCTGAGAAGACAGAATGGGAACAGGGTGAAAAGGAAGCCAGTTTAACTTAATATGAGTAAAAAGCCTGGTCAGCCACCTCCTGATAGTACTTCCTTTCTGGGCTGGGAGCTGTGAGGCTGGAGAGTGGGTCCTGATAGCAGACTGAGACAGAGAACTTCCTTTTGATCACATGACTCAGTAGGGAGTCAGAGGAGGCCTCCTGGAGCTTGTCAGAGATCACAGTGGAAGACTGAGCGCTGTGGGGATCTGTGTCTAATTAAGAGCCAAATGAATGATGCTCTGAGGGAGTGAGAACTTTCCATACCCCTGGGCAACAAAGAAGTGGTTGTTCCTGGGGTAAGGACTGGTGGTCGGTGCCAGCATGCCAAGGATGAGATGCAGGGAGTGGGTTTAAGCTGAGCCCCAAATATGGACAACCCCATTTGGGCAGGGACCAGGAAAATGGAATGGCAGGGCCTCATTTTATTTGCCTATCATGTAGGCCTGCAGTGGGCAGTCAGCCATTTTCCATCTTCTGAGACAGTTCTGGCAATCTGAAGTCCCTAGGATCAAAAGGCAGGGGCCAGGGATCAGGAAAAGGTCAGCATCCCCCCCCCATTTTTTTTTTGAGAAAGTATATATGTAATGAAACTCTAAAGTGTTTTATAGACTTTTACTGGCATTTCTTTGAGAGACTTTGGTGCAATGCATGATGGGAGGCTATGTGAGGCTGCTTGGATTCCACAGACTCTGTTGTGAGGCACTTATAAGTGATAACATGCAGCAGGAACACCTCCCAGAGAGAAGGGGAAGCAATGGTGTGACTTCTTCAAAGCAATAATTGTACTTCTGCTGAAACTCACAAGAATGTGTAGAGAGCGCATGTGTCGAGGCTCAGTGCTGGCAATGGGTGATACTGTGGGACCATCTGCATGCCAGTCTAACTTGAGCAGAGAGGAACATTTCTCGTGACATGTCTAAACAAAAATGAATGGCTTGGGACTGTAGAGGTAGCTCAGTGGGCAAAGGGGCATCTCAAACAAACAAAACAAGCAAAGAAACAAATACAAGAGCCCCGGTGTGGTGACATGTGGCTATAACCTCAGCACCGTGGTGGAAGAGGCAGGCCGACTCCTGGAGCCCACTTGCCTAGCATACTTGGTGAGTTCCAGGACAGTGAGAAGTCCTACCTTAAACCAAAACAAAAGTGAGCAATGATACCTGATGTTGACCTCTGGCCTCTGTGCATATGCATGCATATATACATGCATGCAAACCCACAAACACACATCTGAGAACATGCACACATAAAAAAATGTAAAAAGTGAGTGGTTCATGTCATTATAGCCTTTCTCTCCTTCCTCTCTCCTTGGCTTTGATTCTTACTGGTCTTGGTTGGCAATCGAACCTCAGCCCAGCAGCATCTGAACAGATGCTTCATGCAACTCCAGACTCCAACTTGCAGCTCACATCCCAGCCCAGTGTTTTCATGTCTGCTCTGTTCTTCAGCCAGACACCAGCTGCCTCTGAGACAATTGCACCGATTCAGAGGGTCTTTGGAAATAGGAAAGTCCATAGCAGGGAGCATGTAAGCCAGGCCCAGCATGATTCTCAGGGCCTGCCATGTCTCCCTTCTTCAGCTACCCAGGAGTCTGGGAAGGTTAATTTGTGTATGTGTGTGTAGCCAGGCTTCATGCCAACGTTTCTGATGGAGATGCCAGGGCCCTTTAAGCACTGGTTTTTCTTGGAGCATTCCATCTGCTCCCAGTCCACCCTAGTGCTTCCTGCCTAACTTTGATCAGAACCTTAGAACACTCTTGCTCTAGGCCACTGGTTCTCAACCTGTGGGTCCTTGGAAATATCAGATATTTACGTTACAGTTACAAAATTACAGTTATGAATAGGCAACAGAAGTAATTTTATGGTTAGGGTCACCACAGCAAGAAGAACTGTATTGAAAGGTCACTGCATTTGGAAGGTTGAGATCCCCCGCCTTAGAGGGATGCTGTCCCTTAAGCTGAGAGTCTGAGATGCAGGAAGAGCAGAGCATGTTGGGAATGTTGAGAACTGCTGCCTTAAGCCCAAATCCCTGTGCTCAGTGTGTCAGCTGCCCAAGGATAGGGCCTTCAGTCTCAGCCTCCTTTGGGAATCTTCCCAGCAACAGCAGCTGAGACCTCTCCCTGAAAAGGCCATTTCACAGACATGGAGCAGGTGCTCTGCCATTCTGATCAGCTCTTGTAGGATCACTACCTTTCTGGCCTGGGGATTTTTTTGTATCTGCAGGTCAGGTCCAGTTGACAGGAATTAAAAGGGTAAAGATTCATTGAGCAAACAGTTGTCAGCAAGACTCAACTTTGAAACTGTTGCCGTGTGTTGTTCCTGTCATCCTTACCTGTGATAATCAAGATTCCTAGCAGTGGGCAATAGGCTGATTCTCCATGATCGAGCATGAATGGTTAATGAAAGAATGTTGGGTGTCTTGCAGCACTAGAGGAGCCTGGAGAGACAGGCTGGAGGCTGTACATTCATAGAAATATTTCATTACAGGCTGCAGAACTGGTCTGATGGGTTCACTGCTGTGGCCGCTGCCACTGCAAGCTGGATGCCACATTTGTGTCATTGCCAGGAACCTGATCATCTCCACCATTGCTGCCTTCAGGATACATGCCACATCTGGCCCAGCAATGCCACCCTGTCACCCTGCAGCCTCTCTGACACCTGCTTTCATCTTGGCTACAAAGGAGCCCATAAAAGTGGCTGCTCTCATTTCTATTATGGAAAGACAGAATCCATAGTGTGAAGGACTCCTGCCACATGAGGAATGTGTTAAAGAGGTACCAAGCAGATAGACAAATGGACAGCTACCTGCTATACCAGCATTTCATGAGGCGGGGGTTATCATTTCCTTTTGGAATGCTGCTTAAAAGAGGTGATGCCGGCCATTCCCGACTTCAAGTTATACTATAGAGCTACAGTAATAAAAAAGCCTGGTATTGGCATAAAAACAGACTTGTTTATCAATGCAATCAAACTGGAGATCCCAACATTAACCCAAAAACCTATGAACACCTGATCTTTGACAAAGAGGCCCAAAATACTCAATGGCAAAAAAGATAGTATCTTTAACAAGTGGTGTTGGCATAGCTGGATGGAAGTGTGTAGAAAAATGCAAATAGATCCAAGCCTATCACCCTGCACAAAACTCAAATTCAAGTGGATCAAAGACCTCAACATAAATTCAGCCACACTGAACTTGATAGAAAAGGAAGTGGGAAATGCCCTTCAACTCATTGGCACAGGTGACCACTTCCTAAATATAACACCAGTAGCACAGGCACTAAGAACAATAATCAATAAGTGGGACCTCCTGAAACTGAGAGGCTTCTGTAAAGCCAAAGATACAGTCCATAAGACAAAACGACAGCCTACAGAATGGGAAAAGATTTTCACCAGCCCTACAAGTGACAGAGGACTGATCTCTAAAATATATAAGAAACTCAAGAAACTAGAGCCCAAAACCTTGAATAACCCAATCAAAAAATGGGATTCAGATCTAAAAAGGAAATTCTCAGCAGAAGAATTACAAAATGGCCAAAAGGCAGCTAAAAAAGTTCTTGACATCTTTAGCCATCAGAGAAATGCAAATCAAAACAACTTTGAGATACTACCTTACTCCTGTCAGATTGGCTAAGATAAAAGACACAGATGACAGCCTATGCTGGAGAGGTTGTGGAGCAAGGGGAACATTCCTTCATTGTTGGTGGGAGTATAAGCTTGTTCAGTCACTCTGGAATGCAGTATGACAGTTCCTCAGAAAACTGGGAATCAATCTCCCCAAGGATCCAGCAATGCCACTCTTAGGCATATACCCTGAAGATGCACATTTGCACCCCAAATGCATTAGCTCAACTATGTTCATGGTGGCATTGTTCGTCATAGCAAGAACCTGGAAACAACCTAGATGCCTCTCAACTGAAGAATGGATTAACAAACTGTGGTACATCTACACAATGGAGTACTACTCAGCATTAAGAAAAAATGATATCCTAAAATTTGCAGACAAATGGATGGATTTGGAGAATATCCTCCTGAGCAAGGTATCACAAACTCAGAAAGATAAGTAGGGGATGTACACACTCATTAGTGGGCACCTTGGAGCCCACTCCCTCCAGAGGAGCATCTGACCCAGTCTCGATGTTGGGGTAAGGAAAGTGGATCTGCCTGGAGTGGATGCTGAACTAAGCCACCTTGGGACCTTGAGACCTCCTGCCCTTGCTGGGGAGGAGACAAAGTGATGGGGAGAAGAGAGAGTGACTGGAAGGGGTGGGAGGGGGAAGGGAGTCTGAACAAGGGGATACATGGATAAAGAATATTACTTCTTCATAATAAAATTTTTTTTAAAAAATGTCAAAAAAAGAGATGATGTTGGAACTATGTCCTCGGAGGAACATTGTGCAGGAGATAAAGCCTTCAGAGCCTGGTCTTAGTAGGAAATACTTAGTAGGGAATGCAGTGGTGTGTGTGTGTGTGTGTGTGTGTGTGTGTGTGTGTGTAAGTGCAAGCATGCCAGGAGGTTGCAATGACAGTGTCTGATGTCTTTCCTATCTGTATTTCCAGCAACAGTTAATGCCCTGGCTCCTTCAGCTTTGAATTTCAAAGCTCAACTAACATACTACTCAGAGTACATCTCCTCTAAAGCCATCTGAAGAAAAATGCTGGCTACAGACTCTTCACCTAGAAGGAGCTTGAGAAAAATTCCTGGGTAGATCTTAATCTGCTAATGTCATAGCTCTCAAAACTACCCTCTGCCCAGTGTTCCCAGCAAGACATGGTTTATATAGAACCTTGCATGGAGTCTGACCTGCTGGATATCTAATACAGGTTTCCAGAAATAAAGCTGACATTTATTGAATAGCATGCGGTGTGTCAGGCATTGTACAGGGGCTTTGCATAAATTATCCAAGTAATCCGTGTGAAAACACCAAGAAATAGGAGCTTTATTTCCTCTGTTTTATAGCCAAGAAAACTTGAGTTAAAGGGGATACATACATACCTTGAGCGATGCTTAGTCCATAGATAGCCAAGCCAACATTTGAACCAGAAGCCTGACCTCAAGGCCATGTTGCTAAGCAACCTCTCCAGGATCTGATTCTAGAAAAATATTTGAATCCCCATGCATGAGGTTTGAATTCACCTTTGCTTTCTGGAGTTCAGTCTAAATCAACGTTTGAATACTCCCTGCCATGTAGAGATATTTGATAGGTCTCATACACAAACAGTCTCTGAAGTGACACAGTGGCTGCTACTCCCTAGGTTACATAGCTTACCATCCTTGCATGATTCAAGGATGCAAGATGGATCTCCTAACTTCTGAGAAAAAGATGACTTGACTGCCAAGGAGCTGAGACCTAAGGCAACATTTTTCATCCTCTAAAGGAAAATGTTTAAATAAGGGGCACAATCTAGCTGTCTGGGGCTGAAAGAGAAGAATCTGGAAGGAGATAAACAGAAGGATTATGGGCATGTGGTTCAGCTTTCCATCACTATAAAACATAATTGAGAATCACTGAACAGAAATGAAAGATCTATTTTGCCGCATAGGTTTTTTGAGGTACTGGTACATGATTGGCTAGCCCTCTGCTGTTCCAGTGGTGAGCAGCACCACAGGGTGGGAGTGGGCAGTAGAAAGCACTGCTCAACAAAAAGAAGGAGAGAACCAGCTAGAGCCTTGTTATCCCTGTCACCCTTTCAAAGCTTCCCAGACCAAAGACCTCTCATTTGGTCCCACATTGCCTTCTAACAGCATCAGCATGGTGATCAAGCCTTTAACACAGAGGAAACACCAACGAGGTTGCCGTGATAGTATCTGGAGTCTTTCCTGTATATTTCCAAGGACAAGACAGATGATGGAATCCACTATTGGTCTGGTGCTGACAAAATATAGCAAGGGGTTTAACTGGAAATGATTGGAGCAATGGCCACAGAGGCACTTGTTAGGAGGCTGGATGGTATCCTTTAGGCTTTATGCAGCATCTGTCTCATAACATTGCCTGCCACAGGGTTTATGGTTTGTTTTTAGACATCTTCCATTCCAGAATTTCCAAGAACAAAAACTAACTACAGGTCCTACTGTTGTATTAGGTTTCTGGCGCAGACTTTCGAGCCTAGACCAGAGGTTTGACCAGCAGTCTGGCAGAAACACATAGTCACTTACATTAATTTTATGCTGATTGACCTAGGGCCCAGGCATATACCTTGCTAACTCTTCACCCTTAAACCAACCTATTCTTCTTACCTTGTTTCTCCACCCTTATGGTGGGGCTACCAGACTAAGAAAACTCTGGAACATTTCAGAGCAGGGCACAGACACTGCAGAGATGCCAGGAGATGACACAGAGGAAAGAAGCTGAAATGCTGCTTAGAGAAAAAGAACCAAGCCACATGGCTGAACAAGATAAGAAAGACGAGTTAGCTTAAGGGTAAAGAGTTAGCAAGTTACATGCCTGGGCCCTAGGCCAATCAGTGTAAAATTAACACAAGCATCTGTGTGATTATTTGGGCCTCAGCCACAGAGGGACTGTGTATGTTCCTGTGGGACTGTAGGTCAGGAAGTCAGAACCTCAAGGCTAAGACCGGAAAGTCCAGGCCAGAAACTACATACAACATCAAGCAGTTAAGCAGTCCTTTTTCATGGAAGGATTCAGCAAGAAGCTGTGCAAAAACAAGGAAACCAGTTCCCATCAGGCTTTGATTCATGAAACATGTCAGTCAGGAGCTTTCTGTGTCAACCATCCAGTCATCTATGAGAAATAAAAGTTTGATTTTATAGTTTACCCAGTTGTTCTAACAGCACCTGAACTGATGAAGGCAGGAAGCACGGGGAAAGGAAGCCTTGGATAAAGAAGAAAAACACTCAGCTTCTTAATGGATGTGAAGTCCGTTCCCTGCAAGGTGTTGGGACTCTTGAGGGAGGAGTAAAGAGATGAGATTGACAAGGTAATTAGGGGCCAGCTCCTGTAGAACCAGGCAAGCCAGAAACAGAATTTAGACTGTCTTGATCCCACTTGAATCAAGCAGTTGGCTCCATGCAGCATAGCTTTTGTGTAGAGCTGCTTCTGGAAGTGGGGAGCCCAGCCACCATACAGCAATTTAGATCTCTTCCTAGATCACTTTGAGAATGCTAACAGGACCTAGTCAGAACCCAAGATAATATTTCTCAGAAATCCCCCTTTATCTTCCCTGTCTCACTCTGCACAGTTCCTATGAGAGTACATATTGATCATTTCACAAGAAAAGTGATGTGACCAGTGGCTTACAGGATCCTAACTTGAATTTCCCCAAGGAACCATCACTCATGTGCTAATTCAACATTTGTGAAAACACTACAGAATGCAACTTTCATACTACCAAGGTCTGAGTGTAGTAAGCATTCGATCGATAGGAACTCTTGACTCCTTGGAACTGTCTCCAGGCTCAAATGTGGAGGTGGTGACCATAATAAAAGGTGAACCCCTTCACAACAGGCTTGAAGAATCTCAAAAGGACATTGCTCTCATAGCTGAGTTTTGTTATTCTCATATCTTCATATCCCAGTGTAAAGCACAAGATAGAAAAGAACCCACCTACAGTTTTGTCTAGAAGGGGAAAGGTGAAAGGTCAAAGGTGAAAGAGTGGGAGATGGTAGCACCAGGTCTTCATAAGGCAACCTCATCCTGGTGGTCTGTAATTGAGAGAAAGAAAGAAGGTCCTGGAAGGCAGCCAGCTAGCTGAGGGCTCCGTGGTTACACTTTTCAATTCCTCAGCTGGAGGAAAGCAGGGGGGGAAGTGGGAGGCACAAGAGATGGGGAAGGGAAAAGAAGGTAGAGAGACTAGCCATGGCAACTGGCCAGCCCCATTCTACCCAGAGGCCATTGCAAACCACCGCTGGGCCCTTTCCAGGGAGGTCCCAGCTCCTGCTCTTTTTTTTTTTCCATTCCTCGTAAGCTTCTGTAAGAACAGCAGTGGGATTGTTTTTTTTTCACCAAGCAAAAACAAAACAATAACAACAAAAAGCACAAGCACATTTGTGGTCCTAATCAGTTTTCTCTGGTATGTGGTATAAAAAAATCAGGCTCCCAGAAAATCCAGAATGTTCCTGGAATGTTGTGTAGAAAACTCATGCTCCCAGAAACCAGTTCTAGTCCTCATCAGACATTCAAGGAAGCTGCCCTTGAGAGAGGCTTCCTCAGGGCATTCCACACTAGAGATGCAGAGATGCCATGCAGTGGCTCAGGGAAGAAAGCCTCAGGGTGTATATTACTTAGGGTTTTCATTGCTTGAAGAGACACCATGATCACTGCAACTCTTATAAAGAAAACATTTAATTGGAGTGGCTTGTTTATAGTTTCAGAGGTTCAGTCCATTATCATCATGATAGGAAACAGGGCATCAGACAGGTAAATGTGGTGCTGGCTACATCTTGACTTGTAGGGAACAGAAAGTTGACTGATGCTTAGGGTGGTATCCTGAGCATAGGAAGCCTCAAAGCCACCTCTCCCCCAAGTGACATGCTTTCTCCAACAAGGCCATACCCACTCTAACAAAGCCACAGCTCCTAATAGTGCCTCTCCTTATGAGATTATGGGGCCAATACGTTCAAACCACCACAGGGTATATGGAGCAGAAAGCATAGCCAGGCCAACAATGAGGATGTTTAGATGACACACCTCCACCTGTCTTGCTGCTTCTAAAAGTCAGATCCTGGAATCATGTTCCTGGGGTTCTGATTAGCTGGGAAGGCTCTGAGGGGTCCTCTGAGTAGGACTGTCTGGAGAGAAATGGATGCTGGCACAAAGATTGTTGCTGCTTCTCAGGCTGCAAGCTAGCCCTTAGCTGGGGCTAGCAGTTGGCTCTCTACTCACAAGTAAAGCTACGTGTTGATATGGGATCATGTAGTGACCATTCTAGGCTCTCTAATCTGCTCTGTATGTCCCAGAGTTCATCTTATGAGTGTGACAAAACAGAGCAAATATCTCTCACAAAAATGTTCTATGGATTCTGCAGGAATGATTTAATAACCCATGTGGAATGTAGCATGAGGCATTCAAGAGGCAAACTGAACTAACAATGGATGTTTCTACAATGCCCTTTAAGGAGGATGGGTCCAGTTAGTCACATTTATGATGGGGCAGGAGTGAATTGCTCAGTGTGGGTGGTTAAGGGTCAACTCAACATAATATAGATCCACCTGGAGATGTTCCTCTGCACTTGCTTATAGAGGATTATCTTGATCACTGGCTATGGGATATTGTACACTGTGTGAAGATGTGTTACTGTGATTGGCTTAATAAAGAACTAAGGAGTGGAGAGATGGCTCAGCAGTTAGGAGCACCTCTCCAAATCATCTTAATATGACATGGCATTCTCTTTTGGTCTGTAGATATAACATGCAGGTAGAAAACTGTATACATAATAAATAAGTAAATCTCAAAGAAAACCAAGAGCTAAATGGCCAGTAGTTGGACAGGACAGGATAGGTAGGATTTCTGGACAGAGAGATGAACAGAAGGAAAAATCTAGGAATATAGATTTCACCAGCAGGCTTAAAGCAAGTTGGATGTTCCATATTGAGGAAAGGTAAAAGCCACATGCAGAATATAGATTACTAGAAGCAGGTTAATTGGAGTTATAAGAGCTAGTAGGAGACAACTGAAGGCCAAGCTTTTATAATGAGTAAGTTTCCATGTCATTATTTGGAAGCTTGTGATCCAAAGACAGTCTGACAAGAAAGCTTGCTACGGATTACATTAGTTGATGTGGAAGAACCCATCTTTGTTATGGATGGGACCAGGTTCTGTGCATAAGATGCTGTCCTGCATCCCAGGAAGAAAGTGAGCTGAACACTAGCATTTCTTCATTGCTATTTCCTGGTTGTGGATGTGAGGGGAGCAGTTGCCTCAACATCCTGCTGTCACATCTGCCCCATTCTGATGTGCTGCATCCAGAACTGTGAGCCAGAATAAGCCCTTTCTCCATTGAGTCAGTTCAGTATTTGATCACAGCAAGAGGAAAAGAAGCTATATCCCTCAGGGAGATTGAGGGGTGGCATGCTTTCCTCTTCTTCCTTGGTGCTCCTCAGCTTAGCTGGTCTTTCTATGACCATGAGGCACCTAGCCCACAGCCATTTTGTTACATAACCTTTAGATGGGAAGTGAACAGCCTCTTATCTGTCCATTTGAGGGGGCTTTCTCTCTCTGTCTACATCACTGCCGGGTTCCTACAGGCAAACCCAGCCCCAAGGCTTCTTTCTCTTAGACTGGAAATAGGCTTTGCTAGGTCCTGGGTCTTTATATTTAGTTGGTGCTAACCCCTCCTGTGTTTCTTGAACAGCTTTACACAATGGCAAATTTTTTCTTTTGGAGAAGATTCAATTGTCAGGGATTCTACCCTGGTTATGAATTCTGGAAGCTTCTAGATATAATCTCCTGTCGGTCCTTTGGGGATATGCAGATATGAGCAAGGAAAATTTGGGCTGTGAGAACAAGGCATTTTGCAGGTAGGAGATTCTTTAAACCTGGTGTCAGGAGGCCCACCATTTATTTACTAAGGATACCACCTCCCCTCTGAGCCTGCAGAAAATTCTATGAAGCCAGTGTTTCTATTGGTTGAATTCTGATAAATTAGCAAATAGTGATGACCCCTAGGGGGAAGTTCACATTAGGATCCAATGAGCCACCAGTCCCACTGCTTGTGCTGCAAAGTTGACGGACACGTAACGCCTTCATGTTGTGAGATTTTGAGTAGGTTTGTCAGATCTCCACCTCTGCAATACGATACTGAGGTAGCGGGTGTGACACACAGTTTCAGAGGTTTCTTTCAGCACGTGATTGTTTGCCTTTGTGGTATCTTAGTCATCATGGTGAAGGACTGAAAGGAGGAGGGAGGCCTGGGGTCCCCGTAGTCTTCTAGAGCATGCTCCCCAATGACCTAACTTCCTCTCCTCAGCTCCCAGAACTTAGAGGTTCTCCTGTCTCCTAGCAGTGTTGCTAACTGGGACCAATCCTTCACTTTATGTGACTTTGGGGGACAGTTAAGATCTAAACCGTAATACTACCTCATTTAGTAAGTGCTGCTGATTCATTCACATGAAACTTACAGTCAGTGGCATAGCACCACATGCCCAAATGGAGCATGCCCAGCACATCATTTCTCTGCAAGCACATCTCAGCCTTGGGAATAAAAAAGATTCCTTCAGCAGTACACTTGGGGCCCATTTTAAACAGAAAAATAGCCTCCCAGAGGCACAAAAATACAAATGTGGTAAATAGATGACAAAGAAGACCAGGCTTGCTTGCAGTAAGAGGGCTGAAGTCAGAAAACAGTGTCACCTGACTCTCAGTGGAAAATGCGCACATCTCACTAGAGCATGTGCACTGTTCTGCACATGCCCTGATACTGACTCTGGGGTCTGGGCTAATTTTGATGATTATGAAATAAACTGGATTTTCTTTGTCGGGGCATGTCTGGGGAGGTGAAGAGCGAGACCACCTTGTTCTTGCAGTGTATGCACTTGACTGTCCTGGAGCTGCTGAGGACTTATAGCCTTCAGACAGCTCTCTTCCTCTACAGCTTGGGTCCCAAATGAAACATTTCCATGGGTCCAGCTCCTTGGCAGATGGACGAGTGACCTTCAGCGAGGTTCACCTTACTGCTTGAGGCACAGAACATTGGTGGTAGCTGTGTTTGTATTGTGAGAGAATGGCCCCTTGTACTTTGGTTCTTTTCGAACAGTTGCTAATAATTTTGCACTCAATTTCCATTTAAATGGAAACATTAACCTTTGGGGCCTGCAGAGGATCCTAGAAGGGGTTTGTAAGTACAGCCCTTATCTCTATGGCTCAGAATGTCCCCGGAGTCAATGCAAACATACTTCTAAATCACTCCTCTCCTAGACAGATGGGGGTCTATTTCTGTCTCCAAAGACCCCTGTCTTTATCCTTAATAATAAAGTTCACTTTCTCATTTTTCTCAACTACTCCAATGTCAGAAAGTTCTTCCATAAGTCTAACCTGCAGTCTTTTTGGTTGCACATAAGCCTTCTTTATCTGCCTCATTTGTTGAGGAAGAAAATGCAATCGACCACCTGAGCTGAGAACCGAGGCTCCAGTGAATATTGGAAAAAAAGCTCAGGTCATTGAAAATAACATTTTTGTTGACAAGAAGAAGAAGCCACATGATACCATGTAAAACAAAAAAATAGCAAAAACAGTTCATATCTTTATTTCTCCATTTTATTCTACAGTTTCTTAGATCTTGAAGAAATCCATCTTAGCCAGATTCTATTGCTCAGGAAACAGTATGGTAGCTCATTTTGATTGTCAGCTTGGCGGAACTTAGAATCACTAGGAGACAAGCCTCTGGGTGGGGCTTTGAAGGCATTTCTAGAGAGACTTAATTGAAGAGAAAAGGCCATTCTGTGGGCTGGGACCCAGGGCCAAGTGCAAAGGAGAAAGCCATCGGCCACCATCCCTCTGCTTCTTGACTGCAGATGCAAGGTGACCAGCCACCTCACGCTCCTGTCAACATGTCTTCCTCACCACAGTAGACCCCATGGCTCAACTCAGAGCCCAAATAAACCTGTTCTTAACCTTCTTTTTCTTTCTTCCTTCCTTCCTTTCTTCCTTCCTTCCTTCCTTCCTTCCTTTCTTTCTTTCTTTCTTTCTTTCCTGGGCAATCAGAAAAGCAACTAATGTCCTGTGGAATAAAGTTAGCCCAAATCAATTAGGAACTGATAGGGAAGGACCCTGGGGCTGTTGGCTTTCTCTCTGCAATGAGTAGGTAGTTCCAGCTGCTTCAGTGTTGGTGATGATGGTGATGGTGATGGTGGTGGTGGTGGTGGTGATGATGGTGGTGGTGGTTATTATGTCACTTAGGATTTAGCTCTTACAATGGAGCCTAAATCCTCCATTTCTTATTTGAAGATTTCAATATTCACCTGCCTTTGCTGGGCCCTCAAAGATAGCAGAATAGGCAGACTGACTCACATTACTTCTTAAGTCTTAGGCTCTCCTTTAGTTTTGCTCCCCTGAGTTGGAGATGAAGCTCCACCAAGGCAAAGTACAAGCTGAGGTAGCCTGCTATGAAGTGACTCCTTCCTGATGCTTGTACACAAGTGGCCAGTTGGGCCTGCGCAGACACATCCTGTGGGGAGAGTGGGAACCAGCAATATGCCATTGAGTAGATGGGGACCTTGAGGTGCTGTGTCCAACTAGAAGTTATTTGTTGGTTTGGGTGCCTTTCTCTCTTTGCATAAAGATACTTTTCAGTCTAAAGCTGCCCCCCCCCAGCATATTCAAAAGTATGCAGTGAGGGTGAAAAGCCAGGTGAGCTTCCACCAGCTAGTCTGCAGTGCTGTCCTCTTTGCTAGCATTAGGTCCTGTAAGGGAAGGGAGAAAGGAGACAGGTGTGTGTGTGTGTGTGTGTGTGTGTGTGTGTGTGTGTGTGTGTTTGTGTGTGTGTGTACTGAGTATTGGGGTGTGTGTAGATGAGTATAAAATGAGGAAAATAGGCAGAGCAGCTGTTACCTTCTCATGGAGCACTGTGATCTTCCTGTTTCCAATATTCCAGTCACCCCCTCCCACCTCCCTCCCCTCCGCCTGCCTCCCAGCAATGATGGAAACAAGGGTTTCTTTGGTCAACTTTCCCCTTTGCAGGAGGCTCATTCTTCTCTTTCTCTCTCTCTTCACTTTCTGTCTGGATTCTAAAAATAGTTCCAATTAGAGAAGTCTGCCCATCATCCCTGGACATCCTTTTTCCCATGTTCATTTAAATTCTGTTGGTTTTATCTCTTGTAATTTCTGGCTGAGCCAGAGGAGCCTCTGCAGATGGTGTGAAACTCTCTCTCTCTCTCTCTTTCTGTGTGTGTGTGTGTGTGTGTGTGTGTGTGTGTGTGCACATTAACATATGCATCTGTGAATGCATGTTTACATGTGGCTATGCACACAGAATGTTTGCACATGCATACCCATGTAAGTGTGTATTGTCCTTATGCCTACATGTGCCTGTGCAGAAATGTTTGCACATGCAATGTGTGTATCTGTGTATTCTTGTGTAGATGTGTGCATTCCTGTTTTATAGGTGTAGTATGCACATATACTCTGTGTTTTGCAGTACTCTTACTAATTTGTGCAGGGAATTTTTAGAACAGAGAAAGTTATGAAGGAGTATGGACCAAGTGTCTGCACCTTTGCACTAGTGATTCTCCCAGCAGCTCTGGATGCAGAAGGTCCTACTTCTAGGCAGGACGACTATGTCAGATTTGCTCTCCAGCCTTCTCTGTGGGCTTCTACTACCAGAGACCAACTGGTGAGCACATCAGTAGGCTTCTTGCACTCCATCTTTCCATCGGTGGGGAAACAGGGTTGAGGGAAGGAAGGTTAGGGTGTTTACATCTTGCCTCACTCACTCAGTGCACCATGGCTGATCTTTGACACTGATCTTTTCAAGGTGGCCCTCTCTACCAGTTGTTGTTTCTGGACTTTGGTCCTTTCCTCTATCTCTGTGGGTCACTGAATTCTTCCTTGTTCCAATAAACAGTCTTAGTTAGACAGCTTCTAGAAACCTGAATGTGAGTGTGCCATGTGGTTTCTGTTGGCACCCTGACTGATGCAGAAAACCCAGTCATTTCACTTCTACTTTTTGCAAAAACAAAATGGCCTTCTCCTTTTCTGGATTGCACATCATAGCATCTTCAGACAATTAAGATCACTGTCCCCAAATAACTCCATCTAAGTCTTAGATGGAGAAGTCCATTTTACTACACCTTAAGACCAAAGGGGCCTTAGAAGGGGCCTCATCATCACAGTTATTTTGTGTTATCTCAGCTAGGCCATGGTGCTCAGATGTTTTGTCAATCACTAACATCAATGTTATTTTGAAGGCATTTAAACTGTTCAACTGTGTGACTTGGTCCCCTTTAATAACTGAAGACCTTAAGGGCAAAGGCTAGTGTTTTCAGAAGTGTCAGCTAGACCTCAGGCCTGAAACATGGGAACAGTTTCTGTTTTTCAGTCTGCTGCTGCTCTGAGCAATGCAGGCTTGATCAGGACTTCTAGTCTCTACTCGGGTCTTCTCGTATAAGGGAGTACAAGGCCCCATCTCATGATTTAGGGCTTGTCTTCTTTGTTGTATACAAAAAGAGCTCAACATTGTTGAAAAAATTTCCATTTGAATCTTAGCAAATCTTAAGTGATAAAAATCTACCAGCCTTCTTCAATAGGCAAAGGGGCTTCACTGTCTCCTCATCAGAGACTAAATGAGAACCAAAGGAAGAGACAGTTCATGGTCTAGTGGTCTATCCATCTCTGTAGCCTGAGTGAGCTAGGGAAATTCAAGCCACAGCGAAGACTGGGGGCTGCTGATCTTGTGTGAGAATGAGACTTTCATATTGGTGGCTTGCTTTGTCAAGCTCATGCTGAATTCTGCTTTCCATCTTGTCTGGTTCTCTACTACTTGGTGAATGGCTCTCAGAGAGCCAAGGGGAGTGTCTTAGTTGAGGTTTTATTGCTGTGAAGAGACACCATGACCACAGCAACTCTTATAAAGGAAAACATTTAATTGAGGTTGGATTGCAGTTTCAGAGGTTCAATCTATTGTCATCATAGCGAGACATGACAGACAGACATGGTGCTGGAGAAGAAGCTGGGAGTTCTACATCTTGATCCACAGGAAGCAGAAGGAGACTGTGTCTCCCACTGGCCAGACTTGAGCTTATAAGACCTCAAAGCCCATACCCACAGTGGCACACTTCCTCCAACAAGGCAACACCTCCTAATAGTGCCACCCTGTGGGTCAAACATTTAAACACATGAGTCTTTGTGGGCTATTTCTATCCATACCACCACAGAAAAGATCCAGTTAGCTTGGGACACAACCCTTAGGTCATCTGAGGCTGAGAAACATCTACATAAAAGTTGCTTCTTGTGGTCCAATCAAATCAACTTGAACTGGATCAGAGTTTGTGGATACACAGCAAGCACCTAGAACAGTGTGAGAAACTTGGTTAGTGTTCTCCAAGTGACTGCTGAATGTTCAGGCTCTGGGAAGAGGCTGCAGGCGACATCAGCCACCTGTACCCCATATGGCCCGGTCTATCCCTCCCATTCCCCTCTTTTGTCTGTGATGAATTTGACGTGAGGACATCATCTACACATATTTGATCCACAACATTTTACCTTCTTTTCCCTCCCTTGGGAAAAGAGCAGAACACTGGTATAATTCACCTCAAAGAATTTATTTTCCTGTCTACACTGTATAAGGTAAGTACTAGCAGTGTTCAATGGAACACATGAAGAAGAGAATGATGAGAAGGAATGAAGCTTGTCAGTCCTGCAGTCCAGGAGCATGAAGAGATTCTTCTGTAAGCACTATAATACTCTCATCAATCCAGAGCTTTACGTAAATCCCAGGGTACTAAAGCAAAACCAGCATGGTCTCTGCCCCAGAGCGGTAGGAGAAGATGTGACCTGAGGCATTCCTAGCTCCAAGTCTTTTTCCATAAACCCCTCCACTCTCCTACCCTTTAAATAGTTAACAAATGGATCTGGGGTCAGGGAGGTGTGTCTTGCAACATTTTTAGGTTGTTTATTGATTTCATACTGCTGCTGCGTGGTGCCTGGAGGTGAAGCTGGGCCTATTGCTCAAACTAATGCATCCCAATATGATTTTGTCACTATAAACCTAACACTGATGCAAAAAACCCTCATGAACATAGAGTACAGTTTAGTAAAATAATTGAATGATAAATTCTGAATACTCAGGCTTTTATTTTTGAAATAAAATTTATGTCAGACCCCTGTCACTTAACATTTTACTAATGGTTTCAAATAACAGGGGAGCGTGGTTTCCCAAGCATTAGTGATGAGGCTTTCAGATACCCACCAGCTTCTCTACTGTGTCACTGTTGCTAGAACACATCCGTTGAAACGTAGGGCACCAAAGAACACTTAGTTTGTACAATAAGTCTGTAATTTCTAGCTTTCTAGAAGAGAACTGAGAGATTTTGAATGACTTATTCAAAGTTGTAGAACCAGAGTGCACCGTGACTTTCTTCCCTGTGTCCACCTTGTCTTTAGAGACACACAACTGACCTTTATTCCACAACTCCCTTTGTGCTTAGGTAAAGCACACAAATGTACTCTGCAAATGGAATGTGGATTTCAATGATGTGGCTACTTCTAGACTTCCCAAGCTGTTATATAGTCAATATGATGGAGTATAGTCTCCTCTCTCATTCCCAGCCATGGGGTAGGAAGTGAATATCTTTGGGACCTTAGAAGTTGGAGGAGCCACATATAAGAAGGAACACATTTATCTGAGTTACTACATAAGAACCAACTGAGACAACATATGAACAGAAATAACTAACTATACTGGAGTTTTGAGAAAGGAGAAGTAAGCTACTTTTGTATTATCAATGGATTTGGGTTTGGATGTGATTGTAGTCAATTGTTTTTGGCTTGGTCTAGCCCCAAAGTCTTGATCTACAGTCCTTTAGTCCTAAAGAATCACACAGAGGCTTATATTAATTACAAGCTGATTGGTCTATGGCTCAAGCTTATTATTTGCTAATTCTTATACTTTAAGTCAACCCATATTTGTATGCTTAGCCACATGGCTTGGTATCTTTTTGCTCAGTGTAGCATTCTCATCCTGCTTCTTCTGACTCATGCTG
The DNA here is from genome assembly GCA_004025045.1 of Sigmodon hispidus. Taxonomy (NCBI): domain Eukaryota; kingdom Metazoa; phylum Chordata; class Mammalia; order Rodentia; family Cricetidae; genus Sigmodon; species Sigmodon hispidus. The sequence continues at coordinate 92,285 of PVIH01000297.1, forward strand.
GCACCTGCTGCTCTACCCTCCCACTTCCCAGCATTCTCTTAGTCTGCTTGCCCCGCCTCTACTTCTTGTGTAACTACTTGACCAATCAGTGTTTTATTAAACTAGTACAAGTGACAAATATTTCTAGTGTACAGAAACATAGTCATACAGCATGTTATAGCAGCTAACCATGCTTACACTGAACAGCATATATTGGAAGTAAATGGTACAAAACAGCGCTACTTGTTCGCAGGGTGATATTTTAAAGGGAAATAAGAAAAGGTGGTGGGGTGGGTAGCAGATTATAAATTATTCAGTGGGAAGAAGGGCTGGTGACCTTTGGTGGCAGAGTCCAGGGAAGCAATTGGGTTGAATGAATCTGCAGGGTCCTGGCCATGGTGTGACTGAGGACATGACGATGATTGAGATGAACACTGTTAACTGGTTTTGTTAGAACTCCTCAGGTGCAAGTAAAGGGCCACAAAAAACCTCTTAGGTGCTAGAGGACATAGCAGGAGCTAGCTGAAGCTCAGAAAAGGGACTTTACATAAGAATATCTTATGCAGGTCAAGATCAGGCAGATAATTTTCAAAGAGCCTGGAATCACAGGCATCTGTCACCACTTTGTTTCTGTACCCCTCTTTATATCTGCTTTGAGGCAGATGTTGACAAAAGAGATAACTCTAACCTCAAAGGAACAGAAAGGATGTTTTATTACAGAGCCAAATGTGAGTGTCCATGGCCTAAGACACAGATCCAGGTATTTCCCAAATACCATGCTCTATCAAGTCCCCGGTGGAGAATGCTGAGAGTAAAATCTCTGCCTGTTCCCCTCATTCCCCAAATTAGAATATTCACACAATGGTTATGGAAGGCCTAAAAATTGTTCTCTCCTAAGAGAAAGAAAATCTTTTTTAAATTTATTTTTATTTTTCATGTGCATCGATGTTTTGCCTGCATGTATACCTGTGTAAGGATATCATCAGATCTTAGAATTACAGACAGTTGTTAGCTGCCATGTGGATGCTGGAAATCAAACTCAGGTCCACCGGAAGAACAGTCAGTGTGTGCTCTTAACTGCTGAGCCATTTATCCAGCCCAAGAAAGAAAATCTTAAGAGTCGTGAATAGGGACAAAAAGCAAGTTGAATGCTGGGTCCTGAGAATCTTCGAGAGAAAAAGGCAAGAGAGTCCGAAAGAGTTCTTCCTCAGCAGTGAGATCACAATAGAGATGATGATCATCTAACTACTGAGACTTGAGAAAGGTCAAAACTTTGGAAGAAATGCCTTCCTCAAACCTCATTTTAAGAAAAGAAAATAAATAAATACTACTTGATGGTTTGTGTTTTCTACGTGATCCTTAAGGGGAGCCAAGGATGGTGAGTGTTTAAACATGATGAGAAGGGAATAATCTAAACCAACTTAATATGTAGTATAAATTGGAAAGCAGTCTTTAATTGTTACTATTGATGGTGAGCTGGACAGGATCCAGGATAAAAGCCTCCAGGTACATCTATGGGGATTGTTTAGATTAGGTCTGGGAATTAGACTGTGTTAATTAAGATGAGCAGATCCACCCTAATAGTAGGCAGAGCCATTCCCTAGGCTTGAGTCCTGGAGTTCATAAAAAAGAGAAAAGTTGACTGAGTACAGCATTTGTCATTTTCTGCTTCTGGAAGGCAGATACAGGTTGACTAGCTGTCCCAAGCTGTTGCTGCCATGCCTTTCCCACCAAGTGATGGAATGTACTCCAAAACTGTGAGCCAAAAGAAGCCCTTACCCTCTTAAGTTGCTTTTTTTTTTCAAGATATTTTACCATAGCAACATGGAAAATAACTAAGACAGAATTGCTGTTTCCCTTTGTTCATCAGTGTTCAATGTCCAAAGGGAGATGAAGAACGTCACTATTAGCTTCACAACTTTACTTCTGGGTTTCTGGTTGGTAGCCCAAGTTTTAGCTTAGAGGTGCTCATCCATGCTGTTTCCAGTGTCTCAGGACAAGCATCATGAGAAACATGATTGTTTTTCCATAATATGAGAACATTGAAGTCCTATTCTGACTGTGAGGATTTGTCTGTATCTGCCTTGTTTTCTCTTTAGCCCACCAAGATTAAGTTTTAAAATTAGCAGTAAGACTCAGACACATCATGGGGGTATAAACGAGTATAGACCTTTTAAAGGTACCTCAATAGTGTGTATTCAAAAAGAAAAAGGCTGTGTGTGTGTGTGTGTGTGTGTGTGTGTGTGTGTGTGTGTGGTGTAGTAGTAGTAGTAAGATGAGGAAGAGGAGGAAATGCCTGGCCTGTCCCTGAGGTCTAGACCTGAAGTCCCACAGCCTCTTAGTCCCAAATAATCACACAAAGGCTTATATTAATTACAAGCTAATTGGTCTATGGCTCATGCTTATTACTTGCTAACTCTTATACTTTAAGTTCACCCATATTTCCCATATTTCTATTTATATTTAGTCACAGGGCTTGGTACCTTTTTGCTCAATACAACACTCTCATCCTATGTTGTGGGCTGCGGCTCCCTACTGAAATCTGTCCATCTTGGTGGACTGACATTTCTGAAACAGTGAGCTTGACCCATTTCAGTGGTATAGCATCCCCTGCAGAGTAAAGGCTGTGTATTTCGTGCTTCTCTTCTGACTTCATACAACCTCTTGGCCCAGGTCTATTTATAAGCCTGATTTGGGCCAAGAAGAGAAAATGGAGGCTGAAGATGGATGATTTTTCTATCTTTTCCTTCTGTTCACACACAAGTACAATAAAAAGGCATCTTTTCTTTTCTTAATTGTTTCATGTTACAGGGTGTTGAACTCAGATAAGCTATTTGAGTGGACCAAGGAGAATAGAAATTGGCTGGGGATGATTGACATTAGTCCCCTGGTATCATTTTCCAGCATCCACTGATTGTCCCTTCAAAGAGGATGTGTCTTTCTGCCTCCTTATTACCTCACTGCTTCTCAAGTACATACTTATCTTCCACTTTGGGAGATGTTGAATCACCAGCTAATAGAAGGGAAGAAGCCAGTAACAAAACCAACAAACAAGGTAAAAAGACTTGGGCAATTTCTTGAAAATTCTCATTTACTCTATATAGAAATGTGAATGGGTCCATTCTGTTGTTGCCATTTTCTTTTATGGCCATGCCCTTTTTGTGAGATCTCCTTGTCCTCTTCTTTCCTAGGTCAGGATTTCCCACCCACCTCTGACTTTGCACCTTACTCTCCTAGCTCTAGAAAGTCATGCTGTGTGGTTCAGGAACATAATTTTCTCAAGCCAAAATAAATAAATAAATAAGCAAGTAAGCAATGTAGGGCAGGTACCTTTTTCTAGTGCTTGGAAAGCATTAAGTTAGTGGATAGAATTTCCTCCACTCAAGTTTTATTTTTTTAAGCCTTTGCCACTAGCTCCTCCATTTATCTAGACTAGAGTCTAGTTTTGATGGTGTCTGATACTACAAGCATTTTATGTTGGGCCAGATTGCTTTTCATAAGCCCACATCTCATGAGACTTCATGAGAAGCCTAGCTTTCAAGGACAGGGTCAAGTAAGACAGGGATAGATCAAGTGTGGGTTTCTTAACAGAGTGAAGTATTTCCGTCTTGGAAAGGTGATAGCCTGTGTCAAGGGTATACTTATCTAAACCTCCCACTTCCTCTAATCAAGCATAAGCAAACTTGCAAAAAGATGACCCATTTAGTACTCACTGTCTTTGCTCCCTGTCTTAAGTTAAACCATGCTTTCCTTTCTTCCTCACTGGTCCTGCTCATGCTACAAGGAGCAAACTTTGGACTTTCATTTCCATTACGTGTGACTGCATCTCCTAAACCCAGATTGCTAATGTCTTGTTTTCTAACCTATCTCTTGCTCTGTGTTTCTTGTCCACTCATCTCTTCTTTTATTAATCTTCAGATTCAGGGCTCAAGAGATGGCTCAGTAGTTGAGAGTGTGCACTGCTCTTACAGTGGCCTGAGCTCAGTACCCAGTATCCGTGTTTGGTGGCTCACAACTACCATTAACTCCATATCCTGAGGATCTTATGCTCACCTCTGTTGTGGGATATTTTGATTGCATTCTGACTGACACACCCAAGACTGCCAACAAAGTTTACCTTCAATCAGAAAGCAAAGCTAGCTACTTGCTGACCAAATTAGCTATAGAGGTTTTGGAGACACAGGAAATAGTAGGGAGGGGCTTAAAGAGATTCTTGGCCCCTTTAGATCAAGGAAGGATAGAAGAGGTCATTGGTTGCTTCTCTGCTACTTCTATGATCAATCAAGTTCTTACTCTGATACCTGACTCCCAATTATTTATTGATAAAAAGAATAATTAGATAAATTCTTCACTCTTCACTTCAAAGAATAATTAGATAAACATATGAGTGCAGGCCTTTATGGATTCTTTCACTCATATTTTTGTACTCATGTGCATGCATGTACATGTACAAACACATGCATGTAAATAAAATGCAATAAAATATTTTAAAAATATATATATCTTCAGATTCACAGAGCCATTGTGGTGGGGTTTGGACATGACTGTCCCCTTAACCTCATGTAGGAGTATAAGGCCTAAAGTATATGCTAATGGTAACAAGTTGACAGAAAGTTAGTCTCACTGTGGTGTTTTGGGTAAAGCCTTTGGGAAATGATTAGATTCTGTTAGCTCATTAGAGTAGATTCTCCATGATTAAATCCTATGGCATTAAAAGAGGAAGAAAGGCCCATGTTGACATGGAGATGTCTGTATGTTTCTACCTTAGTGTGCAAAGCATGTGCCATGTTGCTTAGCTTCCAACACTATGTGCTAAGTAAATCTGTTCTCTTGACAAGGCAGCATGCCTTGGATATTTTGTTAAAGTGATGAAAACCTTATTGATATACCTTTTGTTCTTACCCATTTTCTATCAATATCTACTTAGCTTTTTTTCTTCTTCCCTTGACCAGCCTAAATTCTACCATCTACTGTGATGATGTCATCACTCCTTTGTTCTCCCACACCTCAGCTTGTTTTGCAAAAACTCTTCTGTTGGTTGATATGTTTCCACCAAAAGCTATGTAGATGTCTGTGGTCTGGATTGCCCCTTGAGGCTGTGTTTGTGTCTCAGTACCATTATGAGTTGGCCCCAATTCTTGCCTGTGACTGGAGAACTGGCCCTGCTTCTTGTGGCACAAACCTGGGTGAGCTGGATTCTCATGGCATGAACTGGGAGAGCTGGTCTTGCCTCTCAGCCAAGGGTGAAGGCAGTGACATGGGTGCAGGAGAGCTGGCTCCCCACTTTGCAAGCCACCACATGGTGGGTGTGGGGGGAGGCTTGACAAAGTCCCGAGTTAAACCAACTCTGCTACCTCTCAGGCCTAGATTCAAGGTCCTGAGTTAGCCCACCCCAACTCCTACCCCATCTATGAGTTGCCGGGTCACGGGAAGGGGCTGGTCCTGTGGAACCAGAGCTGCAGGATCTGTATAATTCTGGGCAGCAGAGGATGCTCCAGAGAAGTGTCAATGAGGGTCAAGTATAGATGATATAGCAGAACCCTGAGGCCCTGAGTTAGACCAATATGTGATGGGGAGGTGGAAAAAGATGGAGGAGCAGAGAAGTGACAGCTGTGACCAGTGTGAAAGAAGGCTGAGAATGACAGGGGAGCAGGTTATTGATTGTCCAGAGGGGTCAGTGCGATATGTCTTTTTAAAACAATCTTCACTTTAATGGTTTAATTTTGGGGGCTTAGGTTACAGGGTAGAGGACAGAAGAACTGGAAAATGAATGGAGTTGGGGTACATGAAGTGAAATTCCCAAAGAATCAATAATAATTTTATTATTATTTATTAATAATTAAAAAAGTAAACCAGAAAAGTGAGATGCAACTTGTAGTGGGATTATGTTGCATTGTAAATATTTGTCCCTCCTACTGGTTTAATAAAAAACCGCTGATTTGCTGAAAGCAGACAGGAAGTATGGGCGGGGCTACCAGACTAAGAAAACTCTGGGAATAGGAAGAGCAAAGCAGAGATGCCAGAGAGACCGACGAGAAGTCAGAAGATGGAGAGGACAACTATGCCGCTGTGAGAAAAGGTACTGAGCCTCATGGCTGAAAAGAAGAGAATCATGGGTTAGTTTAAGAGTAAAGAGTTAGCAACTTATAAGTCTGAGTCATAGGTCAATCAGTGTAAAATTAATATAAGCTTTTGTGTGATTATCTTAGTGGCAGCAGGGCTGAGAGTGGGTCCAAACCTCTGGGCTAGGCCTGAAAGTCTGGGCCAGAAACTTTATACTTCACCAAGTCAAGTAAATCAGAAAAGAGAAATGCAAGTATATAAGCATCAATAAAGGGAACGTGCTAGAATAGAGAAAGAGGGATTCCCAGACTGAGTGTGAAGGGTGATGACGGAACATAAGTTCTTATTTGCTGTTCTTCTAGCTAAGAAGGAAAACCCTTATGCTTTATTGCAAGAATCTTAACACAACAGGTATTAACCCAGAACCCTCTGGAAGTTGCAGAGGGCCATGGAAGTTTACAGCAGATAATGCCCAGTGTTTTACAGGTTGACCTATCACATGAATGACTCTGTGTTGAGGAACCCAATTAGGCAGAGACCATGGAGGAGTCCCACTAGCCCAACGTTCATGATTTGGTCCCATTAGGCAAGTCTGTGGGGATATCTGTCAACTGTCCCCACTAGGCAAAGCCTGTGGGATAACTAGCTGTGGATTCAGGTTGTTTCTGGTCTATAACTTTCTCAGGTGCCATTGCTATGGCTCCTTATTAAGAACAGCTGAGGGGTTCTTTTCACAGCTCCATGGTAGTGTGTTTTACATCTTTGGGCACACTTACAGTTGTAGATAGTTAAGTCTAGTGTATAGAAACAATACCACACTATTCTTTACTGACACAGAAAAGTAGTGGTACTTTTAGTCTCAAAGACAACCAATTTTAGACTTCAGAACAAATTCAGACAGACTAAACTGCTCCTGCAGAAAATATACAAAAACTAACTCCCAGATGTTATTTATTGCTAAATCAAGCCAGGCTGTTTTGAGACTTACCTCCCTTGCAATAGTTGACTTTCTGCATGTACCCTGCCCACTCAAGGTTCAACCTGCTACTGTTATTGATATGTCCTGAATTTCAGTGTCGTTCTCCATCTGGAAATAAGCCCAAACATTTACACTGGCCAGTCTTTGAGCGTCCTAGCCTGAGAAAAACTGTATGACTTCATGTGTGATGAGAATGGCTTGGGCCTTTAAAATGTAGCATATAATTGTTCAGAGATTGTCAATATAGGGGGTACATGTAGGGACGAAGCTATGCAGAATGTAAGTGTGGAATGAGTATGTATGAATGAGAGAGGGAGTATCAGTAATGTAGGGAGAAAGAGAGAAGGAGGAATGAGTGTGTATGAATGTGAGTGTATGTTGCTGAATGAGAGATGAAGGAGAAGAAGAGAAAGAAGAATAAGAATGCCTAAAATGATGATTAAGTATGTGAAAGAATAAGAGGCGAGAGAATGATGAGCAGAAGTGAATGAATGATATAGAAGAAACGTGTATGTGAGAGAGATAAAGCCATGTGAAGGAGTTGTTGCTACATATAGAAACTATGCAAAGAGCTGTAAGAATGTGTAAGAACAATATAAAGGGTTATATAGTGAGAGAGCTATGTGTATGAGATGAATAGCTATGGCTGTGTGGAGATTTCTAACTGTGGGAGGCAAGGAAGATAAAACTGTATAAAAGGAGATATAGAAGAGAAATGCATGTAAAAGATAGGAGTGTTGACATGTGAAAATAGATGTAACTGTGTTTAGAGATGTATGACTGCATGTATGTAAATTAAGTATGCAGTTGTATGTATAGAATGCAGTAATGTGGAAATGTGCAGCTGAATGGAGACAGAGTCAGAGACCATTTTTAGGAAGTAAAAGAGACAGTTACCATCAAAGGGCCTGTATGTTTCTTTATTTTACCAGTCAGTTAGATAGTTCATAATTATCTCAGATACAAAAGTTTCCTATTCAAACTTTTCACTGCTGTGAGGCATTTCTTCTATTACTCTGAAGTGAATGATGGGAGCTGTGCTCTCATGGTTCACATTAGGAAGTATTCACTAAATAGAAGATGTAGGCATCATGCTGCTTTTCTGGAGTTTGAAAATATCCTGAATTTTAAAATGGATCTCATCTAGAGGATTTTGGACCTTCATAAATGTTTCTGTAGGTCCGGTTATGTAGATGTCTACAGAAGTATTACTGTGTTCCATATGTAGTCTTAATAAAAAACATTTGTATGGTTGAATACTATTTGCCTAATTAATATTTTATAATTTAAAACAAAGCCAAAAAGTCTAACTTCTCAGTGATGTTTATCTTCCCTGTGTTGCTCCTGAGCAGCTGAACATCATCGAGGAGAGAAAGACCCAGAATGAACAACCTTTTATATTAATTATGGTGATGATACTTTCCAGAACGTCACTGGTCACTTCCTGGAAGCTCTCTCATGTTCTTCTTTGGTAACTCTTTAGTCATTTCTCATCTTCTCCTCTCTCTCAGCTCCCCATCCTCACACAGTTGATGACCTCCATCTCTTTCAAAAGAGCAAAGGTCATTTGGTGCCCACTCACAACTGAAGCTACGAATCTATTGGCATTAGCAACTCCCTCTCCCTCCCTCCCTCCCTCCCTCCCTCCCTCCCTCCGTGCACATTATTACAATGGTGAAAGACTTTTCTCTTGTGTATGAGCAGGCAGTTCTTACTAGGTGCTCTGCCTACAACTCCTTTCCCATCTCAAAGGCTGTGTCCGGTACTGGTCTGTCAAGTTACTTTTCAACTCATCCTCACCTTGTTAAAAAGCAGCTGAAGGAAAGAAAGGTTTGCTTTGGCTTATGATTTCAGGGGCACAGGGGAAGGAAGGAGCTGGGGGATGGCTGGTCTATCACAGGCACGAGTGGGGGAGGCTGATGTTCTGCTGACTTTCTCTTTTTCTCTTCTTACCCTGTTGAGTACTCTATTCTCTGTCTTGGGCTGAGTCTTCAATTAACTTCTCCAAAAACACCCTTTAAGACCTTCATCTTCATGGTGATTCTAAATTCAACCAAGTTGGCAATACATATTAACCATTGCTCTGGGGATCATTACTTTTTCCCACTCTACCAAATCCTTCTCATTGGGCAAGGATGATCTGCTATGGCCTAACCTACCTAGCATCCTCCCCTTGACCACACACAGCCCATCTACTGTCTACACTGGCAGGTGGGAAAAGAGTTGTTTTAGTCTCTAAGCTCATGTTGATTCCTCAGCCCTCTCCCTTCTGGCTGCTCCTTCCATACACCACTAGACTGTTCTTTTCAAGGTTGTTGCCAGCTTTCTGGTAGCCCAGATGGTTCTCATCTTGATGTCTCAGCAGAATTTGACACCACTGATTACATTTCTGTTCTTGAAACATGAAGCCCTTTGTGGAGTCTGTGACCTTTTGGTCTCTAGTTTTCTTCCTGCCCACCATCCTCTCCTCTCTGCTAGATTACCCATATCTAAATGCAGGGCTTCTTGGGGGGTTGTCACACGTCTCCTCCTCTTCCTCCTCCCCCCTACATTCTTCTTCTCCATAGTCTCATTATCATGCTTTAAAATGCCATATGTGTTCTGACCAATGTAACTTAACATCTCCAGCCAGCCCTGTTTTCTGAAGTTCACATATTTCCCATCTCCTCCCAAATGTCCCCGATAGCTAAAAGCTCATCTAGAGAATCTTTCATTTCCAGCTCTTCACTTGGAACTGTCCTTGTCTCATTGGCTCCAAGTCCGTAGATGTCACTGGTAGCCATTTAATTACCTACATTAACATTCCACCATTTTCCTTCATTCTTTTCTTTTCCAGTCCCGATCTATCCACTGCAATAGCAAACAGTCAATTATATCTTCTAAACAGATTCTGCACTTGCTGGTCTCTTCCCACTGTCTCCCCAATTCTCACGCTCCTCATTTCCCAACAGAATCACTGAAATGTCCTTCAGCTGGGTTTTCTTTGACCACTTTTACCCCATAGATGTCCCAAACAGCAATTCCAGCAGCTTTCTTAAAGCCATATTATATGTTAAGTTTCAAACCCTGGGACAAATGGTTGAGGTGCCTACTTAACAAATCAAAGAAGATCTGGAAGCCAGGCTCTCTCTCCTAGGAGCCCCCTGATCCTACCCATTACAGGGTGTGGCTTGGCATACTCCACCCTCTTCCCCCAACTCTCCAGCCCAGGGCCAGGCTGCCCTTCCTTCAGAAGGCTTTTCCCTACATAATCTGGCCATTTTGGTTTCCTGTTCATTTTTGTACTATTGATTCTTCCTGCTACTACACCTGGTCTCCCCCCTTTTCTCTGGCTACATTCTCTCTTTTATCCACAATAGGCCTTCTCCTCCACCATACCCAGGAACAGTCATGTCCTTTTCTTTTTATTTCTTTTTTTTTTCATTTATTATGTCATGTCACATATTGGCTTGACACCCTCAGAGAGGTGTGGCTAAATCCTGCTACTCCCCTTAGCTAACACAACATTCTGTGAGCTGTACAAATCCCTTTCCCTTATGGCAGATTACACCATTGCCGTTCTGTTCCAAGAATCTATCCACATTTAAATATACCAAGGGGGCTGGGTGTGAGGCTCATGCCTACAATCTAAGCAGTGAGGGGGTCGAGGAGAGAGGATCTAGAGTTGTCTGAGATACTGTGCTGAGTTCCAGGACAACTTGAGCTATGTGGAGAGAACCCCATATTAAACAAAAGCAAATACAACAACAAACACAAATCCTCCAGACAGCCTTCCATCGTTCAGTGAGGCCATCTGTTCCAGATGATCTTCCATGGCTTCCTCACACTTGGCTTCTCAGTTTTCCAGTGAGGCTGTATTATTTTCTTTTCCTGCCACTTGCATATGTAACCGGGAAGCAGAGAATGAAAGCTGCAGTTTGTCTGGTTTTCTTTTTCCCCCTTATTCAGCCCAGGCTCCTAACCTACAGGATAGTGCCAGCCACATTCAGGTCTTCCCTTTCCAATCAAGCTCCCCCCACACCCCAACCTGTCTCCGGAGCTTGTCCGAAGGTGTCTCCCGGTCAAGCTGAATCCAGTCAAGCTGACAGTGAAGATTCACCCCACCTCCCTGTCAATATCTTCTTCCACTAGCTTTCTAAAGAACACAAACTCTTTCCCCATCATCTGCCTTAGTCCTTCACGTTCCTGCCTCATGTTATTTAGCAGAATGTAGAGGGCCTTTAAACTTTTGGTGTTGTTTAACTTGTCTGTAATGCTTCCTGGAATTAAAATGCTATGAGGCCAGGAGCCGTGTCATCTGTGTTTCTTATCATGTCCCTATGCTTGGCTCAGTGCTTGACTTCCAGGATCATTTGTAGACTAGATTGATGAATAAATAATAAATGTTAATGAAGTGCACACTGTATCCAGGCAATTCAGTGCATTTAGTGGCTCTCAGCTCATCCTCAAAAATGAGCCTCTTCTTTGTTGAATACAAGGTGACCCAGAAAGTATTTAACTGCCTTAACTGTGTGACTGGAGTGCTCTGAAAGCAACCAGTCGGGGTTCTTATTCTCAGGATGTGTCTTGCTTTGTCCAAACCCAAAAAGTCACAGGAAAGCAGATAACATGGCTTATTTGAGAACCAAAGGCTATGAAGAGAGACATCCTGGACTACACTGCTGCTCTTTGATGTGTGGCAGTGGGCAAAAAGCAGACTTCCCTGGTCCTTGACATCTCTCATGTGTAAACTACAGAGCAGTATCGGCTTAATCTGCTTCAGAGTGTGTGTGTTAGATCTTGTTCTGCTGGGCCAAGCACCTGAGAGACACGGTCTGGCAGAAAAGGGACTCCCTTTGGTTCATAGTTGCAGAGATTTTATTCTATGGCCTGGGCTAGGGACATGAGAAACCCTATAAAAGCATATGCCCATTAATTTGCTTCCTTTACCTAGGCGCCACCTTCCACAGTTACACCACTTCTCAATGGTCCATTCCAAATTTGGAGCCATCAGCTGACTAGGACACTGAGGTGGGAGCCTTCATGATCCAGTCTCTGGGGAAAGTCTTTGCAAATGCATCCAAAGGTGGAGCTTTCCTAATATGCTGCGTATCCTTCCATCCAATCAAGTTAACAATCAGTGTCAACAGGGCTGTGGTGGCCTGTGTCAGATAAGTGAGTGGAAAATGTTTCCAGTTGTGTTGACCAAATGGTTTCCAGAAATTTCACTGAACTCTTTGCCTTTGCTTCCCCAGGCGCAGTTCTGTCTGCAGGGCTGATGGAGTGTGGGGCTCCACAGCCACTGGATGAGAAGCATAGTCTTGGTCCACCAGGTGATACTTTCTTGTTGGGCCGAAAAAGCTCAGGGTCTTGCACAGTGGGCCATATCTCTGTTCAGGACACACCATGTTCGGTCCTCACTGGAGAGGATCTGGAGCTATGAAAACTCAGGTCCTGTTTTCACTAGCCTGGCCCATTCACTGGCTAGTCAGAAGCTTTGATTGTCTTGGCTCAGCTCCTAGAAGAGAGTTTTTTAGTTCATCTAGAACCCCTGCCCAAGGCCTGTTGTTCATGGATGAGTAGATTGCAGTGCCTTACACAGATGTGTACCATCTCCAGCCCAGAAGTTTTCAGTTCTCAGGTTATAATGTAATGATCTCACCAGCGGTGTCTAGGAGCCTTCATGAAGTGGTTATTCTCAGCCTGGCCAGGGCCCAGAGCTAAGCTTGTGTCTTCTTACCCCTTCTGCCTCACCCACCCCTGCTACTGTCCACTTGTCTATCATTCTCTCTCAGTCCACCCATTGGTCAGGAGATAGAGGGTGTTAATAAGTCTCTGTACACATGGAGCCTTCTCACTAGAGTGCACAAACTAAACAGCAATTGCCATCCAGTACAAGTGGTGAGTGTCAAAAAGGTTTGTCTTCCCGGTAGGAGGAACATTCTGTTCCATGTACCATAATGCCACTCTGCATCTGTAATTTCTCCAGCTGGAGCACCATTTCCTTACCGTGACCATGGGATCAAGTTCATATTCTATAACCCTGCATTAAAGGTTCTTTGTAACATGTCTCTTATCATCCTCTAGACATCTTGCCTTCCATACTGTAAATCCTTATTAATTTTCCTCTCCTGCCTCAGTCTCTCCATCTTACAAGAAACTCTTAAGATGCCTTGTAAGTATTCCTGGCACGCCATGTGGTAGACCCAAAATGGTGCTGGGTGAAATAAGAATTCCTGGCATGTAGCAGGCACGTGATAAAGCCAACATGGTGCCACGTACTGAGGGCACGCCCCTATGTGTGGCTACATGGATCCATGCCCACCCCTTCTCTTAAAAAGAAATGCCATGTAACAACCCCCTCTTTCTCTTCTCTCTTCTCTCCCTCTCTCTGTCTCCCCATCTTTCTCTTCCTCCTCCCCTGCTTTTTTCCAGGTACTCACCTCTTGGTAACTCTCTAAAATAAACTCTTGTGTGGCATCTGAGAGTGTGTCTCTTATCATGCACAAAAAACTAACATGCCTGTCTTCATTCATTTGGCCCAGGCTCTTCTCCTTTGCTTTCTAGCCCAGACAATTGCCACCTACAAAGCACACCATAGTGTCTTCTTTGCTGTTTTTCTTCAGTATTCTAGTGTGTGTATGTGTGTGTGTGTGTGTGTGTGTGTGTGTGTATGTGTGTGTTTGATTTTTCCTTGCCTCAACTAGACCTTAAGACCCTTGAAAGTGGGATGGGATCTTTGCATTGATGCTTAAGAATATGTTTGGGGACCAAGGAAGCTTGAGCTCAAGTATTATAATTATCAAGGACAGATGACAGTATTTCAATCAAGTTACTTCTCTCTTTTGGACTTCAATCTCCTCACTTATAAAGTGGAGCTCACAACTGATCTTACCGCTTAAAGTGAAACATAAAAATAAAGTATCCAAAGTGTGAATAGCAGAATGCCTAACTTATAATGAACGTCCAAAGTCCAAAAGTGGCTAAGAGTAGTAGTTATAGCTAAAGTTTTCTTTTTTTCCACACCATACATCGTAGAGCCAAGGGCATAGTAGGTATTCATTATCTGGCAACTTATGCATCAAGCAGGTCACATCTTGACTATTCTGGGATGCAAGTGGCTGAGACTACAGCTTGGATACCTCTGGATGACAATGATGAAAACCACAAAAGGATAATAAAAAATGTAATAGAAGGGAGGCTATTTGAACAATTAGAGCCACCTAAAGGGCAGCACAGATTATCCCATAATGTCACTTGATTTTGAAAGAACACAAATCTAGCCAAATGGGTGCTTGCTAGGGAAATCATAAAGCAAAATTTTAAACTAGGTAGGAAGTTGGATCAGGTGACATCCGAGGTTCTTCTAACACTAGTGTCCAGGTAGGATCAGACAGGCAACATGGAAACTGGCACCTCCCTCTGTCAGAAGCTGTCAGGACACTGTCCTCTGTCAGAACCACCCAACCCTGCCACCTACTGAGCTCTCCTCATAGTTAAAGGTCTAGCTGTAGGAGTCTGGGAACCTGGACAATGCCCTAAGATTTTTTTTAAAGAATGTTCAGAGCAATGGAACATATCAGTTATTCTTGGCTTGGACCAGAAGTTCTAGTACATGTTCAAGGCCTCTGCTGTTTTAGTTACCACTTCCAGAAATGTCAGTGTTATTCCAGAAGCATTAATCACACCTAGATTACAACTCCTACATTACAGTTTTGGGTGATGGAATCTAGCCCCTCCTTCTGGCAAAGTTTCATATAGCCCAGGCTGGCTACAAATTCCCTGTGTAGCTGAGGTTGACCTTGAGATTCTGACTTTCCTGCCTCCGCCTCCACCTTCCAAGTGCTGGGATTAAGGTGTGGCACATCCCACTTGTGTGGTGCTGGGGAACCCAGGGCTTCACACATGCTAGCCAAGCACTCTACCCACTGAGCCACATTTTGGGCATCTTCTCTGTTCTCCATGCATATACCTGGCTTTGTGTGTAGCTGCCACAGAAGAATCTTTAGAACAGAGCACCAGCACTGGAACCGTAGGGAAGGCTGTCAACAAAGGGAGTGGGAGGGGCAGGAACAGAGTGTGACAAATGGAGAAATTAGGAGTGAGACCAGCAATGGAGGAGACACAGTCGCTTGACCTGGATTGGAATTATTGCAGACCGATCAGACTCTTGCAAATTGAGGCCATAATTCAGATGGTTCGTGTTGTCACCAGCTTCTCCATTTCCATTAAGCTCTTCTATCTGACTCCTCTGGGCCAGACGCTATTCAGGAGCTAACTGAAAGGGTCAGGATAGCACCAAATTAATAAGGTCAGCCCCCAACCCAGAGGCTGTGGTCAGCATTAAATGGCCTCTCGCCTCCTCTTCAGCCTCAGGGGCTGCCTTGACAGAGTGGTGCTCATGGACAAAGCATGCAGAGCACTGCAGCATGGCCACAAGTCTGGGGACCACTTGAACTTGATAGAAAAGAAAGCAGGAAATACCCTCCAATGCACTGGCACAGGTGATCACTTCCTAAATATGACCTCAGTAGCACAGACACTAAGAACAACAATTAATAAGTGGGACCTCCTGAAACTGAGAAGCTTCTATAAGGCAAAAGACACAGTAAATAGGACAAAATGACAGCCTATAGAATGGGAAAAGATTTTCATCAACCCTACATCTGACAGAGGACTGATCTCTAAAATATATAGAGAACTAAAGAAACTATAGCTCCCAAACCCAAATAACCAAATTAAGAAATGGTGTTCAGAGCTAAAAAGGGAATTCTTAGCAGAAGAATTACAAATGGCTGAAAGTTACTTAAAAACTTGTTCAACATCTTTAGCCATTAGAGAAATGTAAATCAAAACAACTTTGAGATACCACCTTATACCTGTCAGAATGGCTGAGATAAAAAACACAGATGACAGCCTATGCTGAAGAGGATGGAGAACAAGGGGAACACTCCTCCATTGTTGGTGGGACTGTAAACTTGTGCAGCCACTTTGGAAAGCAGTTAAACTGGGAATCAATCTCCCCAAGGATCCAGCAATACCACTACTGGGCATATACCCTAAAGATGCTCATTTGCACTCCAAAGGCATTAGCTCAACTGTGTTTATAGCAGCATTATTTGTAATAACAAAAACCTGAAAACAACCTAGAGGTCCCTCAACTGAAGAATGAATTGACAAACAGTGATACATCTACACAATGGAGTACTACTCAGCAGTAAGAAAAAAATGACAACTTAAAATTTGCAGGCAAATGGATGGATTTGGAGAATGTCCTCCTGAGTGAGAAGGTATCACAAACCCAGAAAGATAAGCAGGAGATGTACTCACTCCTTAGTGGACTTTAATCAAAAAGCAAAGAACACCCAAGCTGCAAACTACAACCACTGAACAGCTTTGGATCAGAAGGAACTTAAGAGAGACATCCAGGGATCCCCCTAGAAAGAGAAAATAGAGAAGATCTCCTTAGCAAATTGGGAGCATAATGGGGAGCAACCAAGGGGAGGTGGAAACAAATCATGAGAGAAGGAGATGTTTGAGTGAGAGGAGCAACAGAGAGGGAGAAAAAAAGAGACAGGTATCTTTATAGGGGAAGCCACTGCGGGATTATAAAGAAACCTGGTGCTAGGGAAACCTCCAAGAACTCACAGGATGTCCCTGGCTAGGACTCTAACCAAGAGTGGAGGGGGGGTGCCTAGACAGGACTTCCCTATAATCAAATGAATGACTACTCTAAGTGTCATTATAGAACTTACATCCAGCAATGAATAGAGACAGAAGCAGAAATCCATAGCTAAGCACCAGGTCGAACTCCTGGTTCACCTAAAGAGAGAGAAAGGAAAGTGTATATGAGCAAAGGGATCAGGATTATGAGGAGAAGACCCACAGAGATGGCTGACCCGAGCTATTGGGACTTCACTAAATCAAAAACAGCCTCTGGGGAACCATCAGGAAAAGGAACTAAACCCTCCAAAGGTAGATAACTGTCAAATGGCATGAGCAATTTGTGGAGCCTCTTGCAGTAGGATCAGACTATGTTCCCTGTGCATGAACTGACATCTCAGAGCCCATTCCCTACAGAGGAACACCTAACCCAGTCATAATACTTGGATGAGGGAATTGGACCTACCTCAACTGGATACACCAGACTGCACTGACCCACCTTGGGACTCCTAACCTCCCTTTGGGAAAGCATGGGGGGGATGGGGTGGGGGGAGGCTGAGGGAGGACTTGGAGGGATTGGGAGGAGAGACAGGAGGGTGAGCAGGGGAATACATGAAAAAAAAAAGGAAAAAATACCTATTGTATAATGTGTTCATTACATTATTAAATACAAATGTAAATTGTAGTGAAAAAAAAAAGACAGGACCACAAGGAATGGGTTTGTCCCATTGATACCGACCCTAATTAGTTTTGTGACTTTGGTCAAACTATATAAGCACTGAAGCCTTAGCATCATCATGTGTAAAACGAGACCTAAAGCACACACATGCACTATGTACTTCAAAAACACAAGATCAGGCTGATGTTGATGATGGGAAATGGTTGGAAATTTGTGTAATTACATCTGTGTGAGTGTGAGTGTCTGTGGGCTTCAAAGGGCTCTGTGCCCGGGGAGAACCCAAGAGAGAGTTAGAATTGCTTCATATTTTCCTTGTTTTAGGTTAGAACTCTGTTCTGTCCCTGTGTGTCATGTCCTCCCCCCAATAACATGCTCAGAGAAAGAGCATCAGGTACTACCAGAGATGTGGTACATGCTTCGAGGTCACCTTCCTGGAACCTCTTCCCTAGTCCCTACATCAACCAAAAGGGAAAGGGACCATTAATGAGAAATTATGTGACAATTTCTTCTCTTGCCATTCTCCATGAAGTCATAAAGTATTTATTTTACCGAAGGAACCCCACAATATTGGGTGCATGCCATCTTCATTTTACAAAGAGAGGAAGCAGGTACAAAGAAACTAGGCAATGATGAGCCTATCACCTCAGCTCCTTAATCAGGAGACTGGGGCAGGAGGGGCTCAGAAGTTCTAAGTCAGTCTGAGGTATAGAATAAGTATTGAGCAACTTAGTGAGGCCTCATCTTAAAATAAAAAGAGGCTGATGGTATAGCTTATGGTGACAGTACTTCTCTAGGATGTGCAAGGTTCTAGATGTCATCCTCAGTACCAAGCACACAAAACATTATAAGAAAAGAGAAAAATTTAAAAAAAAATGAAGAAAAGAAGGGAAAAAAGAGAGAGGACTAAGCAGTTTACCTGTGGTCACCAAGGCCTTCCAGCCTAGGGAGGGGCCTAGATTTTATAGACCCCCATCTGTCCTAAGAGCACCCCTTCCAATTCACTAACTATCTTTGAACATTTCCCTTCAGCACTGTGCTGGAGGACAGAGCCAGGGGCTCATCCTTCCAGAAATGAGGGCAGGGTCTCTGCAGTAGGGTCAGAGAGAGGCAAAGCAGGTACTAAGGATTTGAACATCCTTCAGGGAAGCCCAGCAGGAGGAAAGCTTTGGATTAACTGTACTTTAAAGCCATGGTCTCAATCTTAGGATGAGTCCCATGCCACTCTCTTCGACCCAGGTGGCGGGGATATGTCCCCATTGTCCTCATGAACACAGACCATTCCAATGGCTGGTGCTCCCCCCCCAGGCTTTGAATATCATTTCGGTTCAATATTTTAAATATCTTTTTCTAAATTAAACTTAATGGGAGAGAAGCCAAGAGGGAGCTATTGCCTTAAATTGAAATAGAAATTAGCCAGAAGGGGAAAAATTGTCCCAAGAGGTCATACGAATCTTACTCCCACGTGGAGCCATTAGAAGGATGACTGGGTCTGTCTGCTGGCTGCAAGAATAACCAGATGTCAAGGAGAAATGGAGTCAAGTGTCTTGGAGGCCTCAGCTCCCAGCTACTAGATAGCATTTGAAGGCTGCCTTGGGTTTCTATGTGTTGTTCAAGACATTTATTTTCAGATAGGCATTCTGGTCCAGTTCTAAAATACCACAAAAACATCCCCCGGGGGGCACTTACCCCCAGTGTGCTTGACTGAGGAGGCTCTCCAATTTTTCTTGCAAAGATGAAGAATAAAAAATCTGGAATTCTATGTCTACAGAAAGGTTTCACTGCATTCCTGCATTCTTTCAGCTGGGAATGGCTGGGGCTGACTTGGGGCTGATGCAGCACTCATTTAACCAGTGCTTTGGAATAGAAATTATTTCCCAAGAGGTCACAGGAGGCTATTGGAATCTTACATGAAGGTCACATGGGGCTGTCTGGAGGACGACAGAGTCTGTCTTCTGACTGCAAGAACAAGGGAAGGGAAACTGCTCTGTCACTATTCAGAAAGGACACTGGGTTATCAGCATTCTGATCATCTGGGGTAGATACTTTGCTGATGGTGCCATGACAGTGCGGCTGTAGAAGCACAGTCTGATATGCAGATTATGCCAATTCTGATGTCTTTTTAGGGCGATATCATGTTAGGCTGCTGTCTTTCTTGCCTCTGCTCTTTGGGTGTTTGTGGGGTTCTGGTCCCAGCCTGCCTGTACTTGTCAGCATCTGCCCTATCCTTTCTCTCTAATTTCCCTCATGTGCTGGCCAAAGGGACCTACTTTTTCTGTATCCAAAAGCTTGCCATTTAGCTGTCCAGGCTTGGGAGGGGGCAGGGGTTGCTTCATTTTTCTGGTTACTCAGATGTGGCATTTGCTGGGGCAACTTTTCAGTTCATGGCCTGGTCTCTAAACCACCTATATCTGTTGCTGTCTGGAAGCTGGCTCTGGCTTATTTGTGTATACTTGTTTAGTCAGCAGGTCTCCAGGGTCCCCAAGGAGCTGCAAAGGTGGCTGTGGAAAAGAGGAGGGGGAGGAAGTGGGGGAGGAGAAGGAAGAGGAGGGAAGAGAGGGGAAAAGAAAGGGAGGGGAGAAGGAGAAGAAGGTTCTATCTATAGTAGTAGCAGCCTTCTGTCTTCAGGGTCAGCTTCCTGGATTAAGGTGCAGCTAGTGCATTAGTACAGGACACTTCTTCATGCCCCTGCAGGTTTCCCAAAGGGAACTAAGGAAAGAAAGCCGATCCTGATCCAGGATGCAGGAGGCATCCTTTGGGATGGGGTCCTAGACTGATCTAGTTTCTCTCTCTCTCTCTCTCTCTCTCTCTCTCTCTCTCTCTCTCTCTCCTCTCCACTTCCTGGCTATGGTCATCATGTGACTAGCTGCTTCACTCCATGCCATCATGTCACAAGGGAATTCATCTTCTCAGAGCTTGAGACACTGTTAACCCTTTCTGATTTTACTTTGTTTGGATATTATGGCACAACAATGAAAGAAGGACCCAATACTTGCCTTCTGCTATGTTGGCTTGGGGAAGGTCCTCAGTTCCAGGAGGAACTTCAACTCATCATCCCTTAGTGATAGCAGGTCCTACAAGATATTACTGGCATCTTGAGCTCACCATATAGTCTTGAACCAATGAAGCCCTCTTTGTAGTGAGAAAGAATTGCCTCTGCATGCCTTCCTACAGGATGCTCTACCTTCAGAGTGGCTTATACTGTGTGACCCCTGGAAGAAGCCGATTATTTCTCCCATGAGTAGTTTTTAATAGACAGGCTTGGAGCCAGTGGTTGGCTTCACTTACAGTGTGAAAATGTGGCCCAGTGCTGGCTTGTGAAGGAGTGACTCTTGCATAGGGCACTGGCCACAGCTTTTCTCAGAACAGAAATGCATCCAAAAACACTGCTTGCAGGGTGTTTATTGGGTGCTAGGTATATGTATTTAAAAGTCTTTGCTAAGTGCCTTGCCCTCCTGTGTTAGAGTTCTGATCCATAACCTGGTAGCTGTGGACCTTAGATGAGCCTCTGAGTCTCTGTGAACCCAGGTCCTCCATCTTGCAGTGAGAAGACACAGCTGATGGAGAAACTGAGGTGGCTACCCTCTAACAGCTTGCTTTCAAGGTTCCTATCTGATCCATTAGCACACATTCCAAGGTGATGGATGGCGGCCATTTTCTAGGATCCATGCTTTGCTGCAGTTGCTGTTCAATGAGTATTATTCTAAGAGAGAAAACTCTTAAAGTGCTTTGCAAATTAGAAGGGAAAAACTTGAAATTTCTATTATTGACTCTATAATTTATAATCTCAATGATAATAGAATTCTCCCCTCCCTGTCAATCTAGAGTGACTCTCAACCCCTAACAGACCAACTTATACATCTTTCGAGTCTGGCTCTCTACCGTGAAATGACTGAGGAGAAATTTCTATCCCTGTCACTTGGGAATCCCATGATTTGTAGACTGAGCTGCTTCCATAGAAGGTGATGGAAGCCATTCCTGAAGTTCACGAAGTACTGCTTATCCCTCAACATTGCTCGTCTGCACCTTTGTGAGAGGAACCATATGTGATGCTTAACTTTCATTGTGAATTTGATGGGACTTGGAATTACCATGGAAACAAATCTCTGTGCATATCTATAGAATTATCTAGATTAAGCTAATTGATATGAGAAGACCCATCCTAAATATGGGTATCATCCTTCCCTGGGCTGCAACCCTTGATTGAATATGAAAGGAAAAAGTGAACTGAGATCAAGCATTCATTTCTTGCTGTTTCTTGACCACAGACACAGTGTGACCACTCAGTCGCTTCCTAATTCAGTAGACACACTTTCCCCTCCTCAGTGGACTGTACCCCCTCTTTACTATAAGCCCAAAAGAAGCTCTTCCTCCTTTAGCTGCTGTTGTCAGGACAACAACACCAGTAACTAATAAATGAAGCTAAAGGCGAGTCCAATTCTCTTTCTGTCTCCTGAGAGGCCATCTGTCTGCTCTGAGGACTGCTGCCTTCTCAAACCCAGGTTTTTTTCCTGTTCCTTTGGAGCTTTTGTGTACTAGCTGCACTCTAATTCAGGCAGCACACTGGCCTGCATCTCCTCTTACCATATTGAGTTTGGTAGCTGGCAGGTCTCTGCAGAATGCACTAGAAGGCATGTAGCATCAGGGGAAAGGCTTAGGATTCAGCACTAAAAATTTCACTTCTGATACTAACAGCAATTTTTGGCGAAATCATTTAGCTTAACTGTGTCTCTGTTTTCTCCCTTTAGTAAAATGGGGATAATTCTCAAACTAGAGAAATAGCAATAGACATGACTGTAAATGATGAGTGTCATAGACAACTCTTTGCACATCTTCATTCCTGGACAAGGTCTGTTCTGAGCTACTCAATAAAAGGAAAAGAGAGAGAGAGAGAGAGAGAGAGAGAGAGAGAGAGAGACCTAGTAAGTGCCAAGTGCTTTTCTTTGTATTATTTGTTTAGTGAAGTTCCTGGCTTTGTAACAGAGATGACATCAAATTGGTTTAATGTTGTTGCTAACACCACACAACTGCTGATTAGAACATTCAAATCAAAATCTGTCTGTTTTTAGAAGATGGGTTTTTTTTCTGCTTACGGTAGACTGAAGAGCAATCCCTCAAATATGCCTATAGTCCCTGAGACCCAGGAATATTACCTTAGATGGCAAAATAGACTTCATGGATGCAATAAAGTTATGCATCTCTGAATGAAGAGGACACAAGGGTACTTCGGAGAACAGAGGGGATGCCTGGACAGTAGAAGAGATTTGAATAGCAGAGCTGCTGGCACAAATGGTGGAAGCAACCATGAGCCACGGATGTAAGAAAGACAACTCTGGGAGCCTGAAAAGCACATAAATAGATTGGCTGTTCTCTGGAGCCCTGATCTGCTGACACCCTGACTTCAGGCCAGCGAATCTGATTTTCAACTTCTAGCTTCCAGACATGTAAGAGAGTAAATCTGTTGTTTTATGTCACCAAGTTTGTCAATTTTTTTTGTAGCAAACATAGGAAAATAATACACCATTTCATCATCCTGTATTTTTACTTCACCATTTTATATTCTTTCTGGTCCCTTAAGCACCAAATTTTAGCCTTTTCTAGGCTCTCTCAGGCCCTGATCAGTCTTTTCCAGTCAAAACAACTGACTAACAGCTGCTGGACACAGCCTGTGAGGGGAAAAGCCTTGTGTGAGATGCCTTGAAAGATGACAGGAAAGGGTCTTCCTGGAGCTTACGGATTGTCTGTGCCATGACCCAAACATCAATGGCTTCAAATATAAATATTTTGTTACTTTACGTAATTGATGAGCATCAGAAATCCAAGGACTACTTGGCAAATGGCTCTAGTTCAGGGTCATGGGACTGCCCTTAAGGTACCAGCTGGGATAGCGCTTAGCTGGGGACTTGGCAGAGTTGAAAGATCTCCCTCTGTCTCTCTGTCTCTGCCTCTCAATGCTTCTCTGTCTCTCTCTGTCTATTTCTCTCTCTGTCTCTGTCTCTCTCTCTCTGTGTTCATGAGTGTGGGCAGAGGACAAACTTGTATGTCATTCTTGGGAGTATGTACTTATCTCTTGAGGCAGGGTCTCTCACTGGCCTGGATCTGCCAGTCAGTATAGACTGGGTAACCAGTAAGGCCCTAGGAATCACCCTGTCTCTCACTCTCCATCACTGAGATTAGAAATGTGTGCCACCAAGTGCACAAGTTTTACATGGGCACTGTGAATCAAACTCAGTTCCTTATGTATGCAAGGCATGCATCATAATCCCAGCCTTGTGGAGGATCTACTTAAGAGACAGAAAAACAAAAACAAAATTAATTAGACTAGGAGTTAGCATTGAAAACTCAGTTCTTAGGTTTGCTTCATTCTCAAAGAAGTGATTCATGTCCATGTTGGCAGATCTCAGGTCCTTGCTGTTTAATGTAGGTCCTTACGACATAAGCCTCTCCAAGAGGCTGCCGGAGTGTTCTCAGACATGGCAGCTGGCTTCTACAGCAAAGAGAGAGAGAGAGAGAGAGAGAGAGAGAGAGAGAGAGAGAGAGAGAGAGAGAGAGAAGACAGGACCTAAACATCCTTCTCAACAAATCCCAGATATAGACCCCAAGGTGAAGAGAAATAGGCTCCCCTTTCTAAGGGACAAGAGTTCCCGGACATATTTTAAACTAACACAAGAAGTCTGTAGAATAGAGGAAACAGGAACGGTAGGACAATGGAGAACTTTCTAAAGGCAGACAGAAGAGTGAATCAGCCCTGGAGCTAGGACCAGAACACAAAGGTTTCCACTCTGGCAGTCGGCAAATACTTCCCAGCATGTGGCATGAAAGAAGAGGTAGGATTTTAGAAAAATAGGCACTGCTTCTTAAAAAAAATAGTGAAAAGCAAGGTGTGCAGCACGTAGACAGATTTAATGTGGGTGGATGCAGAGCAGAGATGACAAAATCTTTTGGGTAGAATGGAGGAGACAGGAGAGTGGGGACTCAGGCTTGAGCAGGAAGGTAGCATCCCAGAAGCCTATGAATTCCCACAGCAGCCACAGTCTTCAGATGTGAAAGACTAGTCTCTATTAATAATCTCATACCAGAATGTTCATGAGAAGCAAATGCATGCTGACCTGGGCCCCAGGAATGAGCTGTAAGTAAGAAGGGAATGAGCATGTATATGAGAAGAAAGAGGCTGGGGGATGAGGGCTTTGGAAGTTGCACTAACTTCATAGAAAACAGAGGGTGTGTGTGTGTGGGAGGTTGCATTGGATCCTGCATGATATGGGGATTGTATGGTGGGAGTCAGCTAGGGGACTGCTAATGTCAGGGGGACAGGTGTTGTTGCATCCAAACTGAGTGAATGGCTTGCCAAGAAAGTCCAGCAGCTGGTGCTGGGGACTGTGAACTCCAAAGACAGGTGGTGTCCTTGAGGCTGATTTCTAGAGATATCAACGTACTGAAGCCACAGTGACTGAGATACACTTTTCTGATAAAGGGCAGATCTGACAATCATCTGTTATTTTCTCTGCAGCAAACTGGAGAAGCTACTTGTCAGGACTGCCACCACAGTGACTTCAGTGGAACACTTCATAAAACAGTTATGCATATGATATGACTGACAAAAATTCCATGAGATATTAGGACCTTCTTATCCCAAGAAAGTCTTGACTGTTTAGAATACAAAGCTCCAAATAGCAGTGGCTAAAGATGCCAAGGTTAACTCTCTCATAGGCAGCAAACTCAGAGCAAGGCATCTCAGCACTAGTGTGGAGCATCTTCGGACTCATCAGGACCATACTAAATCCATCCTTGTGATATTTTTATCTTCTATTCTCCTATCCCAATTGTTTCAGAGTCAGGATGCTTGACTCCAAGGCTCTATTATGGAATATGAATGAGAAAAAGAACATGAGAGACAGAGGGTGAACAAAACTATCAGAAACTTACTTAGACTGAGAGGCAAATGGGAGCTATGATAACAGTGATGTCAGAAGCCCAACATCTGGCTTGACCTTGACCTTCACTCTTCACTTGAACTCCTACCTGAACCTCTGGCTTAGAAGAAACTAAGATGTTTGGTGTAGTACATTCTACTGAGTTATTCTCAGCCAGGCAGGCCTTCCCTGTGTCTTTATGTGAGGGCTTTCTTGGAAATCTGGGGTGTTGAAAGTCAGCAGCCCCTCCACAGTTTACCTAACAGCAGGGTGACTGACTCTGAGCCTTTAAGACACCCTTCTCTCAAAGAGGCCCCTCCCACTTTTCCCCATCAAGTCAGCCTGCCTTGAATCATTGTATATGTCTTTGGGAAACAATTTTGAATGGTTTTGAACACAAGTTCCTAGTTTTAATCTGCACATTCAATCTTAATTGGCAGATCTTGTCCTAAGCAGCTCTTTTAATCCCTCTAAACCTTAATTACCTGTAAGCCTGTAATTAGCGTTTCAGTGTACTGGGGTCTTTCCATTGTTGCTGTACCAGCCATCAGGAAAGAGGCCGTGCCTATCTCGTTATGACCTTGGACTGAGATGATTCCTGTATCTTTTGCTTTGGAGAAGTTGATGGGAATTTGATCCTGAAGCTGGGATCTCAAATGATGTCTACATGAATGTGTTCAGTGTGAGGTTTTGTGGGCAGAACTTGCCAATGGTAGAATGTGTTGTGGAGTCTCAGACAAGGCACCTACTGTCCCACATCTAGACTAGGTCCTCCGCAAGGGTGTCACACACAGTCTTGTTTTTAGAGTCCTCCTCCCCCACAAGGGCCTTGGATTGAATACGATTTCCTCTACAAACGTTTTTAAAGGAAGAAAGCTGAAAAGGTCCTCTAACCTCTCCATTCTTTTGTCCCCCATCCCATCAGCCCTCTGCCATTACTAGGACAACAGGAACTTAGAGCTCTATCTCTGGAAGGTCAATGAAGCTGTTTTACGAGGTTTTGAGATCTAGGGACATCTGTATATACTGTTGCTCATGGTTCCTGTTCTCTGTGTTGCTTAGATGGGTGGAAGTAACCATGCCTCCTGTGAATCAAATGGTGATGCATTCCTAAGATACTTACTGCATTTCTCACCAACTGCTCTCTCAAAGCCTCACCCGCATCACCTACTACTTGCTTGCATTCCAGACAGACTTCTGCTGCCTCTTAAGGCACATTTCTGCTGGCCTTGTGTGGTTGCTAGAGTGCACCCTATCTGCCACAGCAATTGGTTGAAAATGTAAAGGTGAGCAGATGTGGATTCCAGGGTCCTCCATCCTTTAGAGACTCAAAGGTTTGGGATCATCATTTAGAAATTGGGTGACAGTTTTGTGTTGTACACTTTTCACTTTGTAAAGCAAAGTAATAGTCTTGTCTGCCATGGTTGCTATGAATATGAATGAACTAGTCCGTGTGTTATGACATGAATGTGTAATGTCCTTTACTGGATCCTGTTTTGAATATTTGAGCCCTAAATAGTGGAGCTTTTTTGGGAGTTAAGGAACCTTTCAGGGGTATTTCTGAGTGGGAGGAAGTGGGTCGCTAGGAGATAGTTTTGAGATTTATAGCTCTGCCCCTCTTCTAGCCTTTACTCTGCATCCCGTTCTGCCCAGATGTAAGCCTGCTCCCTCCGCCACAGAGCCCCCTGTCACCACCCTTTCCTTGTTCTGATGGACTGTGTCCCTTCAAACCAGGAGCTGAAATAAGACCTCCCTCCCTTAAGTTGGCTGCTGTCAAGTACTTGAAGCACAGTCACGGTCACAGTCACCATCACAGACAGTGTCACACCACCTTTCATCTGCAGGAGACAATCCCTCCCTAGGGTGTTTTTGGTACTCCTTTATTGCCTCTGAGTCTCCCATGTCTGCCTTCCAACATCTCCTCCACCCCGTGATGTTCTCTACCCTTAACAGCTCCCCCTGTTTTCTCCTGGACCCTAACTCTAACCCTAACCCAACTGGCCCTTTTCTTTCAGGCTTGTCTTACAGTCTCTCCTCTTCCTCACTCTGTGACATCTGCTTTCATGTCAGTTCCCTACCCAGACCTGTTAAAGAGCACATTCTCTGCAGGAAGAGCTCTAAGTGCTTCTCTCTCCTTAGCCCAAATAGCCATGTATGACGTCCCTGTTCCGGCCTTCTCCCTTCGTCAGATTCACGTTTGTTTATTTTACCTTACACAATACATCTGGTCACATTAAGCCACCAGCTTCTTTCTCATACACAAGGCCTTACACATGTGTGCATTGGTGTGCAGCCTGACACCTGTTTCCTGTCTCTTCACCTGTGTAGGATTTATTTATTGCTGGACCTAGTTCAGATACTTACTCATCCTGGAAGGCTTCCCTGGATGCTTGATGGATCCAATTGCCCTCCTTTCTGCTCCTTTAACACCATGATGTATACCCCGAAATCAACAATTACCACTCCAGAAAACGAACTGTTTGTTTTTCAATATGACAAAGTCTCATATTGCAAACTTTGAATCTAGTTCATCTCTGTGTCTTCAGAATACAGTATGGTATTCGGCATAGAATCTGTGTTCAACAGTTTTTTGTTCCATCCATTGTGTGGGGAGGTAGAGAAGCTTGTGGAAGAGGGGTGTACAGATGTGGCTTAATAGTGCCTGCTAAACTGAGATGACAGTCTCACTCGATGTCCAGGGCCAAACACAAGTGTACACTCTCTCCTTCAGTTCTCTATGACACATCCTACCCCCCTCAGACTTTATTTCAATTTGTTTATGGGCAGTTTCGGGCTTTTGGTAGCTTTCCTTGTTGGTGTCAAGGCTGTAGAGATATCGACTGTCACCTAGTTATCCAGGAATCTCTGCATGGCTCCCAGAGGTTGCAGACAGCTCCAGAGCTCACAGTAGATAAACACATTATCTGATGACTGGGACTTGTGGAAGAATATTTGGACAGGAACTCAAGAAACCCCAATCAGACTGGCTTTCTGCCTGCTGAACATGTTTATTGTTCTGGTCTCTGGCTTTGGAAATGTCAGGCGAAGGCAGAGTTTTTCAGGCTTCTTAGCTTGGCTGTGTGGTCCAGAAAACTGATATGGCCCACAAAGCATGCTTGGAACCTCATTTCTTTGGCTGTCTCTGCAGTTTGGGGGACACCATAAGCCACTTGTTTTTCTGATCTCAGAACATTGCCCAGGAGTCACGGAGAGGGCAAGTTCATGGTCTGATAGGCAGGCTGCTGGGGCAAAGCAGAATCTCACATACCCTGGGATCTCTATGGTACCTGGGCTGGCTGGCTGGTTGACTACTTAGGACAATAGATAGGTAATCCTATTTCAGGATATGGCATAGACTTTGGTACTGTCCTTTCCCATAATCAAAATCTTAGCCAATGGTTGACTCCAGTTCAGACCCTGGAGGTCTGGAATCTTTCTTTCCCCTTTTATGTTTTATATATATGCTTTACATTTTTCAGAAATGTTATTGTGAGGCTATATGTAGTAGGCAATAGAAAGATAAACAGGACTGTGGTCCCTTCCCTCAAGAATTCATAATCAAGTTGGACAGAGAGAGAAAAAAACAATAATGACGAGTGGTTAATGCTCCAATCTAGTTAGTAAAGAGGGACTTGTTTATGTGTGGACCACCTTGGCCACATCCTGAAGCAGAGAAGAGATTCAGCTGGTGATCAGACCTTCCATGTGACACTATATTACCAGATGCTAGGTGTTCCCAATAACATCCCAACCCTCAGGAGATGGGAACCGTGTATGGATAGAGCTGAGGGGCTCTACATCCTGACATCTTTATATGAAAACCACTTTCTCCTTCTTGATTACTTAACCTTCCAGAAGCTTCTAGACTGAATCAGAGTTCATATTGGTCTTCACTTTAATCCTTGGTGGTTGGAAGGAAGCTGACAGGTCCTGAGACTCTGCTACAACAAAAGAAAACAACCCCCCCCCCCCCGAAATCAAACCAAAGCTAAAACAAAGCAAGTAATAACAACAATAAACCCCCAAAATCTATTTGTTCCTCTTGAATTCCAAACTCCAGAACATTGTAGAGGTAGAAATAAAGTGAGCTTGGCTTCTTGACACTGTTTGTGGCTTGGGGGAGTTTCTTTTTAAAGCTTGCAACATACACATTGAAGGCCTGGAATCTGGGACCGCAAACAGGCCCTTGTCATAAGGCTGAAGAAGCCAGCCGGGCTGTAATTAGCAGGACCTGTAATTGTGGCATAAATAAGAGCTGAGGCACTGACAACTATTGTTATTGAAATGTCATGTTTTGAATGCAAAAATACAGTGAAAATGTAGGGAAGCTGGGTGATATTAATGTATGCAAATATACTGTAATTAAAGCTCAGCCACCAATGGCTTTAAGTAAAGGGCTTGATTTAAACACTTAAGCAAATATTATAATGGTTCATATGACAGGAGACATAAATGGTAAATGACACTGCAAACAACACCAGAAAGAATCAGCTCCCAGACCTCCGTGTGATTGAAGTGTCAGTAAGCCAGAAGGCCTTCCCACACTGGGCATTCGCTAAGCTGATGATCTAGGGGCTTTTAGTTCATGGGAGTCTAGTCTCTGGGTGTCAAGGCCTCCAAGGAGAATGGGTTAAGCAATGGTCACATGTGACTAAAGTAATCTGTCAACCCATTGTCTCCTTGGTCACAGTGTGCCCCCAAGTCTGGAAGTCCTGTTGATCTGACTTCAGTATCCATCTCATCTCTCTGTTCTTGATTCTGGGTTCTGAGTATGTTTAGGTCTCGATATAATCTGTTGAGATGATTGTCTCTGCATTTGTGATGCTGGTATGATATTCACTGAGGAAATTTGACAACTGCTGATAGATATCGAGGTCTGTGTCCTCTCCAGCACATTGGTAACACTTCTTCATAAATGTGCATCCCATCTCTGCCTCTGCTCTGCCAGCAGCTAACCTTGACACACAGAATGAGTCCGTGTTCCACCTTCCGGTGGAGAATGCCTGCTCATTAGTGGGTGCCTCATCACATTAACCATCAAGGCCAGAGCTTGAGGGCTTGGATTCTTACTCTGACATTCAGTTTTGTGAAATTCAAACATGCCTATGGGAAGTCACGTCATTTTCTATGCTATAGTAAGTGAGGTTCATTTCAACGAAGATAGAGAAGTCCGTCTAAATAAAGACACATATGAAGTCGATGGAAGATGTGTAATGGGCCTCAGTCTATAGCATTTTACTCATTTCTAATGGTGAAGGCATTATAAATAGCCAACTGTATGTAAGATAAAATGTATAGCAATTTGGAGTTGCATTCTGAGTGGCACAAGAAAAACTGTATTTCAGGAAAAGACACATCCTTATTTTTTTGTGATTCTACCTGGCCAATCATATTATTCAAAGATGAGAATATAAAGTATGAAGAATAATGGCTTTGAAATACTATAAGTTGTCTAAGTAGCTATTAGTAATCATTAGTGGACAGTTTATATAGTTTGCTGAGCATTTACTTATGGCAGACATTTAATGATAACACTCCATTTTAGCTGCATAATAGCCATAAGTACAGATACTGTTATTCTCCTATAACTTATGAAGATACTATGAATCAGAAAGGCTTCCAGAATATACAGTATGTTCCCCACATTGTCCCTCACGTATGCCATATAGTCTTACTGGTCATTAGTAAGGGAGTTTTTTTTCCTTTTTTTTTTTTTTTTTTTTTAAAAAAAAACCTACCTGTCTCTACTTTTATTGTTAAGTTAATATAATCATTAATACAATATACATTATGATTAATATTACATAATTATTGATATGATTAGATTGAGACCGTTTATGTACTGTTTTAAGTTACAGTATATATATACTTGAGCTTTTATAATCTAGTTAGAACTAATATTTTTTATCACTTAATATTAATAAAATTGAGAAAGTTCAGAGATTCCTTGGCCTCTGAATCCACCCTTCTTAATGTTATAGCTATGCATATCACCTTTACATAAATTAAAAACCCCACCAGACAGAGTTGTATTTTTTTTCTTTTGATAGGCACGCATTTCAAAGGCTGTGTGTGAGGGAGAAATGGCCATTTTTGTTTCTTATTTACTCTCTGAGAATGTCTCACATGCCTATGATGTATTTTGATAATATTAATGTCCTTGCTCCTAACTCAACTCTACATGGATCCCTTCCCCTTCATCTACCTTCTAATTTCATCTTCTTCTTCTTTTTTTTTTTTTAAATCACCCACTGAATCTAATCAGTGCTGACTGGATACATATGGGTGTGGGGCTATTGACTTGGAGCCTAAAGAAAACCTAAAGACAATTGACTCTCCACCCACTTACCATTGTGGAAACAGTCATTTTTGTTGACCCTATTTCTGTAAGATATACTTTCTCTCTGGTGCTCCTTCCCTTCAGTGCTTCCTTTGGCATTCTCTTTTGAGCAAGCCTGTTGGTTTGACACCCCCGCCCCCATTTTTCTTTGATTAGAAACTATCTATACCTCTTATTTATTTATTTAGAAGATATTTCCCCATGTCTATATGTGTTTGTGTTCATGTATATGCAGGTGTACATGCATTGCTAAGTGTGTGTGTGTGTGTGTGTGTGTGTGTGTGTGTGTGTGTGTGTGAGGTGTTGGACCAGGGAACAATATCTG
This sequence comes from Sigmodon hispidus, assembly GCA_004025045.1. Taxonomy (NCBI): domain Eukaryota; kingdom Metazoa; phylum Chordata; class Mammalia; order Rodentia; family Cricetidae; genus Sigmodon; species Sigmodon hispidus. The sequence goes on from PVIH01000297.1 coordinate 124,202, forward strand.
ATGTCTTCCACCTTGGTTTTTGAGACAAGACCTCTCACTGGCCTACAATTCACTAAGCAGGCCAAGTTATCTATCCAATGAGCCCCAGAATCTGCCAGTCTCTGTCTTCTTTCTCAGAGCTCGAATTGATTCTAAGTGTATATCATCATGCCCAGCTTGTATTTTATTGTACATTCTGGGGAACTACACTCAGGTCCTAATGCTTGCAAGGCAAACATTTTGCTAACTGAGCCATCTTCTCAACCCTCAGTTTCACTTACAAAGACTGTTTTTGCTGGCTATATAATGCTATGGGGGAACAGAGTGCTGGCAGGAAATCCCCCTTTAACACTTTGTCCAGAGCTGTTATCAATCATCGGTGGGAAAGATTGTCTTCACTGGACTTTTTCTTCCATGAAATTCCTTTACTGGAAAGGTAGGATTTGAACTGAAGTGTCATGGTTTAAAAAGAAGATGTCTGCAGCAGGCTCAGGTGTTACACTCTTATTTCTCAGTAGCTGGCGCTGCTGTGGGATGCTGCAGAACCATTGGAGGTGGGCATGGCTGGAGGAAGAAGATGTCTAGGAGGTGGACCTTTATAACTCCACCTTGATTCCAGTCTCCTCTCTGCTTCCTGTTCTGCTGAGTGCTGAGGAGTTCCAGACATGCCTTCCTGCGATGATGGAGTGCATCCCTTCAAACCATGACCTAAACTAAGTCCTCCCTTTAGTTGCCTTGGTCACGTACTCAGTGACATCCCCAAGAAAAGCAGCCAGGACGAGACTGAACAGAAAGGTGTCAGTTTTGCATGTAACACAACTACCTCTGATTCCTTGGCTTCTGTGACTTGGAAGTCACCAGAAATATTCAGCTCTATCAGCTTCCTTCATCTTAGCACATGGCTTTTCTGATTCAGAAGAGGAAGTAGAGCCAGCAGTATCTAACAGCAGTTAGTTTATCTTTACAAGAGAGAGAAAAAAAATCAATTACATGATGATTTGATTACTCACCAGTTGGCTTCTTCTCTGGATGGCAGCTCTTCCCTGCAATTTGCTCTGTGTTGAGCAAAACTGTTGTGAGACTCCTTGATTTGTTTGTGTTTTATGACTACGGCCAGAGTTTGGGAGAACCTGAGGGAGAAAATAAAGGAAAAGAGAGCGTGGAACAGTTGTAGAATCAAATGCAAACAAAACCAAACCCTTCTTCACATAGTTTTTCTCAAAGCACTCAAGAGAAGTTAATCCCCCACAAGGGAAATGAATTTAATTATAGAGCAATCTTGCCCCCAAAATATGAAAAACAATCAGTGTTTGGACTCTCTCTCTCTCTCTCTCTCTCTCTCTCTCACACACACACACACACACACACACACACACACACACACACACACACACCAAGGGCTTGTTGGAGACAATTGAATGAATCTTACACATTTATATTTATAATCAAAGATTCAGACGTGTGTGTGTGTGTGTGTGTGTGTGTGTGTGTGCACACGCGCGTGCGCATGCAAGCAGGCAATGTTTCTTTTTTCTCTATTAAAAATTCTACATAGGCTAATTCTGAACTGTGCATATTTTACTGTTTCAATTAGCAAAGATTATTATTTGTTTTTCTTTCTCTCTAAGTGCTTTGGCAATCATTATGCCCATGATGACAGAGTTTTGTGGGCCACTTTCTCATTTGCAGGCACTCCCTGAACGAAATACCATAATAAGCCATAATAAAATAAAGTTGGTTCATTGGAGAAGACTGGCCTGTCCTAACAGACAGGCCATTAAAGGTAAGTTGTAGAAGGGGATCAGTGAGCAACCATCATAAATGGATCATCAGGCAAATTAGCAAAGCATTTACTACTCAATGGTGGGAGAACATCCTTTGCAATAACTTCCCTAATGCCACTGTAATTGAGGCAAGACCTGCCATAGCACAGCTGTGCAGGCCATTATCTGAACAGCCACTCAGTTCTGCTGGCTGGGACAGGGTCTTCTGCTGAAAGCCTTCTCTGGAAGTTAGAGGCCTTGATTAAATATGTGTGAGCATCCCAGGCAGCTGTGCACTTCCTACACCAGCAGATGCCTACAGAATGGCTAGAATTTGACATGAGGAGTGGGGAAATGTGTGAGTAAGAGCTCCCCTCAGAAAGACTGTTTTTATAGAATCTTCAGGAATCATCTATTCTGACAGCTAAACCTTTAGGAATGAAGCTGCGGGGGGGGGCACATTTTTTAAACCTATAGATTATTAAAAACTCACTACTACCTGTAGATAATGGCAATCTTTGTTTTTCTTTATAGTTTATAAAGCCCTTCCACAGACATTCATGGGATCTTCACATCAACATTGGGAGTATATTATTATTAGTCTCATTTTTAGTACGGAGTAAGATCTGAGACGATGAAACAACTCACCCTGAAGCTTAAAAAACAAACAAACAAGCAAACAAAAAGCCTATCATCTTCATTGCCACCATCACCACCACCATAATCATCATTATCTAGTTCTCATTATTCCTGCCTGGCCTGGGACTTGATATGTGGCCTAGTCTGTCCTGGAACTCAAGAGGTCTACCTGCTTTTGCTTCCAGAGAACCTGGATTACCCTTGTGTACCACTACATCTGCCTAGCATCTGGGATTTGAACTCCATTCTTCTCACCCAATGCTCAGCATCTTTGCAGAATAAAGACAAGTGTCAGTCATGTCCTTCTCTATAGCTTGGGAACTCCTCCCAATCCAGCATTGAAATGAGTGTTTCTCCCTTCCTGTACCACACCCAGGAATCCTGTTCAAATTGCTGACTCATTCATGACTCTAGGTGACTAAAGATGAGAGTATAGGATGGAAATCAGGGGCTGTCAGACTTGAGCACAGAGCTTAATATGTGAAAAGTGTTCCAGAATCAATAAATGAATGAATTACACATTTAAAGGTGCTGAATAGTGTAAGCGTAAAGTCCGAACTGTGGGAGGAGGTAGAAAAGCAGCTAACAGTCAAGGTCAGCATCAGCAAGGGGGTACATTAGTTTCTTGCTGCTCTGACAAGGTTCTGACAAAGAAGCAACTTAAGAAAAGACAGCTATGTTTTGCCTTCTCGCTCCTGTTATCTAGCTATCTATCCAATCTTTCCTATCGTTCACTCTGAAGCTATCAACTGACTCGGACTTCCTACATTTTTTGACACATTTCTAAGGCCTTCTCTCTAACCTTTGGCTTTAACTCAAGTGTGATTCTTCTCCAGTAAATGCTTTTTCTGCTTCTTGTGCTCCAGGGGAGGCATTGGCTTTCTCTGAATTTTGTTTTTGTCTCTCTTCTTGGGCAGAAGCCTCCGCCCCTTATGGCTTGTATCTGAGGATGAAATCATTTTTTCCCTCATTTGTTTGCATCCAAAGATGTCACCAGCACATGCTATGTCTTCCTTTTGTTTCTGTGTTGGTGATCTGGCAATTGGAGGTTTGGTTCTGGGGCCACTGTCCCTTGACAGAGGCAGCAAATGATTTCCCTGAGAGCCTACATAGCTTTGAAATATAAAAGTCAATCAATCCCCTGAAATAACCTCCTTTGTCAGACTGTCACAGACACTCAAGTTAATCTCAAATGCAGGTAGTCACAGAGACCAGAAAAAAAGATCTCTGGAAGACCTCACATCCAGGATGAATTGTTCTTGCCCAGAAACAACAGTCAAGGGACAATCATCACTTCCACACACATCTGAACAGGACTAGCTATACTCATTTGCATGCATAAATACAGAAAAGGAGAGGCTATTATGCCATAAGATGCTATGTTAGGAAGCTGATTTGGCAGAGTCAGGAAACATGGATGATAGAGAAGATTGGGTTGTTAATCACCTGCATTAAAGGCTCATAGGTTATTTGATCTCAGGACTAACAGTGAGAGTGGAGAGGGAAGGTGCCTTCCCTCAGAGCTGGCAGAGAGTTTGATGACGGTAGACTTAGAAAGCAGGAGAGCGAGAGCTGATCATGACTCGCAGGCAGGATGACCAAGTAGGACAAAATGAACAGGAGGCTGGCTTTAGGCCTGATTCACAGGCTCCTTCCTGTTCCTAAGCCTCTTACGTCAGGCCCTCCTCCCTTGAATGTTTCCATCTCAGACATAATTCTAGACAGCATCTATGCTTCATAATATAATGGTAGAGTCTCCCACTCTCAAAATTTATTAGCTAAGAATTATTATTAAGGCTTAAAATGCTATTCTAGGAAGGTTTGCATTTTAATAACTTTGAAGTCTTTGAAAACCCAGTTAATAAATCTCCAATAAGAGGACTTCAGGCCACAAGTAAGGATACAGTTATTTAATGAGAACTCACTCTGTGCTCATCCGGTTTTGAGACTGGGGCTGCAGCAATGAAGAATAAAGGCTCCGTTATTGGCCTGACTGTCTCCAAGGGAGGGAGACAGGCGATATGCAGATAAGTGACTCAAAAAATAATTTTATGTATTTCCGTTTATCCCTCGAGAATTTCATGTATGTATGCAGTATAATTTGGTCATGTCCACCCTCTGCCCCCTTTCCCTTTTGTTTCCTCAACACATTTCCCTCTCAGCTTCACACCCTGTTTTTTTAATCTGATTAGTCAAATTACTACTGTCTGTGTATGAATTAGTAAAGCCCATCCATAGGGGCAGGACTATACCCCCGAAGGAAACGTAAGTTTTCTTCCCTTAGTAGAGCCATCAACTGCCAGTAGCTCTTTAGTTAGAGGTGAGGTCTTGTGTGCCCTTCCCCCGTCCACCCTGGAAGGTTGACCAGCTTGATCTTATGCAGGTCTTATGCAACCAGAGACATGGAGAAAAATAAAAACGAAATATGGATTTTAATGTGCTAGTGCACACAAATGTGTGTGTGGGGGGGGGAGAGAGAGAGGTATAGGTCATCTACTGATGCAGCCTTGGCCTAAAAATATAAAGTCTCTTTTGAAGAATTCCATTCTCAGCTTGGTATTTCATGGATGAAAGCCTGGAGATTATCTGACAGACAGGCTTGTAACATCCAAACCAGCTTGAGAGCGGTTCTGGATACTTCAGGAAGGCTTCAGACCATGGGTGTGGCTTTGTGCTGTTCTCCTGCCACACACCTTACTCCTGAATAACAGCAGGTTCTTCAGTCTGAGGGAACAAGGTGGAAGCAGATGCTCCATGCTCTCTTTGAGCAGGCTTGTCTGGAGCCAGCAGATTCACTCATAGGTATAAAAAAAGGACAATAAAATTTTTGCTGTCTCAAGCAACTCTGCATTTGGAAGAGTGCAGGTCTCAGGACATGTGCCCCAGGTGCCACTTCAATTTTAAATGAAACTCAAACAATTGAGGCAGAACATACATGCACAGTTCTCTAGAGCAGATACAGATACACATGTATGATTCTATAGAGCAGGCTCGTTCCCATAGCTAGAGTGCTCTTGCACAGGCCTCTGAATCTCTCCTTTTTTTTTTTTTTTTTTTTTAAGAAAAACAGCATTTCTACCCAAAGTCATTCATGCATCTTGACTTAGAGCTGAGCTGACAAGGAGCATCCTTCCCCCTCTGTCTGTTCTTACCATTCTCTTGGGCCGGTGCCAAGGTCCACTGCTCAAACAGTTAATATTTTTTCTTTTTTTTTTTTTTGACACAGCAATGACTGTGTTTGGAACTCGAAATGTAAAGGATGTTGTTTTACATTTCTGAGGGAAACTTGGGCTATCAGCCAGACCATTTCATCTGCCAGATACTGAGCTTGCAATAATGCCATAGGGGGAGGGGAGGTGCAGAGGGAGAGAAGAAAGGAGAGGGGAGGGGAATAGGAAATATAGGAGAGGCGTGTGTGTGTGTGTGTGTGTGTGTGTGTGTGTGTGTGTGTGTGTGTGTAGCATGCAGAAGAGAATACACCAGTAGAGAATGACCTCTAATCTTTTATCAAGAGCAGAACATGAGCCTTACTTAGGAGACCAGTCCTACCCAGCTCTGCTGTCAATGGCTGAATGACTTAGATGAATCCTATCTGCCATTTTTGCTTCTTCATGTTCTTCTCTACCAAAACACGAGCTTATTCATGGGTTCAATGTCAATTTGAATCTAATAAAAACAACAATGCTGTTCTTCCAGCAAACTTGGGAAAGTGCATTTTACTGAAAAGGTATTTTCTAATTTTTTTTTTTTTTTTGGTAGAGCTTGACCATTAAAGAGTTAAGGGCCAAGATCTACTAAATGTTAAATCCAAAAAAAGTCTTTGGATTAGATGACCAAATTCCTTGCAGAAAGGGATGATTTGCTTATACGGAGTCATAAAATAATAAGCCGAGAAACCTTAGGGGTCATGATTCTACCTCCCACCCAGACAAACAATCCCTCTGACAAATTCCTCTGCGTTCCCACAGCACTTGGCAGCAAAATTCTCAGAAGTACTTGCTTTTGTGAATGTGTTAGACCCACAGGCTGTGTCTTTCTCCCTTTCTAAACCAACGTTCCCTGGAACAAAAGGAGAACCTTGAGTAGGCACACAATAAGCACTCTCATGAATGAGCGTAACTGTACACACTCCCGGAGTCGTTTCTTCAGACTTGGGTTTGGAGTACCAGTGGCAAAGATTGACAATGCAATTGTTTCCTTCTTGGCAGCTCTAATGGTCAGAATGTTTTTCCATACCCAAGCTAGAAAGGAACTGCTTAAATTCCACATGCTTTAGGGGCTCCCGTGGAGTCCTTTAGGGCTCTACGGAAGGCCAGGGGAAATTCTTATATTCTTTTCATCATTTTGCTCTTCAGACATTTCTTCTTCCTAACTCTCTTCATATTTGTATTTTTTTTTCTAAAAGATGTGAACACCATTCCTTAAAAGAAAAAAAAAAACAATAAAAACAGGACTTTATTTTCTAAAAAATATATATGTATATATATAAAATAGAGTGACAAGGAAAAAAAGATGTAACAATGCCATTGTGTAGAATGAATAGTATTAAGATCAAATGAACAGCAGAAGACTATATTAAATATAATTTTCAGATCCCAAGCTGTTCAGTGGTTGTGGTTTACAGCTTGGATGTTCTTTACTTTTTTTTTTTTTAAAGTCCACTAATGAGTGTGTACATCCCCTGCTTATCTTTCTGAGTTTGTGATACCTTGCTCAGGAGGATATTCTCCAAATCCATCCATTTGTCTGCAAATTTTAGGATATCATTTTTTTTTTAATGCTGAGTAGTACTCCATTGTGTAGATGTACCACAGTTTGTTAATCCATTCTTCAGTTGAGGGGCATCTAGGTTGTTTCCAGGTTCTTCCTATTACAAATAATGCTGCTATGAACATAGTTGAGCTAATGGCTTTGGAGTGTGAATGTGCATCTTTAGGGTGTATGCCAAGTAGTGGTACTGCTGGATCCTTGGGGAGAGTGAGTCCCAGTTTTCTGAGGAACCACCACACTGCATTCTAGAGTGGCTGAACAAGCTTACACTCCCACCAACAATGGAGGAGGTTAACACCTTTCTTAAACTGCAGTCCCTAGAATTATCCACATATTGTTTTGCTGGCACATGGTTTAGAAGGAAATGGATACTGAAGTCATCTTTACTGGGTCCTGGTATCTACATGGAATATCATGTCCATTGCTAGGTCCTGGTACCTTCTTCATTAAATCTGGAAACCACCTTGTGAAATGGAGATCATAAGCTCTGTTTTAAAGCTCTACAAATTCATTCACTGTGGCTGACGTGGCTGGGATGGCAGAGCCAGGACCTGATCTCAGATTTGTCTAGCAGCCCTAGAACCGCTATTACCATGCCCGTGGTTGTCCTTGTGATGATGTGATCTCTGAAGTAAGTGATCTCTGAAGTGAGTCCTTCTAATATACCATTTGTGGATCTGGACTCATGACTTGCCTATGGTAACCTGTGCTGACACAGCCCATCATTTTGTCACATACAATGTATTTCACATTGAAATGTGTGCTGTGTGTGCTTCCCCCACTCCCCTGCCAATTGTTGTCTCCTGGTGTCCATCTTGGTTCCCATCTTCCTCCAGCATGAGGCAAGGTAGTCAGTAGAGAGCCTGGCCTGGTATAAACACCAAGTTAGCCCTTGTGGAATGCAAGAAGTACTTCTTTGTTAGATCCCGTGTTAGACCTTTCACGGCTAAAGAAAGGTAGGATTTCAGGAAAGAAAATGGAGAATAGCGGAAGAGGAGGAGGCTTTCTAGCTGAGCAGAAAAGTGAGTCATTTCTGGGATGGCACTGTAATTGACTGAAACAACTTTGTATCTAGTGGGATACTGATTTGTCTGGCCTGGAAACCATTGCTCATGAGAATGTATCTGATGGTTTATTAACACCTGAGGCAGCTGATGTAATCCTTCTGATTTTCCTCCCCTCTGAAACCCAAAGTATTTTCCAGAGTCTGAACTGGGGATTTTCTGACTGTGTTAAATCTCAACCATTACTTAAAACCCATCACTGGGTATGGTTTTCATGCTTGTTTTAATTGACCTATTTAAAATAGTGTCAGCTACAGACTTGATTAGTCTGCTTTCTTAGTTTTTTTTTTTTATGGTTAAAACTGTTGATGGACAGACATGGCCAATGACAGACCCAGAGCACATGGCCAGAGAGAGGTCTTTAGTGAACTAATCAACATTTTCTAAATAACACTCAAAATAACAAGGATTTTATCTGGCTTTATTATTATATTGTCTATTTTTAATGTGATGACAATGATATTGTAGGAGTCATTGTTGATTTCTTACTATCATCTACAGACTTTCCAGAAGTTAATAGGATGACATTGCTAAGATACTTTGAAGAAAAGGTGGCCATTGGCACCAGGAACACCACTTTATTAGGATCCAGAAACTCTCTTAAGTGAACTATTCTGCACTCCCACAGATTCAAGATAGGATTTTTATTTCTGAAATTCTTTTACTCTTTTGATAGAAAGACAGAATATAATACCTCTGTTTTCATTATTGGTTTTTCTGACAATCTAATACAACTATGGACCCTTTGTGTAAAATTCTGTTTGTACTTTCAGGAACCTCAGACTCAAAAATTCTTGATTAAGAACACCAAAGAGCTAGCTGGAGAGATCTCAGCAGTTAGGAACGTTTATTGCTCTCACAGAGGACCTGGGTTCACTTCTGTTCCCAGGGTCACATCAATCAGCACAAAGGAGCTCATTACAACAGTTCTAGGGATCCACTGCTCTCTTCTGGTGGCTTTGGGCATCTGTACACATATGGTGAACATAAACTCATGCAGGTGTGTGTGCACACACACATAAATAAAAAATAAAGTCTTAAAAACAAAGACCATCTAGGATGATTAAATACTGGAAAGAATAAGGCAGATGGTTTTAGTAAAGGAAGCGCCTCATTTTCTGAGAACCTGAAGGTGTGTCCTAAATATTATTATTGATACACCACTGGAAATCCCAAGAATGGGTCCAAATAGTCATGTGAGTTCTTGTCTGGCTTCTTAGTCAGGCTCTAGAGAAACTACAAGCAACAATGAGCATACTCACATTGCTCTGTCAGTGTTATTTTTGACTGACTGTAGGGCTTAGATGTCACTCTGTTTTGTTCTGAACAGCAATGTAGAACACACAGTAGACTGGATCAATGTCTCCCCACTCTGCATCATCTCATTGGTGATGGTATATTCCTCTGCTTCCCAGAGCTGCATTAGTTTGTTTTGTAGTAGATAGAATATACCTATTTGTCTTTTAACTAGAGGCTTGCCTATCTTACTGTTTGAGTCAATGGAATACTAGTGATATGATAAAGCACAGAGTGGCATGTCTCTCAACATAGGCTTTTCCTGTCTGCCATGGTCATGATGGGGAGATTCCTGGAGTAGCTCATGGGTTCACAGAAATAGGAAACATGTAGAATATGGTGGCAAGTCGATTCCCAGATCACCTGACCACAGCTGATGCCAGATATGTGAGAAAGAAATCTCAGGGGCTATGGGTATTTTGTTTGTTATGGCCAATTTTAATGTCAACCTGATTGAATACAGAATACAATACAGAACACCTCTGGATGTGTCCCTGATAGCATTTTCAAAAATGATTATAAGGGCTCCAAATTAATGAATGGGTTAAGTCCTTGATGGATTCATACCAAAGTGACATTATTTAAAGATGGTCAAAGGCAAGTGGCGGGATCTAGATGGAGAAAGCATATTACTGGGAGGTAGGAAGTTGGGGGCTCTATCTGCCCTGGTTACTTCCTGTTTTGCCTCTGTTTTTTTGTTAAAATAAAGTAAAAATTTCCTTTCATTATGTGCTTCATCCGTCAAAATATCCTTCTCAAGAGACCATGGACTAAACTCTTAGAAACCACAAGTCAAGATAAAACCTTCCCCCTTAAAATTGTTTCTGTCAGATACTTGGTCACAGCAATGACAAAAGAGATCTGTTGTAACATCGTTCTGCTAGATCAAGACAAGGCACATTTTTTGACAGCCTGTGGCTGAGCAAAATCTGTTTGTTGACTTGAACATGTGCTTGCAATAGTACATCATGTTCAGAGCTAGGCTCGTGCTGATGGCCCCCACTTGTAACATAATCTTTTGAGCATGCATCCATAGCTCTGAGCTTCGGTTCTTCTGAGGTGGTTAAATATTTACTTAGACCAATGCCCACACATATCTCTTGTCTGTCCATCAGGACCTAGCCTGCAGCTTCTTCTGCCTAGAAGGACAGAGCTATTTTAGAACTGAACCAATTAAGAGCAGTAAGGCCCTGAGGCTGATGGGAGACTCAGCAACCACAGATACTTACAATGTACAATGCTGGAATTAAACTGACATGTGTGAGCAAAGTGTGGGCTCTTGATTGAGGCAAAGAGGGCTCCGGGTCTCACATGTTAAGTACATTTCTGGCATGCTTATCCATCAGAAGGCATTTGAATAGTATTATTAGGGACTGTGGCTGAAAGGTGGTGAGTTACTCCACACATGATGGTAACTCTTACTACCCTGAAAGAGTACAGTCCTGTTTAGTATCAGACTAACTAATACCTACATAGAAGTACTCTGTCCATAAAACCTAGCATCTCTATCTAACACATACTTCATCTCATTCAATCTGAACAATAATTCTCTGAGATCAGTATAGCTATTGGCTATATTTTATGGATGAGGAACTGAGGCTCAGGAAAGACAAGTGATTTGCCCATGGTTCCAGGGCCAGTAAGCGAGAGAGCCTGAGTTTGAATAGGCAGACAAGGATAGGCAAGGGAAAATGAAGAAAAATCCATGTGATCATAAAACTCACAGCTTAGATAGTAACTTGAAATATACATTTTAACAGAGGGATTTAAAAAAACCTAAAATTGCTAGTCTAGAGGTAGAATATGGGAGTAAAGTAGAGAACCAGGGCCTCCTGATACTGACATGGTTTTCAGAGCTTTACTGGAAGAGAGACTGTAGATGATCAGGCATGGGAAGGAAGGAAAAGGTTCCGGAGAACAACGGCATGGATCAGGATCCAGGAAGTACCACCCAAGGGTAGGATAAAAGGAGAGGGCCTGTCTGTGGTCCTCAAGGGAAGAGACAAGGGGGAATATACATCTGGATCCCCACTGCATCAGTGAGGTTGTGTCCTACCATGTGGGAAATGCCAAACTCTTTTTCTTTCCATAAGATATTCAGTAAAATCTACAAAACAGCAATATACGTTGCTGAGGGTGATAAAGACTTATTTACAAGTGAGAAAGCTGAGGTCACAGTCAGGGGTTGCACCACTAGAATACTGTCCATAGTGTGAGAGTGGATTGCCTTGAGCATCCCTACATTTCTCTGTAGGAAGCAATGTGTTCCTGATCTGTCTCAACCAGAGGCATGGCTGGCTAAGGGCAGAGCCTTTGTGGAAGAAAAGGGACTCCTTGGAGGTGAAGTTGGTTCTGGACCAGGGAGCAGGGCTGGGGCGTGGCTCCACTGTTCATTTGGGCAAGTACAAATTTCATGGACTATAGAGTCCTAGTAATACTTTTCCTGGCCTGTGGTAGAAGAGCTCACTTTGCCTACATGGATGGTATCCAGGTTGGGAAGACTTAAGCCAGTCCTAGAGGATGAGTGGGCTGTGATTAGACACATGACAGAGACAAGGGCTTCTTGTCCCTAGAAAACAAATGAACTTGAGACCCCACAATGGATGAGCGTCATGAGCTACAAATGTGAACTTCTCATGGACACCCTCTAAGAAACCCCTCAGCCACCCCAAAATGAATAAAGGCAGCTTCCCTATGCCAGGCAACATAGTCTCAAGGTAAGTCTTCTCATTCTCTTTGTAGCCTCTGTACAGACAAGGTCATGGGACTCACAGGTGATAACTGATAGTGCATTTGTGCCAAAGGGGAGGGAGGATCTGCTTAGAGAGGAGTCTAGGAAGGATGCTTGATCAACGAAAAAGGAATCATGAAGAGAGAAGGCAAGGCTCCTGTCACAAGGTCCTGGGGGAGCGTCTATTCCTTGTCATCTGCACTTGTGCCAGATTGTACTTTTATTGAACAACCCCATCTCCCACCTAGACACTAACAGAGCAGGACACAGGGCACAGGACAGCTGTTCTTCAGATGCAATGACAGCTTTAGGCAAGTGGGATCTTCCTCAAGGTTAAGCTAGGCCAAGGTAGAGTGGAGTCCAGAAACACAGTGAGGCAGCAGATTCCTCATGATCTGGAACAGTAAAGGTTCATAAAGGAGGCAATAAACTGCATTTGTCCATTATCTCCTTCAAACACACATGTTACCTATGATGGTATTAAGCACCTGGACACAAAAATAGACAGTTGTATTTTTCTCCATGTCCTTTGATGCCTTTCCCTGGTCTGGCTTGAAATATCTGGATCAATCACCTTGCCCATTTTAGCCATATCAGGACTCAGGCTTCAGATCAGAACTGGAAGGCAACAGGCTATCTGTTCTGTGATGATATATTACATATTTAAAGCCTACCTTAAATACTTTCTTCACCCAGCTGTATCCCATCCAGGTTAAGATCAAAGGCATGAGCTACTCTATTTTGGTAGTTAGCCTTAAACTCATAAAAAACACAGAAAGATCTCTGTCTCTGGAGTTATGGGATTAAAGATGTAGGTCATCACTTCTGGCTTTCCCTTTGCTGGGATTAAAGGTGTGTGCCATCACTGCCTGGCTGTCTGGTCTTGTACTCACAGAGATCTTCTGGGTCCTCATGCTGGGAAAAAGTGTGATTTACCACTGCTCTGTTATTCCTGGAACTCTCCGAGATCCAGAATGATCTCCCAAGTGATGGGACTAGTGTGAGCTACTTCTACCTAGTTTGACTGTGGGTTGATCTCTTGATATTCCAGGTTTTATTAAATGTGTAACATATTGCTATACTACTCTGTTCTCTTTCTGGAGTCTGAGGGGTCTGGAATAAGATGATTCTCTGTGCAGGCCTGAGGGTCAATGGACAGGGAGAAACAGGCCAGACCGGGTAGGATTTTTCCTCCAGGCAACTGGGCAAAAACTGAGATTTGGTGACTGACAGCTATGTATTAGCCCTAAACTCTTGGGGAAATGCAGTCTACCATGGAACTATACCATATATCATCTCTTCCTGGGTCAGAAGAAACAGTTGTGCCTCCTATCTATTAATCACATCTTCCATTAGTCAGGGTAACTCACCATAATTGTGATTACAGTTGGGAATCAATTAATGTCCACCTTAAAAGAAAGTGTAGAGAGGAAAGCAATTAATGTAATAGAGTTAGAGCATCAGATGACACAGATGTTATTGACAATTATGAATCACGCCTTGCAGTATGATGTCCACAGCTCTTTCACAGAGAGGTTGACAGAGAAAAGGGAGAAAGAGAATCAGGAAGAGCTCATCACCAGCCACTGAGAAGCAGCATGTCTGGGCTTCCAGGCTACCTCATCTCCACCCCAGGGCTGCAGATGTTGTCACCCAACCTCCAGGGACTGAAAAAAACAGACTGAAGAAGAGCCATGGCTTTCCCGTTTTTTTAAAAGAGGATTTGTTTATCACCAATGACCTAGTTTATTATTGTTTTCCTCTAGAAGCTGCCTGTGGCCTTTCAGACTTGGATCTTTTTGGCTGTTTGTTTGATGGGCATCATTTGGAAGAGATTTGTGATTGTTAAATGGGTTTCACTGAATCTAAACTTAAAGAAACACTTAAAATTTATTCTGAATGTGTGTGTGTGTGCGCACAGTGCATGTTACATGCATATTGGATGCATGTATAGTATGTGTGAGCTCTGTGTGTGTGTAGTGTATATTACATGCATATTGGATGCATGTATAGTATGTGTGAGCTCTGTGTGTGCATGCATATTGGATGCATGTATAGTATATGTGAGCTCTGTGTGTGTGTGTGTGTGCAGTGTATCTTACATGCACATTGGATGCATGTATGCTATGTGTGAACTGTGTGTGTGTGGTACCTACACATGAGGATGTGAGTTTCTCCTACTGCTGTTTGTCTCCATTCTCCTGAGACAGTGTCTCTGTGAACCTGTCATTTTGACTAGACTGAGTGAGTAGCAAATTCCCTGGGTTTCCCTGTTTCTTCCTGCCCACTCCAATGCTAAGTTACAGGCACATGTATCTGCCTGGCTTTTTTACATGGCTGCTAGGACCTTGAACTCAGATCCTCATGCTTATGAAATAAACACTGCTGCCCACTGAGATATCTTCCTAGCCCCATTTTTTTTTTTTTTTTTGTGTGTGTGTGTGTGTGTGTGTGTGTGTGTGTGAAGGTAGTTTTGCAGTACATCTCAGACTGGCCTTGAACTCATAATCTTTGCCCCAGCTTCTTGGGTGCTTAGATTATAGGTGTATGCTACTACCAACATGCCCAACCATAATGCATTTTTCAAGTTAGCATTTCTATCTATTTATACTTTTTCCTACTTGTTATAAAGGAGATGAGATAAAAGCTATCATGGACTTTTCTCTATCTGTGGAAAGCCAGTATAAGAGAATAAATGACCTGGTAAGGTCATAGGATGACTTACAGTCAGGAAGAAACTCAGTACACTGTCTTTCTACTTGGTCTCCCTCAGAACAATTGTGATAACACAATTCATCCTGTACCTGTTCAGGTTCATAATCAAGTGAAATGGTCTCATTTTCGTATGAAGTGTTCCTCAGGAGGTGCTCTGAGTGTCAGTAAAAGATCCAGGGTTCAGCCCCTCAGACCTGGTGCTTTTGCCAAAATGAGCAAACTTTAGACTGTACAACTTCATCTGGAAGTATTCAGAGGGTAACTAAATGGACCCTTCATTTTCCAGAGGAGAGAACTGAAGCCTGGGGTGAGGGCTGGGGGTGGGGTGATCAGCTCCAGATGCACCTTTAGATAGAAAGGGCACAGCCTCACCAGGCAGGGAGCTGTGGCACGGCTGATGTCTGGGAGCAGATGAAAGGCACAGTGACTGAAATGGAAATCTTCTTGACGTCTATTATGGTGTTTTGAATAGGTATGGTCTGCATGGTTTTATATTGAAATATTTGAGGTCTTGACAAGTATCTTAACCATCTCAGTGACTAAAGTAGGCATTGCCTGCTCCTGTTGTTGTTTCTTTGGTTTAGTTTTTAAGTTCCCTGGAAAGTCCAGACCTACAATTCTTTAATATGCTCTTTCTCTGAAAACCTATGTATCTGCCTTCAGGACAGCCACTCCAGATGACACTGAGTTATGTCGCAGCTCAAGTTCTGGGATTTATGCACCAGACCACTTTTATCTCCCCCTCCCCCCAGTAAAAGAGTCTTTGTATCTAGGAGGCTGAAACCTGGGGCTTCTTGGATAGAATGATACAACTCTTTTGAAAATGGCTCCAGGGGCTCTGATTTCTTCCTCCCATTTAAGGGCCTTCTTCCAGTCACTTTAGTCATGCCAAATGACCCCCTGCAATAGCCTTAATAGGAAACTAGAGTGGGTTGGCAAAACTGGCATCCACAGAATGGTAATTTGGGTTCAGTTGCCAAATAAACTCCCAATGATGACCCACAGGCATTGATGTTTCTTTCTTTCTCTTTTTCTTTTTAATCAATATCAAGGCAGAGACATTGCATAGGGGGAATATCCCGAGGATGACTGATCCTTAATCCTACCTGTGAGCTACCCTAAGATCTGCTGGCCTAATTAAGTGTGGCTTCTTTTTAGATCAATGCCTGTATCTTGTCTGTTAAGAGTTAGAGCAGCAAAGGCCTCCAAATCCACTAGATGGCAGTAGTCAGTTGATCATGTAGGGAGGTGTTGCCTAGAGAAGCAATTCCCCCCGCAGAGCGGCCACGCTCCAGGATTTATAATCAAGTCCAGAATGGCTAAATATAAAGATACTTTCTCCCCTCCTGCATTCCCCCAAAGATTGCTTTCACTCTTTCTAATTATTATTTAAAAATAACAGCTACTCTGGGCTAGACTATGCAAGACTATGGCAAAAAAGAAACAGTTGCTCCCAACCCCGAAGCTGTGGCTGGAGAATTCAGGAGTCAGCCTGCATGAACTCATTCAGCTGCCGCCACCTCCTACAAGCAATAGGTTTCTTCTGAGCCATTTCTAACCACCGCTCTGCAGGCTTCCAGGCCTTCAAATCAGGGACCTCATCCAGACCATGAGCCCCAAATGACAATTTACCACACAACTGCGCCGAGCTCGGAACCAAACCCTAATATTAATTTATGGAACCACAAAGCCATTACAAGATTGTGTTGTATTTTCCTGAAAGAGAGAGAGAGAGAGAAAGAGAGAGAGAGAGAGAGAGAGAGAGAGAGAGAGAGAGAGAGAGAGGGAGGGAGGGAGGGGCAGGCAGGCAGAGGGGGAGGGAATGAACTCGTGCTGAGGAGTGATTTGTCCTGAAACCAAATCTACATATTTCCTAGCACCATGGAGCAAGGGCTTCAGGTGTTCAAGATGTTTTCTGAATCTTACTTAAACTGAAGGTATATTTCATAGCCCTGATCCCCTGGTTTGAGCCATGGTTCTTTGAAGCTGCCTTGATTTCCCCTGAAGCTACTTACAACACTATCCTGTCCTCCACTATCAGAATCTCACAGTAGGACTGTGTGGAATTGTGCCCCCAGAGCTGGCCTTTTACAAAGAGATACCCCCAACTCTTGTATAAACTCCTTATTAGGCTATTTTCTTGTTGGTCTTGGTCAATTTTCCAGCAGCCAGAGAGTCTGGTGGTTGGATATGAGATTTATGTCGGACACTTGGCTAAAATATAAACAGTGGTTTAGAGAAGGGGAATCTGCTTCTTGTCAACAGTAATACTAGGTTGGGGGCCTCCCGGAAAGCTGAATTGAATGCTTATCCACTGAACAACCAACCTTACTAAGAATTCTGGCCCAAGCTAGCGAGCAGGAGGGGAGGGGGGCCTAGCTAAAGAGAACAGTCCCCCAATTAGGTTTATATTCTGTCTAGGGACCCACTTTTACCTGGGTTGGTAGGGAGGAAACCCAGCCAGATTCATAAACATCTGTTGCCAACAATGCTTGGCTTTCTGTGAACCAATCAAATTTTTGGTATCTACTTCATTTAATCTATTCATTGAACAACCTTCTGAGGACCTTGAGCAGAGGAACCAGGTTTTATAAGGTTTGGAATTTGTATAACTCTGAGGGAAGAGGAGCTATAAGAAAATGAAGTCAAGATTCTAAGTATAATATTAGACAACAAATAAACTATTGACTTAGAATGACACAAAATGGCTCTAGCTGTGAAAACTCAGAGCTCTTTCTTCTGAGTAGAGGGCTAGCTTCTGGGTAAATCACTCTTCAGGGTACCCTAGTGATTCCAAGGGACCTTCCTTTACTTGTCCAGGACCAGACTTAATATGGTATCCAACTCAGCTGTGAAATCAAGACTTTTGACTCTCATGCAATCCCAGCACCCAGCACAGAGGCTGACGGGGAGAATTGTGAATTCCAGGGCAGCCTGAGCTACACAGCAAGACGCCGTGTCAGCAGTCAAGGGCTCCAAACTTTTATTGACTCTTGATTTGGTGTGTTTCTGTTACCACCTTCTCCCTCCGTCACCAGGCTGCTCTGTGGCTCTGGGGTTCCACCTTGAAACCTATGGTGCAGAGTTACTATTGATTTGAATTAAAAACCTCACAAGTCCCTTCCCTAGTCCTGAGACAGGAGAGTCTTAAGTCAAGGTGTGTGTGTGTGTGTGTGGTAAATCCTGAGAGATAAACCACCTAATTATCTCGAGTCAGTTTGGTAGGAATAGGATGCAATACAAACTCCATCTTCTTTTAAAGTCACACCCTATGGCCTAGCCTGACTTTGAAGTTAAAGCAGTTCTAAGTGTTGGGATTGCAGATTTGCACCACCATGCCCAGCTGTAAGAGTCACATTTGCTTGTAGGCTTGTTGACCTCTGAACCCTTGAAGACATCCATCTTCAGCTAGAGGAGAGCTTCCTGAGTTAGAGATGCCCTGAGAGATGTTTCCAAGATGGCAGGTATTTCTAAGATAGTAGGCTACTGGGTCAGTCCTGGACAGATCATGGGGACAGCTTCTAACTATCCAGATTCTGTTTTGCATCAAGGTTTTCCTGTGGAGGCCTTTCTCCTTTAACCTCTGGGTGCCCTTTTCCTGAACACCGTCGTCTTTCATTCCCTCCTCCCTCTCCCAGTAAAACATCCCTCTTTGAGCAAGGCTCTATTGTCAGTCATTTGTGTCTTAGGTGAATGAAATCTTTTGGTTTCTCCCTGTGGGGTGAGCAGCAATTCCCCATTAAAGGAACAAAGCTCTAGCCTTTGAAGGAGTAGGAAGCTGGGAGTTGATGAGGTGCCTAGAGTTGGGGGGGATGGTGGTACTGCCTACATTTTGGAAATAATGCCACAGAGGCAGCTGCTCCAATGTTTGTAGGGAAGGAAAATAGAAATTTAAAATAAACTATTGCCTGGCATTTTGGTCGTGCACCAGATCCTCTGGTACATGCTTTCAGAGATATTATTTGTTCATAGGAATTCTGGAAGGTGGGTATATAACTTTTAATAGGTGAAGTAGCCAAGGTCAGCAACAGATACAGGGAAAACAGTTTTGGGATAACTGCCTAGCTTGTGCCTGGCACATGGCTGTTCCTTCTCATGAGTACTTGGTATATTCTACAAGGTCTGCTGAGCTCTGAGCTGTGGTGATATATTATGTAGTTAACAAAACCAGTCTGGAGTATCAGAGAACAGGTCCACCCACAGTCAAGCCTAAAGGGTCAGAGAATGGTGATCTAAGCCTTTAATCCCATAACTCCAGAGACAGAGATCTTTCTGTGTTTCTGTGAGTTCAAGGCCTAGCTACCAAATAGTAGCTCACACCTTTAATCCTAACTCTAGAATATGATGCAGAGTTGAACCTGGAAGTGAAACAACTTGGCAAAGAATGTATTTAAGGCAGGCGTAGGAAGACAGAATTATTCTGTGGAAAGAGACTAGGAGCTAGGCTGAGGAAGCTGGAAGATAGCTTTTACTTTGAGAAGTTGGCTGGGTCAGATTTGACTGTGGTCTGTTTCCTCTCTGACATTCCAGCTTTTCCCTGATATCTAGCTCTGAGTTTTCATTTAATAACAATTAGAATCCGTGCTACACTCAGCCATTAGGGACATTTTTTTAAAGGGAAACTTGATACTCAAGAGTAGTGACGTGACTTTCTTAAGGCCCCCATCACATGCATTGGCAGATAGCTTGTAAGTTTTACACTACACAAGTGACTTTTGGGGTTTTGGGTACCAGATGCCATCATAAATGATTGAGAGCCAACGTGTAGTTGCTGGGAATTGTACTCAGGACCTCTGGAAGAACAGTCAGTGCTCTTAACCTCTGAGCCATCTCTCCAGCCCCCGTCTGGGGTTTTAGAAGAGAATGGCTCAAAGACCAAATCGAAGTACTTGGAGCTCAGTTCACCACATCTGTTTAAACCACACAGCAGGAACAAGGATAGGAGTAGGTGGGTTAAGTCACTTCTAGAAAGAGTGTAGCAGCTGGATCCCAGGCTTCTCAAACTTGTCCATCTCCCTCCTGTCTGTTGCATCCTCTCTTCCTGCTGATGCAAGAAGGCCTAAGGCACTGCAGGTCCCCTGGCTGAAGCACACACTTGATCCTTGTCGAGAAGTTCATCATCAACAGAAAATGTATGATTTGACAGCTATTGCTGGCAAATTTTCTTTCCTGACATTCAGGGATGTGATGTCAATTTCTTGTACAGACCATGTCAGGCCAAAATGAGGCCATATGGATGTCCATAATGGGTAGCTGATTTTGGGGGTGACAAAGGTTTTGTTTCAGAGGTGATATGATCATGGTTTGCCATATCTACATTTGTTTCCTTTACCTTCTACTTGCTCCATATTTCATTAGCAAGCCTTGCAGATCACCACTTTATTATGTATAATTAGCATAACTGGTGGGGGTCTTTCAACAACCCACAGCCACTTCCTGACTCATCTACACTTCACACATCTTGTATGTTTTGCTTGTAAGTGACTTGCTTTCTGTCTTTGCTGGTTTAGTTATCTACTGCTGTGTAGCAACATGGCTGAAAACTTCACAGCTTAAAATAACAAATCACATGTTTTTATGCATATAGTATTTTTAAATTATCTTTTGAGAATTTTACACATGCACACAATGTATTTCAATCATATTCTCCCCTACTTCCCCTTCCAGCTCCCTTGTCATCTCCCCCAAACCCCTTCTAAACTTCATGTTTTTTAAACTATGTATTCCACTGAGCCCAAATAGGGCATAGGCAAAGAAGCTTCAATCAGAGCATTGTCAGTCTACCAGGGATCTTAAAGAGATCTATCCTTAAAGAAAAATGCCTCTTTCTTTCCTAGTAGTCATCAATTGTCAATAGTTTCTCAGCTGGTGCTGGGGCTTGTGATCTCTTCCCTCAGCCATGCTGGATAATTGATTGGCTTGATGTTGCACAGGTCCTGTGTAGATAATTATAGCTACTGATAACCCATGTTTTAATCTTTCACAGTTTCTGCAGGCTAGGACGTTAGGAGCAGTTTGGCTGGGCTGTTCAGGCTTAAGGATTCTCATGAGGTTACATCTGGATTTAGTTAGGACTGGATGATCCACTGTCAAGATGTTATGGCTACAGCTGGGAAGCTGGGTCTGATGGCAAAGATTGTTTCTTTGCACAGAAACATACACTTCTCCATAGGGCAAAATGAGTATCTTCATAAGGTGGCAGCTGTCTTCTCTTATCTAGGAGATACTAGTGTCTTCTGTTATCTTGCCTTGGACATGATACATGATCACATGAGACAGCCCTGTCCAGGAAGAGACAGCATGTATGATAGAAGGTATCGGTAGGCTGGAATCATTGGAGTCATCTTGAAGATTGACTTCCATAATGAATCCTAGGTAACATGATAGCCACCTGTCCACCTTGTCATCCATCTACTTCTTTCCAGAATTCTGTAAAAGCAATGTGGCAAACCTGTATTACAATTATAGATTGTGTGCAGTATCCATATTCAAAACTTTTCTCTTACCCAAGCTGTTCCTTTTAGAGGCCATCTATCTTAGGCTCTAAGTCCAAAGATTGTGTAACAGCACACCAAAGTAATTAATGACAGCAGTAATCATCACCATTATGATCACTGAAGCTTTCTGCTCACTCAGAGAGTTGTACAGGGCTGAAGAGATGGCCTAGTTGGCAATAGCTTGCCTTGAAAGCATGAGGATCTGAGTTCAGGCTCCAGAACCCACAATAAAAAACAAGAAAAACAATGGTGGTGGCGGTGGCGGCGGTGGCGGCAGCAGCAGCCACAGGAGTATGTGTTTGTAATCCCAGAGGCAGAGATAGGCAGATCCTTGGGGCTTACTGGCTATCCAGGTAGCTTACTTGGAGAACTCCACTTCAGTGAGAAGCCTTGACTTGAGGAAAATGGTGTAAGATACATGAGAAGCAATACTAAGATTGCCTTCTAGCCTTCATACACAGATGTACAGTTGTATGGAAACAGGTACACCCACATGTGCATGAACACCTGTATATGCATATGTACACAAAGAGGCATACACAAACAGACACAGAGATGTATACACACTACAACACACACACACACACACATACACACACACACACACACATACACACACACACATACACACACACACACACACACACACACACACACACACACACACACACACGGGGAATTATGTATAAGATCTTGACAGAGCCACCAGAGAGGAACTCTGGCCCAGCATCTCAACTGGGAAAGGCAGTTTTCTTCTTTACCTTTCACATGGTCTCGTGGCTCCTTTCTTTTACCTCTGGGTATGAGAAGTGCAATTGAACAGCACCTAAAAGTCTCTAATTCATGATGAGACACCATGGTGCCTCTAACATGTAGGGAAGTAGTAGCAACCTATGCTTCAGTCTCTCATCCTCATGAATCCTCTCATGAAGGTAACATCATTTCTGTCTATGATGTTGGCTTATGTGCTTTTGTTTCTGCTACCATGTTCATAGTATCATGTCCCATCTCATCAGTGGTATCTCTTAGGGCTAGGGAGCATGTAGAAATAACATAATTAATTCATTCTTGATTTAACCCAGAGCATTGTTTGGCTGTCATTTTCAAGAAAAGTAGTTGAAAGCTATTGTTTGATGATCTGTCACGCAAACAGGGTTCACTTGTGGGGTGGCCGGCCTGGCTACCGCCTTCTAACATTGCTTGACAATGGCCAACCCATATCATTGCTATTCCAATGTGTCCCATGTTCGTATGGCATTTCCTTATGCCTTGCCAATGGAATAAGGACTGGAAGCTAGGGTCTAGGTTGAGATATACATACAAATAAACTTTTACTTATTATGATATTTTTCACAAGGAGAATAGCATGAGTCTCTTCAAAGACATTTGCTAGAAATCTAACCACTTTTATTCTCCAGTTCCTGGTATGATATTAGAGTTAAAATGTAAAATTAAAATAAAATTTCACAATTTCCCCTCTTCCATTTCTTCCCTTTTTATTTTTTCCTTTTAAAATTATGAATAAAGTCTCATTTTTTACCCATGTATCCCCTTGTTCAAACTCCCTTCCCCTTCCCACCTTTTCCAGTCACTCTCTCTTCTCCCCATCTGGATGTGATTTCTGCTTAAGTTGGAAGAGGGAGTAAGCTGATTGACCTCTTTAAAATAAGGAGGCTTCATCCAATCAGTTGAAGGCCTGATCAGAACAAAAAGTGATCCTCCTCTAAGTGAAGAGAATGCTTCCTGTCTGGTGACCTTCAAATTGGGACATTGATTTTTCTCTTACCTTTACACTTGAATTGAGATATTAGCTTTCCTGGTCTCAGATCTACTGACCTTATGATAGGAATGACACCATTGGCCCTCCTGGGTCTCTAATTAGCTAATTCACTCTTCAGATCTTGGGATTTACCACACCATAATTATGAGCAATTCCTTGTTACAGACAAGCCTGTTGGCTTGGTTTCTCTATAGAGCTCTGCCTAATATATTCTCTAGTTGCTTGGTCCTTGGAACTATAATTCCATGACAGCATTTACATTCTATCAATAGCCTGTCGTTTTTCTAAAGAAGGTAGCTTTCACTATTCCCACCTCTGTCCCAATTACTAGCAACAGGATATCTTTACCTGGGAATCCCAACAGTATACTTCACTTTCCTTCCTTGGGTCACCATATAATGAAATGGGACCTATTTCTTCTTCATGTAACTCCACTCTCTCCCAGAAGCCATGGCAGGACAGCTTATTGATGTCTTTGTTCAGGAACCATTTGCAATCTTCAATAATGTCTCTTTTCTTTGTCAGACAGGGAAATGACTCTCTGGGAGTCCAGGGTCCCAGGATCTTTATAAAGGCCTTATCAGGTATGAGCCATTACAGCCTCAAAAGGACTACAGGCAAAAGTGTGTTTATTGACACTGGTCCCAGGTGTGGTTCCTAACCTTGATTTCTTACATAACCCTCCACTGTATTTCACGTAGGGTCCTTTGAGTTGGGCCCGAGTGCCAAGAATATTGTTTATTATTATGTTTGTTTTGTGGTACTGGGGATTGAACCGAGAGTTTACCACTCTACCACTAACTATATACCCATCCTTTCTATTAAAAATTTGAGACAAAGCCTCACTAAACTGCCAGACTGGCCTTCAACTCATTCTGTAACCAAAGCAGGACTTGAGTCTTTGATTTTCTTGCCTCATCTTGTGGAGTAGCTGAGATTACAGGTCTGAGTCACAGAGAGGCTTATGAGATGAGCTTTGCATTGTTATTGTTTTTACGCTGTAATTAATTTTTATCAGTTTCTATTAATTGCACGAAAAGACTTTGGTGAGACTTCTATAACTGTGTATGGTGTACTTTGACTAGAGTTGCCTTCTTCCTTATTCTTTTTTCTCCTCATTTTCTTTCTGTTTTCTACCATTTTCCCCTTTACTTTCCTGTTTTTGTCCATTCCCCTGTCCCTCACAAGAGAGAAAGCATGGCTCAATTTCACTTAACATGATGATCTTCAGTTCCTGTTTTGACCAGTAGCCCCTCTGCATAAAAAAACAAAACAAAAAAAGCAACAATTTAAATCACACTTGCCTCAACCTTCAGTATTATGCTTTGATTATATCCTGTCTTGATTAAAATATGCTTGGCCATGCCACAAGTGACTGTGTATAGGTGGATGTGGTGTATCTCGGTCACGGTATCTCCCCATAGATACTCCCATTTCCTTTAGATGGTAGCAAGCTTCACATTAGGCACAAATGCTTGTTATAAATGAAGAAGCCATCAGTTCTGGTTTGAGCTGGTTTGTATTTGATAGGATACAAATAACTGGATAGAAATCAGGTCACCTGGGCACGTGTAGCCTGAAACCTCTTGTATGAGTGTGTGAGACAGATTCTACTGTGTCTTTCTGGTAGAATGGGCTGGTGGTCCTACATGGGAATTACCAATGTTGACTTCTTGTTTATTCTCAGCATCTCTGATAAATGACTTCTGCCTTATGGATAATGGCCTCATCTACTTGACTTCTTAGTAGGAAGACGCTTTCATTAAAATTGAACTGTAGAAAGAGACTAAACCAACAGGACAGGGTTAGCACCAAAATCTATTATAATATTAATCACCAGGAAGTTCCCCTTGCCACTGTCACATGGATGGCAGAGCTCCACTTACCTCATATTCCATCTCGGTCTGTCTCCCAGAACACGAGGAGGCAGTGGTAATAACTGCTAGGGAGGTCATTTATTTCCCTCTGTTATGCAAACAGTTCTCTCTCTCTCTCTCTCTCTCTCTCTCTCTCTCTCTCTCTCTCTCTCTCTCTCTCTCTCTCTCTGTGTGTGTGTGTGTGTGTGTGTGTGTGTCTGTGTGTGTAAGTCACAGGATGACTTTAGGTATTATTTCTCCATCACCTTTCTCCTTTTGTCTGAGACAGGATTATTGACCTGAAATATCACCAAGCAGGCGAGCCTAGCTGGCCAGAGAGCTTCTAGTGTTCTGTTTGTCTTCACCTCCCATCTCATCATCAATGAAATTAAAAGGCATACACCATCGCTCTGGCTTTCAAATGGTTCTATAGAGAAAACTCAGGTCCTTATGCTTGCAAAGTCAGCACTTTACAGACGGAACCACTAGCTAGCCCTCAGTGGTCTAGCCTATGCAAACAGAAGTTCCCAGAAAGAAATTGCTCTTTCTACTGAGTCTTCTGCAAATCTGATTAACTGATTAAAACTCCAATAACTTTAGAGAAATTAGAATATGTTGCGGGTCCTGAGTCTAATTACAGTTTTTCTTGGGCTATCTTTATCCTTCTAAATAACCATTCCTTACCTACCACTGTGTTTGACCTTACATATTTTGACTAACAGATAAAACCTTTAGAATTGTATTAACTTGACAAAACCTAGTTTTCACCAACCAAAAGGCTAAGAGTGTGGTCAGATAGCATCCCAGTCCTGTGGCTGAAGTTCTCTACTGTAACCACCTGTAATAATTAGTTTCTGGCTGAGACTAGCCCCAAGATCCAGAGCAGCTGTATCAAATAAACCACCCACAGCTGCTTGCTCCCAAATAATCACACAAAGTCTTATATTAATCACATTCTGCTTGGCCTATGGCTCAGGCAGATAACTTGCTAACTCTTATTCTGAAACTAACCCATGATTAGCAAAGTGGCTTAGTACTTTTTCTCAGAGCAGTATCCTGGTCTTCTTTCCTCTGCATCTGCTGGAGTCTCTTCTACAGAATACCTCAGTGTCTGCCTATGCCTGTTTTAAATATTCTTCACCCAGTTGTTTTACTTCCAGTTCAACTCTGCATTATATTCCAGAGTTAAGATTAAAGGTGTGAGCTACTGCTGTTTGGTAGTTGGTCCTTGAACTCACAGAAACATAGAAAGATCTGTCTCCTATGTTATGGGATTAAAGGCGTGAGTTACCACTCTCTGACCCTCCTTGTTTGACTGTGAGTGATTCTGTTCTCTGATATTCCAGGCTGATTTTACTAAATATAAAATATATCACCACAACCACCTACTTAATGTTTCCATCAAGGTATTTGGAAATTGACTTGATTTATGATTTTTTGTTCCTTTACTACAAAAAATTTCATGAAACTGTTATGCCGTTGGAATTTGGGGTAACCTGAATCGGTGTTCTCAAGCTGTGGTCACTCATATTTGGCTCCAGAATAAACTATCTCTCATCTCCTTAGAGTTGTGGTTTTGTTGTTCTTGTTGACATGTACTTCTGCCTTTATATATTACCACTGGAAAGACTTTTAAAGTCAACTATTGTCTTCTTTGTCCCACCGTTCCCTTTATCTCTGTGCTTTATATTGTCCAATTAGCAACTGTTCTGAATGGCTTCCTTGTCCTTTGAGGTGTGTATTATATGGGTCACACAGTGGAAGACTGGGCTCATATTTTGTAATTGACTCTTGCTAGTATCTGTAGCAACGATGTCCCAGTTGCTGATTGGTAGCAATCTTAGGCCTATGTATATCACCCTCATTTCCATATATGGTATACAGCATGGCAATTTCTGCTTCTTCCTTTTAAGGGTATCTTTCTGTTTTGCACTCAGCTGAGAATCCTGCTCTTTGCCTTTGAATAAGAGTCTGTATATATTTACTTTTCTGCTATTTTAAAGTCATTAATAATTTTTTTTACCATTTCTGTATATTCAGTAAAATGGGAGATATTATATGTTCTATTATTTGTCCTCATGAATGAGAAAGAATCTTTATTCTCCCCTTTAAGACCCAATTCTTTTTTTTTTAAATTGTATAGATTGTCTTATATCTATATTTCCTACCCTACTTGGCTCTGAACTCCTGTTTATGTATGCAAAAACTCATTGATATGTCCTTCTAAATTAGGAATATATATTCCAACATTTCTTTTTGGCAGTCTAGAATAATTGGCAAGAATTTTGAAATTTCCATTTTTTTCTTTCATCTTCTTCCATTAATTTCAGCCAAGAGAAGAGAGCCATAGAAAAAATTCTACCCTTATAATATGGATTATACCTTTTTTAAAAGGCAAGCATAATTGTTTAAACTAACAATTTTCCTCTATTACAAATAAGAATTGTGGGATACGTCTAACAAGTATTGCACTAAATAAGTTATAAACACCAGTTCACTTAACGTTTCACAATAGCCCAAGCGCAGGTATTTCATCTACATGTGCAAGTGGGAAAGCCAGGATTGACAGAGGGTAAGCAATGGGAGCTGGAGAGAAGACTCAAAGTTAAGAGCTCTGACTGTTCCTGTA
Organism: Sigmodon hispidus; assembly: GCA_004025045.1. Taxonomy (NCBI): domain Eukaryota; kingdom Metazoa; phylum Chordata; class Mammalia; order Rodentia; family Cricetidae; genus Sigmodon; species Sigmodon hispidus. The sequence continues at coordinate 151,921 of PVIH01000297.1, forward strand.
GAGAACCTGAGTCCAGTTCCCAGCATCCATGGAGTAGCTTACAATGAGCTAATGATTTCTGTAACATTTTTCTCATCCAGTGCTTTAGGTGACAACTGCTTTGCCAGTTCCTTCTTTCTAAGAGGCATTTCTTACTGGAGGAGAAAATAGAAGCTGGATCTTCTTTTCTCATTGACCTCCACTGATAGATTATCACTCAACATTTAACATGGAACAGTAGGCAAAGCCATATTGGTAGGCTGGTCATAGGTTCAAGCTCAGAGATGATAAACACCTAAGGTAAAAGAGCTTGACAGCGGGAGGTGTACAGTAGGCTTAAGGAATGAGGCTGTGATGTATATAAAGAGTGGGCAGAAAGCTAGGCAGAGTCTAAGAGGCCACGCCTGCACCGCAGTGGATGATGATAGTATTATGAATATCTAGAATTCAGCAGCAGACTCATGCTTTGAGGGAGGGGACATATCAAATTCTGCAGCAAATGAGTTCATTCTGGGGCTTCTGTGGTCTTCATCTGGAGACGGATGTCAGAGCAGCAGTTTAAAATGCAGGTTCATAACAGAAGGACCTGCTAGACAAAAGAGGTTGAATATAGAGCCCCAGGATAACTTAGATCTGTTGCAAAAAATTGTGCAGATTTGAGTCTTCATAAAATCCTTAGTTAGAAGGATGATTTGGGAGGAGAAAGAGAGAAACCTTGCAAATGATGATGCTACCGTTTCCAGTGATCCTGGCTGTGATATGACGGAGGCTGTGAGCCAGCATCAGTGAGAACATGACAGACAGATGCTAAAGATAATTTGCCTGGAGAATTAGACAAACTTAGAATTTAAAAAAAAATTATGGTCTTTTATTATTTTAAGTACAGTATTTTTCTCAATATTTCATTTTGAAAAATTCTAAATTTGGCCATTGGGAAAATAGTACAGTAAGTATTCATATAATTTTCATACAAATTGGCCATTAATATTTTTGCCATATTTGCTATCGGCATTCTTCTAAATAACTACATTTTAATTATCATACTCAGAATATTTAAGGAGGATACCATAGCTTTATCAAATATCTAACTTTTGTTCAGATTTTTGGGATTATATTAGTAGTGTTTTTATGGCTATTTTTTAAAATGTGTTCATTCAGTGGCCAAAAAATGCATAGAGTTCCTATTGGGTATTTTTAATCTTTACCTTAGAGCTATTTTTCTTTCTTTGCAGATGTCTATGGCATCAGCATTTTGAAGAATCTCAGCCACTTGCCTTGAAGAATGCTTGGTGGTTTAGTTTGAAATTTGAATGCTTTCTCAATATTAGACTCAGGCAAGCAGACTCTTACAAATAATATATAGGCATGGTCACAGTCTGAGCAGAGCACAGCATGGTAAAGCTCATAATGCCAACTTCTCCCATTCCCAGTGATGTCAGGTTTGATCATTTGGCTGAGTTCTCATTGGTGATGTTTTCAAACTATTTGATTATCTTGGTCTTCAAAATAAATTGTCATAATGTTTTTAACATCTGTTGATTATGTTTGACTAAGTCAATGGAGGTTTTTCTCGATTCTATAATGGTTATTACATTGTTATCTGGTGTTATTCTTTATGGTAAGGCTTTTCACACACACACACACACACATATACACACACACTAAGGGGGAATCAAAGTCTTCTTTTCTCATTTACATTGATCAATAGATAATTATTTAACATATATTATGGAACAATGGAGAAAGACTATTCGGTAGGCTAGTCATAGGTTAAAACGGAGATGGTAAAGGCCTAAGAGAGAAGAGACTGGCAATGCAAGGACTCCGTACACCTTAAGCAGTTTACAGGGCTTGGTTGACAGGTTTGTGGAGTGGGCACAAACCCAGGCTGATTTTGAGAGGATACACAATCAAGCACATAATATGAGCGTGTCCTGCACCTGATGATGTTAAATTTGAGCATTTGACTAAGTTAGTGTCTACTAGTGTTTATCATTCATGAGTATCTTTCTCTGTTCTACCTGGGTGGTATTTTGAAAACTATCTGATGTATGTGTGCATATATATATGTATGCATGTATATACATGCACACACATATACACATGCACACACATATATGTATAGATATACATATATATATATAATTAGGTATTGTTTGTTCCACACATACATTAAGTATGGTTTGTTACACAAGGGTTCAAGTAGTAGAAGCTTGGTCTCAGTGTGTCAACATGAAGAAGTTCAGGGCACTTGAAGAGATTGGTTCTAGTGGATAGTTATACCTCTGGGGTTCTGTCTCCAGAAGGGATGAACATAGTTCATGTGGACTCTAGTACTAAGAAGCACTCTCTGGCTTCTTATCACACATACGCTTCATCTGTGACATCTTTGATCTTGTATGTGATGTAGTTACTCACCAGAGAGTAAAGTATGGGCTTGCTCAAACATAGATTTTAGGCTTCCAATCTCATTAGCTTAATAAACCTCCTTTCTTTAAAAATTACTCAGCCTTGTGTATTTCGTTATAGCAATGGAAAATGGAACAATACAAATAACATACATTGTTACTTATATTACATCCTCAATTTTAATAGTGTCAAAGTTCTCCTCTCCTTTCTAATTGATATCTTTAACTATAGTAAGTATGACTTGAATAATCATATAATTAAAAAATATCAGAGAAAGGTAGGCCTATAATTCCAGTTATCTAGAAGATTGATATTGAAAGATCACAAGTTCAAGGCCTGCCTGGGCTCCAGAATGATTTGAAGACTACCCTGGGCAAAGCAATGAGATTAAATATCAAAGTAAAAGTCCAAAGAGGGCTGGGGCTATAACTCAATGGAAGAGCACTGTTCTTCTGATGGCTTCATAACTTTCTATTATAGACTGCTATTGTCTTTGATTTAATTAGCTTCTTGCACATGAGCATTTGGATCATGTCCAATGGTGTTTTTAATTACACACAGTGCCACAAAGAAAAATCCCATGAATGTTTTCATTCTGTAATTGCCAGAATAGTATCATCAGAGTAACTGAGGAACTGGGGTGTCAGCATTAAAAGACGATGTTCCCCTCAATTCAGCAGACAAAGCCATGTTTCTTCCATAGAAGCTGGATCATTTTTACTTTCACACTGGAAATATAAGAGAGAATGTGGTCCCTTCTGCTCCACCAAGAAAATAATTGCCAAGATTTTGTAGTTTAAAAAACATCATTATTGTTGTTGTTGTTGTTGTTATGTGTGTGCATATGGGGTGGAGAAACACAAACCCAGTGTGAATGTGGAGGTTAGATTATAATATTATAGTCAATTCTCTTCCCTTCTGGTTCAGATAACTAGGCTTGCACAGCCTTTACCCACTCAGCCATTTCAGTAGCCTGACTTTGAATTTTTTGCTAATTACATTCATTCTTTTATTTTTCTAATTTCTTAACTGAGAATCTAATCTATTTTAAATTTGCATCTCCATTTTTTTTAATGTGCATTGGTGTTTTGCCTGCATGTATGTTTGTGTGAAGATGTCAGATCCCCTGGAACTGGAGCTACAGACAGTTGTGAACTGCCAAGTGGTTTCTGGGAATTGAACCCAGGTCTTTTGGAAGAGCAATCAGCGCTTTTAACTGGTGAGCCAACTCTCCTGAGCTGGCCATGTCCTGTAACCAGGCAAAACTTCTAGTGAAGGGATTGGGATACCAACAGAACCACAAAACCTTTGACCTAAAATTTGTCCTGCCTACAAGGTGCGCTGGGGCAAAGGTGGCACAGAAATTATGGCAGTGGCCAATCAATGGCTGGTCCAGCTTGAGACCTGTGCTAAGAGAGAACCCACCCCTGACACTACCTGGAGGGCCAGGGTCTGGACAGCCCAGAGACCTAGGATGGAACCAAACACGACTGGCAAAAAAATAAACAGAAACAGCCAATGAAATGATTTCTAATGATATTCTACTAACTCATAGATAGGTGCCTAGCCCAATTATCATCAGAGAGGCTTCATCCAGCAACTGACGGAAGCAGATGCAGAGACCCACAGCCAAACATCAGGGACTTCTGCAGAAGAGAGTGGACAAGAATTGTAGGAACCAACAGGGTCAAGGACACCAGAAGAAAACCCACAGAACCATCTAACACGGTCTCATAGGAACTCACAGAGACAACCGGCAACCAGGGAGCCGGCATGAGCCAGACCTAGACGTTCTTCTATATATTAAAGTTGTGTAGCTTGGTCTTCTTATGGGACCTCTAACAGTGGGGGCAGGAGCTGTCTCTGACTCTCTGTCTCTGTTTCGAACTCTTTCCCTTCTACGAGGCTGCCTCATCCAGCCTTCATATTAGGGGAGGTGCCTAGTCTTATTGCAACCTGATATGATGTGCTTCGTTGCTATCCATGGGAAGCCTGCCCTTTTCCGGAGAGAAAGGGAGTAGTAGAAGGGGCGTGGGAATAGAAGGGAGTTGGGGAGGACTGAGAGGAGAGGGGGAGGGGAAACTGTGGCCAGGATGCAAAAAAATAAATAAATTGCCTTGTTTCCATTATTAGTGAAGTCAAACATCTTTCTGCATCTTAAAAGAATATTACCTATTTTCTGAGGATTTATTTTTATTTATTGAGACAGAGTCTAGCTATATAGCACTGGCTGACCTGGAATTCTCTGTGTAGACCAGACTGGTCTTGAACTCACAGAGATTCACATCCCATTGCCTCCTAGTACTGGGATTAGAGACAAGGACCATGACATGCCATATTGTTTGAAAACTGTTTGTCCTAGTGACTTTTCTCTTCACTGTGACCAAGTGTCTGGCAAGAAGCTGCTTAGGGGAGGAGAGACTAATTTTGGCTCAAGGTTTAAGGAAGTCTGTTCTGTCCATAAAGGGGAATGTGACTGCGGGAGCACTCAGCTCAGACTCCTTACTTTCTCACTCTGGGTGGAATAGCACACAGCAGACAGGAAGCCAGGCAGAGCTATATGTTTTAAGACCCACCATTCCAGAGACTGCTTCCTTCAGCTGCATTCCATTTCCTAAGAGTTCCATAGTCTCCCCAAAACCATCACCACTGGGGCCTAGTTTTCAGACATACATATCTATAGGAGTCATCTGACATCCAAATCTTCTATAACACAACAGTTCTATTAGATTTTAAGCCATTAATATCAATATTAATATGTTTGGGAGAATAGCCCCTTTTTCTGTGAAATGTCATACCCACCCCATTTATTACTTGTCTTCATATATGTGTATATGCATGTATGTGTGTGTGCATGTGCAGGCCAGAAGATAATAGACGATATCATTTCTCAGGTACAATGCACCTTTTGAAAGAGAATGTTTCTCATTGGCTTAGATCTTGACAAGTAGGCCTCTGGGATCCTCTTGTCCCCATCTCCTCAAGTGTACTCTCTCTCTCTCTCTCTCTCTCTCTCTCTCTCTCTCTCTCTCTCTCTCTCTCTCTCCCCTCAATAGGCTCTGGGGATTAAAATCAAGTTCTGTTCTCGTAAAGCAAGCAATTTAGACTGAGCTACCTCCCCAACTCATTTCTTGTTTTCTGACTTGGTGATTTTTCTCTATTAAAAAATTATATTCTTTGTTTTTCTTTGAGGCAGAATGCACCATGTGTGTGCAGCATCCACAGAAAAACAAAGAATATAATTTTCTATATGCATCTCTGGTCAGCCTGCAACTCTCTATGCAGACCAGGCTGGCTTCAAACTCACAGAGAACCTCCTGCCTCTGCCTCCCAAGTGCTAGAATTAAAGGCATGTACCATCAGTCTCTGTTATTAAAGAACTTAAAAAAATCAGATACTGGGCTGGAGAGATGGCTCAGCGGTTGAGAGCACCGTCTGCTCTTCCAGAGGACCCGGGTTCGGTTCCCAGCACCCACATGGCAGCTAACAACTGTCTGTAGTTCCAGTTCCAGGCAAACACCAAGGCAAATAAATAAATAAATAAAAGGAAAAAAAAATCAGATACTTAGCATATCTGTTAAATGGATTTTCTTACACAATACCTGTATGAGTATATCATTACAGCTAGAACTTTTATACATTTGGATAATATGATGAATGACATAAAGAAACAAGTCTATTTTACTATTACTATTTCAGAGATTATTTTATTTACTTTATGTGCATGTATGTGCACCATGTGTGTGCAGCATCCACAGGCACCAGAAAAGGGAATCAGATCCCCTGGAGCTGGAGTTATATATAAGTGGCCGTGAGCTGCCCAAATATGGGTGCTGGGAACTGAACTTTAACCCAGTTCTTGATTTCCTGAATGTTTTGGAGCTTTTTTACATCTATTGCTAGCCTTTGCTTAAATTTCTTCTTGAACATCTTTTACTTTCCCATATGAGATGATTTTATCTCTCTCCCAGCTCATTTTAAAAGTTTAATCAATTCTTTCACATCTTTCTAGTTTTGTTTGTTTTGATTTTTGTAGTAAAATATATTTAATAAAATTAATCTGGGATATCAGAGAGTCAACCACAGAGTCAGGCCTTGAAGGTCAGGGAGTGGTGACCCACACCTTTAATCCTAGCTTTAAGGATGTGGAAAGAGGAAGTTAAGAGGGCTGGATGGAGGAAGAGAAGAAGGGTTTCCCAGAGACTTTCCTCCCTCCTTTGGCTGAGGACAGAGAGACAGACCGGCCTGAGGAGTTGGCTGGTAAGAAGTGGCTGTGATTTGTTCTCTATCTCTCCTATAGTCCAGTTTTTCCCCAATATCTGGCTCTGGGTTTTTGTTATATACCAAATAGGATTCGTGAAATACTTTTTTTTTTTTTTTTGTCTACATTGTTGTCAGATCAGCATTTAAATTTATAACTTGAATTGTTTTCATATGTGCAAATGCTTGTCTAGGATGCTTAATCCGGGGTGAGACATGACTTATAATGTTCCTCAACTTCATGGTTGTACTCAAGGCGGGGGGGGCATTTTTTACCAACTGAAATATTTTAGATCTCATTTTAACTTACTTTTATAACTTCATTTTCACCTCCTGATGTCAGTTTTTACCCTTCTTTATTTTGGCCAAAAAGACTCAAAATTATGCCCCTTTGAAATGAGTTCCTCTCCCTTCAGAACCATATCCTCCTCCAGGTTGTCATGATTAGGGCTTTGTGCCTTCAAACCTTTACTAGTAGATTTCCCCAGTCAGCAGCACCCAGAAGCACCTAACCCTGGATGTACCCTGGTCATCTCCTACTCTGGGTGGTACTTCATTCACAGTCCCCATCCTTCCTGGCTTTTATTTCCTTTGCCATCCTGTGTACACTTTCCAGATGGCTTTGCTGCTGGCTTGCCTTTCTTCCTGACTGCGCACAATTTTAACTTCATAATATACTTGGCTTCCTACCTCTGCTATAGGCCTGGGTTATGACTGGATTTATTTACTCTAGGGTTCCTTTTTATGGCTTTTTGTTTTCCTTTTTGAAGATGTGTGAAGCGATTTGGAGTTAAGTAGTTATTGTTATTCTCCTGAAATCTGGAGCTCTCATAGACTTGAGATTTGAAACACATTGTAGAGATTATTTAGTAAAAACCCTTTTACTTACAAATGAGAAACTGAAAAGTGGCAGGAGCCCATTTGTCCAGGATTATACAGGACTGAACTCAAGACTGTTGCTCTACTCCCTTCCCATTGTGAAGCAACCAAATCCCTTCCAGTGGGAAGATACACTTTACTGAGGGAAGAAATCCTCAGAGCCAGAAGTCTAGAGGTTTCCACATCCAGAGTGTATAGAAAACAGCAATTGCCCTGACATCCTGAATCTCTGGACACTCGAGTCCAAGAACTACCTCTGGTCCTATTGAGCTGTAAGGCTCTAGTTGAATTTGTCCCCACAGTTTTGCCTGTGATGTTGCTGCATAGAAAAGCAAAGGTTCTGAAACTGTATCTAAGCTACAGTCTTGCTTACAGTCTAGCTTAGGAGAAAAGGAAATCAGAATATGGAATAGTCTGTTCTCCTTTTCCTCAGAGTTCTTAGGAGTTATACTTTCACCATTTTTTCTCCATTTGACTTTCCCCTACCATGGCAATAGATAGATAGATAGATAGATAGATAGATAGATAGATAGATAGATAGATAAAAAGAAGAGCCTTAGCCATAATGACACTGGCTATGGAGTTATGGTGTACTGAACACTCTGCCGACTTCAGGGGCAACAGTGAAACACAAAGCCAAGTCCTTCTCCACAAAGAGTCCACTGTCTTACTCACTGAATGAGCTTGCAAGCATTATGTAACCAGTGTGTAAGTACCATCAGATGTGAAAATAGCGAACAATGGGAGCGTGGAGGTGGAAACTGCGATGCTCCCTTGGACAGAAGTCTTTGCTAATGAGGTGGCATTTGAGTGGAATTTAAAAGAATGAATGGGGGGTTTGATGCCAGAAAACTGACGGAAGTATTTGATATTTGGTGAACAGGACATTTGGGAATGGTTAGAGGATTAGCCTTGGCTCTGCACCAGAGGGTAGATATCAAAAACCCTAGTTCACTCAGAATGTTCATATAGACTTACTTCATAGTCTATATGAAGTGTAAAGGGCTTCATGTAACTGGTTAGCACTGTAGAGGATCCTGTGATTCAGAATGTGGTGTCGGTCATCCATATCATGCCTGGAAGCAGGGACATAAATTATCTTGATTTTGGTAATGTGTAACAAAATCTTGTTAAGTGTAAAGGTAATGAAGGCCTCCCAACTTCATGTTTTGCTCTTATGTGTCATCACTGTCTGTTGGAAGTCTATAAAGATAACTCAGACTCAAACGGTCTGGACCTCAACCCATCCTTCCTTTCTTCTCCTGCATATGCACTATCTACTGAAGCTGGTGAGTCCTTGAGCACAAATTATATAGCAAAAGGTGGCTTATCTCCCACTCTATGAATTTTATAGTTACAACATTCAAAATTTGAGTGTTTTTAATATCTGTTCTTGGACTGAAGAGATGGCTTAGTGGTTAAGAGTACATAGTGTATGGGGCTGGAGAGATGGCTCAGTGGTTAAGAGCACTGACTGCTCTTCCAGAGGACAGGGGTTCAATTCCCAGCACCCACATGGCAGCTCACAACTGTCTGTAGTTCCAGTTGCCAGTTCCAGGCAAAAACCAAGGCAAATAAAAAATAAATAAAGTTTAAAAAAAGAGTACATAGTGTTTCTCCAGAGATTCCTAGTTCATTTCCTGTGTCTATATCAGGTTCCTTACAATCACCTATATGCCAGCTCCAGGGAGTCTGACACTTATGATGACATCTATAGGCACACAGTCACATACACATGCACCCCCACACAAACACAAACACAGTCACACACATACACACAGCTATATGCACATACACACATACACATAATGAAAACTAAAATAAATCTGGAAAACCCAGGCCACACTGGAAAGAGAAGAAGGTATAGTCAGTGAATGTGACTGGGAGCTGAGGCTGAAAAGGAGATGAAATTGTAGATGATGCTAAAGTTTTGGCTCAAATAAGAACAGTATTACTGTTTTCTCATTGCTACAATAAAATATTTGGATGATGGGATGTGAGGGAAGGAACAGTTTGTTTTAGTTCACTGTTTCAGAAGGGTTTCAGTTCACTGTGGTAAGAAAAGCACAAAGGCAAGATCAGTTCTGTCTTACACAGTGAGAATATGGAACATTAGTTCTTCACAAGCCCAGGACCTGGAGGCATGGAACAGAATTTGGAACCAAAGCAGCTTTAACCTTTGAAATCAACCAGGTGTCCCACCTCAACCAACCAGGTTCCATGTCCTAAAGATACCACAATCTCCCACAGTGGTGCTACCAACCAAAGATCAAGTTTTCAAATATATAAGCATGAAGGAGACATTCCACTTCCAAACCATAATAGGGCCTAAGGTGTGAGAAGGGTGTCATCGGTAACTGGACAGATAAGGCACTGAGAGTCTGGGGTGTGGAGGAGATCACTGGTATAATCACTGCAGTTCCCAAGACTAATGAGAGCAGAAGTAGTTAGTCACTGTGGTCATAATTGTCATAATAGAGAGATAATCAGACACTGAAGTCACTGTAAAATAAAAGGTACCAAAATATACCAATCAGAATCAAAGGCTAAGAATCATACCCTTAGATGCAAATTATATCAAATATGAAAACATAAATATTGTAACCCAAGGGTCTTGATTGGGTTTGGGGCCACATCAATTCTACCTGTCTTGATTTAGATATTCTTCTGGGTCATTGGCATTTTATTTATTCTCCAGATCCAACTCTGATGTTCCATGTTAAAAATCTTCTAAGTGAAATGAAATGTTGGTGGAAGATGGGGAAATGCAAGAGTCTCATTACAGATTTAAATGGTACAGTCCGGATTATCTGATACTCTTCTTTGGCCAACCTTGCTCTCTTCTCCCCAAATCAAACACAGATTGCTCTTTAGAAATTTTGAGAGTTAGGAAGATTTTTCTCCCCACCACCACCACCCCCATTCTTTTGTGGCCAATGGATCAACAGAAAACACTTAGAAACTTCCTTCACCCCTGGGTGGTTCTTATATTTATTTCTTGTTTCAATGTTAAGCCATTTATACTCTGATAATCATTTCCTTGCTCTGACTCACGAAGGCTGAGAGTAAAACATGAAAACTCTAAAATGTGCACACCTCACGTTGTGTTAGTTGTTAAGGATGTGTGTGTCCATGAATGATGGGTGGTGGAAGGTATGGTTGAGTGGGCAGGAGACTAGGAAAAGAACACAGGGGCAGGTTAGAGTGGAGAGTGCTCCTGGTAGCATTGCAAGTTGACTGGAGTTGGTAGAAATGACATACGCAGCCAACTGACAGAAGGTTGACAAGAGCATCCATCCAGCTTCATGATCAGTCCACAGCTTTCTTCCATGAAAGTAACTATGGAAAGTGAATGCAGAAGAAATGTCTGAATTAAGAGTTCAGATGGAGCTCCAACAGCTGAGTAGTGAGGTCAGAAGTAGAACTCTGGTCTGAAGGCATCTGAAGGAGGATCAGTATATTGTTTCCAAGGTCAATGGTAAAAACATATATATTAAGAAGGACAAGGTGGTGCCAATGGTATCAAAGGACACTAAGGACTGTAGGTTACAGTAGCATCAATAGAAGCCACTGTAGCAGCTAGATGTAGAGCAGACACAAGGCCAGTAGTTATGATCAAGGTGTTGAACTGTGTACAAAGGAAGACATGAGGTGATGTTAAAAGGATACATTCATCAAATGCAGAACCCTTTTGATGATGTTGCTTTTTCAGAAATTAATATTTATGGGCTAGAGGGATGGCTCACAGTTTAACAGTAATTGCTTCACTTTCATAGGACTAGAGTTTGCTTCTCAGGCCCTGTATTAAGCAGCTCACAATCACCTGCAGTTCCATCCTTAGAGGATTCAATGCCCTCTCCTGGTCTCTTTGGGCACCTGAATGCATGTATATGCATGCATTTATGCATGCATACACATGCATAAATGAAAATAATAACATTTTTTAAAAGAAAAACTGAAATAAAATTAAAATCTAAAGAAATCTGTGCCTTTATTTCATTTTATCTGGGCAAAAAGAGGAGCTAAGGAAATGTGTGCCTTTGTAGATAAGAGTCCCATGGGTTAGGGTTAGGGTTAGGGTTAGGGTTAGGGTTAGGGTTAGGGTTAGGGTTAGGGTTATGTTCAAATCTTTTTGTTAAGAGTAGAAGTGGAGACACGGGGAGGTAACCCTAATACTACTGGCTTAGACTCTCCAGGCATCAGCACTTTTTTAAATTATGAATAAAATCTTATTTTTTATCCATGTTTCCCCTTGTTCAAACTCCCTTCCCCTTCCCACCCCTCCCAGTCACTCACTCTTCTCTCTATCAATTCATCTCCTCCCCAGCAAGTGCAGGAGGTCCTAAGGTCCCAAGGTGGCTTAGTTCAGCATCCATTCCTGGCAGATCTGTTTTCCTCACCCCAACATCAAGACTGGGTCAGGTGTTCCTCTGGAGGGAATGGGCTCCAAGGTGTTTCAGTGGTTGTGGTTTTAATAGGTGCAAGCCATAGCTTTTTAAGTTCAGTGGCTGAAATCTGAGATTGTTGCTTTGGTCATTTGGGGAAAGAAATCAAGTTCTACCTGATGTCCCAGGCTCAGAGGGTAAGGTTAGGGTTAGGGTAAGGTTAGGGTTAGAGCTAGCATTAGGGTAAGGTTAGGGTTAGGTTAGGTTAGGATTAGGTTAGGAAAGGATTAGGATATGTTTAGTGTAAGGTTAGGATTAAAGTAAGATTAGGATAAGGTTAGGGTTAGAGTTAGGATCAGGTTAGAGTTAGGTTAGGTTGGGTTAGGTTAGGTTTGGTTTGGTTAGGGTTAGGTTAGGGTTAGGTTAGCATTAGTTTAGGGTAGGCTAGGGTTAGGTTAGGGTTATTTTAAAGCTTTGGTTAGGTATGGTTAAGGTGGCAGAGTAGATAGAACTTGATTTCCTTCTCTTAGTGAGTTAAGACACCTATCTTATTATCTCTAGCTGATCATCAGCTTTTCATGGAAGAATTGAACTTGGTGTTGGCTCATTCTCCTTACTTCCTGTTCTCCAGCCATGACAAATTGCTGATTTTTGGAATTCCTGATGAAATAAACATGGCCTATGTCACCCTGGGTGCTATGATGTTTTAGTAAGAGTTACTTTAATAGAAAGACTTAAATGCCTTTTTCTATTGCTTTGCCACAGCACTTCCAGGATCATAAATTCTTCTCCTCTCTGTCTGCTATTACTGGCATTTCAATCCTTTCTTGATCCGAGAGCACTAAAATTGAAAGAAAACAAGATTGAGGCTTTATACATTTTTAATTTATGAAATTCTCACTTTGAAGTTAAGGGAAACAATGCTCCTGGCGGACTGGTGTGGTCATCAGGAAAGTCTGCAGAGGAGTTGGGATTCAGGGAAGTTATGCAAGCAATCTAAATCTCCATTCTGAATCTACCATGGCAAGCTCCCAGCACACTCTATGTATGCTTTGTGAATGCTTGCATATGTGTATACATATGTACTTATATGTATGTCTGTGTGTATGTGTGTGTTTTTGTGTGTGCATGCATGTAGAGTTGAACCCCTGCTGTCATTGCTAAGATAATATCCACCCTGCTTTTTTGAGACAGAGTCTTTTACTAGCTAGAACTTACCAAGTAGGTTAGACTGGATTGCCAGATCCAGGAGTCCATCTGTCTTTATATTCACAATGCTCCCCCTTTTTAATGTGGTTCCTGGGGACTGAACTCAGATCCTCCCTCTTGCAAGGCAGTCACTTTGAAAACTAGGCTCCCCCCCAACCCTGTGTGCCTCCTGTGAATTATAATCAGGCTGTAATTTTACTTCCTTCCCCTTGTCTTTAAGGAAATGGAGAAACTGACTCACAGTTTTGTTGAGAACTCTATGCCTTATTTGATTCAGTCTCTGGACTCCAAGGTGCTATGAGTAGTTGACTGGATGAAAAGGAAGGAAGAAGAAGTTCTGTCTCTATTCTTAAACATCCCATTTTCAAGTCATTCCCTTCAGTACTTAGTCCCAGGTTCTCCAAAGACTGGGAGTCAGTATGCGGTCCCTAGCCTCCAGCTCACAATCCACTCTTGTGCAAAGGGTCTCCTCCCTTGAGGTGCAAAAAAGTGCAATTTGGCATAAGGCCCAAGAAAGAATGAAACAAAATGTCCCCTTAGGCATAGCCCAGAGGCATGATTAACACCACTGCCCATCAGCATAAAATATCTTCAATTATGAGGGATTAAGAGGCTTGGGAAAGCAAAATGCTAAAGCAGATAAAATATGAGCATATTAATGGAAAACTGTACTCTAGGATGGCAGAGGCTGAGGCAGCCTCGAGGTGGAAGCGCCCATCAAATGCGAGGGTGCTATAGCTTACATTCTGGTCCCTCAGTTCACAGATCTAGAAACTTCTGTGTTGTCTACAGGGGTTGGGGATGGGAAGGTACAAGCTGCCTTTGTGCACACCTTGGCAAAGAGAACATGTTGAAAAATCCTTTACTTTTCCCAAAGCAACTGACTTAAGCCCCTAAAGGAGTTCTAATGTGAGCTGACCACTGATGTTCCACATGGAGAAGCCATTTTTTTTATTATGAATAAAGTCATATTTTTATCTGTGTATCCCCTTGTTCAAATCCCCTTCCCCTTCCCACCCCTTCCAGTCACTCGCTCTTCTCCCCATCTCTTTATCTTCTCCCCATCAAGGGCAGGAGGTCCCAAAGTCCCAATGTGTCTTAGTTCAGCATCCACTCCCGGCAGATTTGCTTTCTTCATCCCAACATCAAGACTGAGTCAGGTGTTCCTTTGGAGGGAATGGGCTCCAAGGTGATGGTCCAAGGTGTTTCAGATCCCAAGCTGTTCAGTGGTTGTGGTTTGCAACTTGGACATGCTTTCCTTTTTGCTTTTTTGTTTAAAGTTCACTAATGAGTGAGTACATCCCCTGCTTATCTTTCTGGGACTGTGATATCTCACTCAGGAGGATATTCATCCATTTGCCTGAAATTTTAGGATATCATTTTTTCTTACTGCTGAGTAGTACTCCATCGTTTAGATTACCACAGTTTGCTAATCCATTCCTCAGTTGAGGGGCATCTAGGTTGCTTCCAGGTTCTTCCAGATTATTTCCTGTGGGTTTTATATGGAGTGGGCAAACAGGAGCCCAGGGGAAGCATGCTGTGCTTGCACTGAGTAGGTGGGGCGGTGCCTTTCTGGGATAACAGCCCACATGGCAAAAGGCAGGTACTATGAAGAACGTAAGAACCTCCCTCTAGGATAAAAAGTAGTAACCCCAGCTTTATGACTAGAGGGCTCATATGCTTGACTACATGACCAGCAGCCAATCAGTCAGCTGAATGACTACATGGTGCATTGTCTATTTGTCTAACTGTTACATTTCAGATATTCAGTCAGGATAGGAGCACAGGTCTGAACCTGAACTAGGCTAAGGAGCATGGAGATTGCAGGAAATGGTATGAGGCAAGCAGCAATAGAGGCACTGGGGACCTATAAGGGGCTGAAGTGACACAATAGGGCACAATTTCAAGACATAGGATGAGATACTCTAAGGATGAACAAAAGTGTGGGATCAAAGTGACTAGTAAGAGCGTGATGTTGAGAGTGACTGGTAAGGTCTATAGGACTATCAGCAGCTTTACAACGGAATGAGTTACTTAACTTTCTTCTGTGTCCTCATCTATAGACAGTCATAATGGCTTCCACATCATGAAGTCATTGTGGGAGGGATGTTCAATAATGTGTGTGAACCTTTTTATACAGAGTCTGGCATGTAGTGAGCACTGAATGAATCTTCTTCATCATCATCTGTGGACCTGAGAAATGTAACTAGCGAATAAGAGAATTAGACAGCCAGTGTGTGACGGAAGTGGATGGCAGGGGAGCTGGTGAGCTTTCAGGATGTCAGGCCTGGGGTTCATTGGCTTAATCCAGGGATATAATGCTATTTGGGCTGTAGGGGTCTTTGGGGGATATAAAGCCTCTGATAGAAAAGAAGAAAGAATGGAACTCATAGCAATTTGTAAGCATGACCTGAGAGTTTTATTTTATGCCTGGGAGTGAGCTAAGTTTGATTGATGGTCAGTGAGCAGGGCCAAGGTGTGTGTTAGGTATGGAGATGATCACTTAAGGAACCCTAACAGGCAAACCAGATGCTTTCTACCTACGTGGCATGGCAGAAGTGAATCTGTTGACCTTGAAGTGACCTTTCTGTTTCCTAAATGATGCATTCTATTTAGACAGACTGAAGGAAGAATTTTGGAGGTAGGTTTTTCAGAGAAGGCACAACCCTCCTTGCCTTCCCTCCTCATCTAGAAAGAACTCAGAAACACAAGAGGAATTAAGAAGAGAAGGTAGCATCCTCCATTTTCTCCTCCTCAAGGCTGGCTTCTAAATGTTTAAGCAAAGTATTAGGGTCTCACATCTCACATGTGTTATATTACAACTCATCTGTTTATTCACCCATTTGACAAATATATATCCACCATCACCACCCACTGCCCGAAGAGCAGTATGGAGATATGCAAAACAGCCTTCAGAACACTCTTAATGGCATAGATCCAAGCCAGTCAACAGACACAGTAATCAAGGAGGCAAGAGTAGCGCTATAAGACAGGAATGGCCGTTCTTATGCCAATGGATGTCTGATCAGTGTTCAATATAGGGATGGTACAAAAACAGGAAAATAGAACTGAGATCTTTTGCTCTGAGATTTTTCTAGTTCATTGTGACTAATGAGCATATATATTAAAGAAATAGAACAAAAAATATGGGAGAGAGATCTACTGAGGTAAAATACAGCATCTCTCTGGTCAATAGGTTTTCAGATCATATAAACCTCGGGCCCTGGTACCAGAATCCAGACTAGTTACTTTCCACCTATGTGTGACTTAGCCAGAGACAGGACTAGAATCAGGAAGGGTGAGAGACAGGTCCCTCAGTACAATCTCCTTTTGGAACCAAATTTACCTAGGTTCTAAGTCCCCCACAATTTGGATTTCTAGAGTCAAGATTTTTGAAAGGAGCTGAAAAACAGTGGCAGTGAGAACACAGTTCTTCCACATCCAGCAAAAGAGGAAACCACTTATTTCTGTTAGAGTTGTGTTTCCCTATTAGGGTGACTATATAGCAACAGCCACAGGCAACACTCAAGGCCAAGCTGGAAAGTTGGAATAAACAGCCCTGGCCTCAAGGGGGCGCTGTTCTTGTCTGTTGAAAATGTGAACGGATTGCATATACATGTACCCTACTCTCAAAGCCTGGAGATTTGATTTGGTTTCAATGGCCAGGAGCCAGATGCCCACTGGGAGGTCTTCCAAATCACCCGTCTTGATCTTTTCTTAACTGCTCTCAGGGGATCCTGAGAGTGAGTCCGATAACTGGCATCAGTGGCATGGCACGGTGCCCTGAGAACTCTAGTGTCTTGCTCATATTAGCCTCAGATCTGCTTTCTCACTAAGTGGGGCCCACCACCCAGATGGTATAGACTCAGATTCCAGTCTACACTGAAAGGCCAGGTCTTGCCAACTCCCATCTCCTAGGGGACAGTCTGCAGATCATATGCCAAAATGCCAAAGGTTTGCCAACTAGAAGGTGGTGAGTGGTCTTATCCCATAGGCACCACCTAAAACAGGCAGCAGATGGGAAACTAGGGCAGGGTGGAAAACAGCTGGATGGCATTTGCTACATAATAGTTCTTCAGGGATTTGAAATGCATTGTTTAATTTCTCTTCCTGCCCTCACATGTAAACAAATGTCCAATGTCCGGGGCATGAAAATCAGAATTTTTAGTGGTTGGCATTCATCTTTATCATCTCTGCAGCCTTCTTCCCAGTCACCAACATGTACATATGCATCCATATTTACATGTACACAAACACACAGGAGCACCTGTGTATATCTGCGTAGTCACTGAAATCAACAGGCCCATGTTTCTAATTACTAACCAAAGCCTGGTTTTGTTCACTGTGTATCTGAAGCCAGAAACCCGGGCTTCTTTACTGCTGAAGTCTCTTTTAGAAGTTAAAAATGGCTATGTGGGACTGCAGTTGGATGGTTCTAGGTATTTATACCCTCCCTCCCGTCATTTGCTTGGTTGGGCTTCCGCAGCTGTGGCTTGTTAGGGCTCTCACCAAAGGGAATAGCAAAAAATACACATATTTCATAAGGTAATTTCCCTCCATTTGTTTCTCAGATTCGAAATAGGCACTTGGAGGGAGGGGAGATTATCATAGGATCTCGGGGACAAGGTGGAGCCTCCCACCTCCCAGAGCACTAGGGGAAGACATTTGCGGCTTCTCTGGAAGTGGGCTAGGGAAGAAGGCCACTAGATCCTGGTCCCAAAGTTCACACAGAAGAGAGAATGTCTCATCTGATGGTCCCCCACAGAAGAACTTGTGACCAACTTCCAACTTTAAATTCTTTAGCTGCTGACTGGGAAGCCATGTGGTCTGGACAGTTCAATCCCTGCTGTTCTTCATGGTTTCCAGAATGAATTCTTGTGGGTCCAAAGAAGTACTCTGGACTATAGACTTTTTCACAGATGTCCAAAGAGTGCTCCTTTTTTGTTTTCTAGATAGAGGCTAGTGGTTACCTGTGTTTGGCTCCAATAAATATCCCTTGGCCCTCAGTCCCTATGGCCTGTGGATATAAAGGCTCAAGGCTGCATTTCTGTTTGCCTTCACTTCTGTGAACATTATTGCAAGAACCTAAGAAGCAGGGTGTGTAGACAGTATTCTTCTACAGTCTTTCCCCAGTACAAACAAGGGCTTAATTGCCTTTACCTCTAGAAAATAGAAAGGAGAAAAAAAAAAAGAAAAAGACAAGGCTTCTCTTTAAAAGCTGTCCCCTCTCTTTTGAGAGCTACCCACTCCAACTCACCAATGTGATGAAACCTCCCCAGGCTAACCCATCGAATTATGGGAGCTCAGCAGAAAAATTACAGCTGCCTTAGAGGTCACCTGACCCTGATGCATCAAGTCCTGGAGGGAGGCCAGACCTCCACTTAAAATGACAATCTTGTACAAAGTGGCACAATGACATGTTTAAAAAAATATGTAGATGGATAGAGATGTAACATGAAAATATGTATTTTTCCAGCTCTCACCCTTAGAAGCAGGCATGTTAAAGGTATTAATCGGCAGGCATTCTTCTCAGGAGGGATCCTCTGGCTCTGGGCTTTGGAGCCTAGACAGGAAGTGTGAATCATGAGGTAATGTGCAAGTAATCCAGACAAAATGAAAAGCGAAAGGATGGAGACTAGGTATCCAGGAGGGCTCAGGGGAGCGGGGACTGTCTGACCCACCTGCCCTGACCTCCCCAGCTCTCTGCGGGAGAGGAGAGCCTTTGTCTGCAGGGAGTGGGTTGCTGGAGGACCCAGGAGATTGGACAGCAGAATGAGTTGGCAATCTTTTTATGTCTGAGGAACAGAAAATCCAGGGAGGAAATCTCTGCCCATGGGCCTAGGTTCCAAATGGCTGCTCCCAACTCTAAGGGAACTTGGAATGTAGCTGAGAGCTTGTCAGGTACACATAGGAGGCATAGATGGGGCTCCTGCTCTCCCACCCCAAGGGGCTGACTCCAGACATGTGAAGTAGTAGGAGGTGACTGAGCTTAGAACCCAGGTCATGTGGACCCGTACTCAGCAGAGCTAAGATGTCACAGACAAGACTCCTCCCTAGGGATGGGGAAGACATAAACAGGCTTGTGTTTGCTTTTAGATTTTAATTTCCTATGAGCTGCCCCCAGGGTAATTCCTAGGTCTGTTTTCCCCACTTACCCCTCAGTTCAGATAGGAGGGAAAAAATCTTTCTCCTTCCTTGTCAAGGATGCATGACTTCCCACCCTTAAAAACACAGCATCTTTTGCCAGTAAGCTACTTGTTTGGGCTCAGCAAGGAGTGGTGGGAAATTCCTGGTCCTAACAGACTCCGTGGATAGAATTTCCAGAGTGAAAGAGTAAATTGCAAGCACACTGTTGTGTTTTCAAGTCCTTCAGGACTGCCTGGCAGCTATAATGTAACTCAGTCTGCGCCATCATTTGCTGGCCCTTTTCTGCACTTTTAAAACTGTGTCTTTGGACTTCTAGTCTCTGTCTTTGTCTACCTTTTAGATCTACATGTAGCCCGGTTGGAGGAGAGGTTGCATTTGTCTTCCACATGCAGCTTAGTGGATGTGTCCATGTGAGTGAACCCCATGACCAAGCTGAAGCACGTGTCCAGCACCCTCGGAAGGAGCTTCTGGCCTCTTTCCAGCCCACATGTCTCCTTCCCTATCCAGGAGTGACCTCCATAGTCTACCACTTTAGGTAAAACTTGATGTAGACTCTTTGGTGTCTGGCTTTTTACATTTAAATTTATATTGTTAAGATTCAACCTTGTCCCAAAGTGGCTGTATCCATTCACTGTATTCATCAACAATCCAAGTGGCCCAGTTGCTCTATATCTTCTATATATTCTTAGTATTATGTTCTTGGAACTTTAAGCTGTTTCCAAGGGGAGTTGCTAATATGCCGCTTAAGTGGGGAGCCATTTCTTTAAGCTACACATTAATTGTTCCTAAACCAATAATATTATGCAGGGATTAGGGCAAACCAACCTCAGACTCTGCCATCATGAAGACTGAAAGACATTAGTGCCCAGCACACTGGGATATTTGGTCACCCTAAATGTACTAGTGTAGTGGAAAGGAGAGAGGGCTTGGCAAGGCACTGACCTGGTTTGAACCCTCATTTACCCACTATTTATCTGGGTAAACTCAGTCAGGTGAAAAAGTGCTGACAGCCAGAGGCAGATGACTGGGAAAATACATAGTAACTCATGAGTGGTAGAAGCTGGTTGCTGGGTGTATGCTTAAATTCTTCCCCTTGCTTGTATTTGGAAACACTGACGATGAAACACTGGGAGGGAAACGCAGCAATGCTTCTTGGCTACAAGGGCACCATCTCAGAACTCACGAGTCATTTCTTTCAAGATGCGCAGCTGAGGAAGAAAGCAAATATCCTCATCCTCTTGGTCACCACCCTCAGCTGCTTTACTTTGTTCTTGTCTTTCCTCAGCACCTTTCAGAAAAGAGAGACAAAAGATCAAATAGCAAATGAGAGCAAATGGGGAGCACTTGTCTTTAGATTCTCACCGTTACAATACTTTGCTCAGTCTTCTTTGCAACAGAGCTGGGAGCTGAGTGTTATTATATATCCTGCCCTTCATGACCTTGGCCGGTCACAGGTAGAATAGACTGAACTATTAACCATGACCTAATGCCTTTCTGAGCCATCTTCTCTAGCCTCTCTGCCTTCTAACTTTGCTGTCATCACTTGCAAAGCCGACTTACTTTTATCATTTTTCAAAGCCATCTCTTGTTCCCATGGCAACTTACTGGGGGTCTTCTGTCGCCATGGGAACATGGCTGCTGGGTTTAAATACACCTTATCACCACAGCATTAAAAATATGAGGAGAGAGGGAGAGTGGTTGTCAAGGAAACAGGATTCAGGTCTTCTCTAGAAGAGATAGGCTGGGGAAAGAAAAGGAAGTGCTATTGGGAGTTGAGAATTAATGCCACACCCAAACATGGCCCTGCTTGACTACGGTACACTCACTGTTCAGATCCACTCACCGTGCAGATAGGTTTTCTGTCTGTCTGTCTGTCTGTCTCTCATTCTCTCTCTGTGTGTACATGTGCAATTGCCTCTTCATCTTAGCTATCTGACAAACCTCAAAAATAGCACCTTGGGGATTTTAGGGCATCAGAAAAATGCTCCAATACTGTAGTCTGGAGAGGTAGGCGTAGCATGCTCACTCCCTCCCTTTCATAAGGCCATCATGAACGTCTTCCTTGTCATCATAAAGAGAACAGCAATCCATGACAAGTGGCCTGTGAAAACCAAAGCAGAAGAGAGCTAAGTAGCTTGGGTCAAAAAGCCATGCACGAGGTTTCAATGATAAGAAATATGAATTCTGTGCATAGTATAAAAATAAAAAAGCAGTGTATCTTAAAATGGCCAGTACTAGTTTTTCTAGGCCATCTGCTCTTCTTGAGGCAAATGGGGAGGTCAGTTAGATACCCTGTCAGAGGCAGAGTGAGTAAATTTGGGTGGTGGTGGTGGGGCACTAACCTGCTAAGCATAGGAAAGAGCTGAAGACATAAGAAGAGGCACTTTTTTCAATACGCAAAGAATAAACATATGTAAGGTATGATATGCTTAGGTCATAGGCTTCCCAGGCTACCCAGGGCTGGGCACCTGAGGTCTGATCCATTCCACTGCTTAGGGAGATTCAAAGAAACAAACAAAACACATTTCATCTAGTTAAACTATACCCTTTCCACCCACATGCCCAGACCATCATATACTCCTGGAAATTTTAAGTCCTAGCAGACTCCATCTCAGGAAAAATCTGAACCATCTTGTCTCACATCCAGCAGACAGCTCTCTTTCCTTCTCAGTGGCTCCCAGGACCTGGATCCCCAGACTATTGTCCCATTGCTTCAGTCCATCTGTGGTGTGATCCTGTTTAGCTGTGTCCCCTCTAAGGACCATCTCATAGCCTTTCCCCCGTACTGTGTCAGACTTTCCCACTTTCCCACATCGGCCAGGAGTAAGAGGAGAGACAAATGAAAGAAATGTTCTTCTGAAAATTCTGGTTGAAAGTGCCGTAGCCCTTTCTAGCTCTGTGGCCTGGGAGAAATTTCTTACTTAAGTTTCTAATTCTAAAATAAAATTCATAAGATGATTTGAGGATTAAATGAGATCATGAATGTCAAAGGTCTTTGCAAATTTGGGTGCTCTGCTTCTGGGGCTGCACATTCCCATTCTCCTAGGAGGAGGGAGGTGACTCTGATGGAGGCCAGGCTAGTCTTATCCAGGGCCAGAGATGTGTCTGTTTCTGTAATCGGATGGCAGCGATGACAGATCCTTCTTCCCTGATTGCCCTGCAGAACCTAGACTAGTTTCATTATCAGTTCAATAATGGTTGTTGTCGATCCACAGGCTTGACTCTTGTTGATAGAAGTTTTCATGTCCACTATAGCACCTGGGGCAGGCAAAGCATCGACAGAGCAAGACCCATGGAGCCCAGGTCCGGACTTAATTGAGGCTGCCCTTTGGAGCAGCTGCAGAGGATGCACACAGGGCTCTGAATTGCTATTCTCTTCTGACTGCCTTGATTCATGGTCTGGCTGCCAGAGAGGACCTCTCTGATGCTCTCAACTCCATTATCTTGAGCTCTCCCTACCCTGGCCACTGCCCCATTTTCTCCTCTTAACACTTGTCCATTTGGCAGGCCAGCTTGGTAATAGCTCCAGGAAAGACAGATTATCAATCCTTCTCCAGAAAGGACCAATTACTTATAGCCTCACCCAGTGTTTTATGAAAAGGAAGGAAAAGCAAGAGGAGAGTTACGTCTTGTTGCCACCTGGGGGCTTTGCCTGGGAGCAGAGGAGTCTGGATGGACTAGAGCAGGGCAAAGGCAGGATGGTGATGGAAAGGGATTTGGGTATAAGGATGCAAAGGTGGAGACTGTTCAGCCGGAGGCTCCCATGCCAGGCTATGTGCATCACTAGGACTACTTGGCAGTGTGCCTGGGCAAAACCACAAGGTGTACATAAACTGTACTCTGCTAAGTAATTCAAAGCATCATTTTTTGTCGTTAAAATAGAAAAAGATATATTTTGATGCAAAGCCCATGAATTTTGCATGATTTTTAAGAAAATCAAGGCTTCTAGTGTTTTTCTTGTCTACTCTTTGGTTTATTTCTCCTGAGACTTAGAAATATAAATTTCTTCTCTTTTTGTCATTAGGGTATATCATTCAATCATCCACATAACTTCACTTACTCAAATATTTATTGAGTGTCATCTATGTGCCAGACAGCAAAATACACAAGGCCCTGACCTCGTGGGAGTTGGATCACAGGGGAAAAATCCTTGAAAGCCAACGAATCACAGTACCTCATTTCTGGTCCAAACCCTAGCTTCGGGAAGCAGTGAACTGTCCTGTGGACAGTGAGAACTTTGATAGCAGTAGCTGCTGCCTGTTGAATGAATGAACAGACCACACAGGCCTTCTGCACAGGCAGATTTCTACAGTACTTACTAACCTATAACTCCATGACTTTTCTTTTAAAATATTTATTTCATTTTTAGTTATATATACATATATAAATTTGTGCATGCCTCTGTGTGTTTGTGTGTGTGTGTGTGTATGGATGCCTGTGCTTAAAGGCAGTCACAGAGGATTCCTCTGGAGTTACAGTTACAGTTTGTTTGTGAGTCATCTAATAGAGATGCTGGGAACTGAACTGAGGTCCGCCGGAAGAGAAGCAAGTGCTCTCAACCACTGAGTCCTCTCTTCAGATTCCATGCAAATCGCTTTTAGCTCTTAGAATGACAGATTAAAGACACAGAACACTTATTGTTTAAGAAATGATGTAACTGACTTGCATCGGATAAAGCAAGTTCTCTGACCCTTGGTTCAAGGCTCTATACAATCCTTTGGTTCCCATACAGCATGACCTTTACCTAACCCTAACCCTAACCCTCTGAGAAGAAGAGGACCTTGGAGAAAGGCTTAATGCTGAAGTGTCTCAGGATGAGACACCACAGGGAGCCTTGGAGTGCTGATGTGTACGTACAGGTGGCTTTGGGAAAGTAGAGAAAAGCAACCCCAGGAGCTTTGTAGAGGACCACACCTCAGGGAGTGCTTTCTTCCTTCCGATTGTTGGGCAACTTCACATGGAGGCCGCCATCTTGTGCCGGTTTCCCAGGTTGCTGTGTGACACCTCTGAGACTTTCTCCATCAGTGGTGGGACAGAGAAGTACCCCTCTTCCCACACAGCAGAGCTGCACAAACACAGAAGCCCCTTTCAATAACAGGATGTCAGGATTCAACACTCGCCTTGTCTGGGTGGTTTACTGCCGAGACCCCGGGTTAAGAGATGGGATGCTTGACTCTGAGATTACTCTCATGGGGTAACAGGAAGGAGCACATCTGATCTTAATGCCAAAGGGACGCAACGAGGGCAGACATGACAAAGGAAGGAATGAGGCTGGAAGAGAACTCAATGAGTGCAGAGACTATGGAGAGGCTGTGGGAGCTGGTGAGGACCTAAATCCTTGGGAAGCTGTATTCAGTTTTCCTCTTCCATAAAAGTCAGCAGTTTTCAGTGAAATGCCCACCAATTTAGAGGCGTGTGTTTAGGATATCCAGTTCCCACACCGAGGGGTCAGCTCTCTGGAGACAGGAAACAAAGACATAGCATCTGTGGATTTCAGAAGCAGAGTCTGGAGCACAAGTGCAGAGTTGTTTGTGCCAGGTCCCTGAAGCGCCCTGAGAGCAGAGAGCAGGAGGGAGGGGTCACTTCCCGGCACCAGAGCAGACCTGTTGCTCTGAGGACCAGGCAATAGATGTTAGTGTGTCCTGCTCGCCTTTCCAGAACTCAGTACATACCTCGATTTCTCTCAGGTTTATAGTCACTCCATTCTATTGTGGGAGGATCCTTGGTCATTTTGCTATCTTTTACAATGAGCAGGATTGTTTTGCCCCTACTAATTACATGGCCAGCTGTGGTTTTTTCCTTTATTTCCAAAGTACAGAGAGATACTGGACCAATGAAGACAAATGGACTTGTATAAGTGTACATAGCAGTGAGGCACCAGCAGTCCTAGTAATGGAGGTAGATGGTATTTTAATATAGTGTTTAGAAAAGCAAAATTGATGCCAAAGATACTCAATAAACAAATTAGCTGTCAGATCTGACATGATGCCTATAATGCTAACCCTCAGTAGACTGAGGCAGGAGGATCATGAGTTTAAAGACTTTCTCAAAAACTTGAAAATTTCAATAAAGACAGAACAGATGCTGATCCCTCCTTCACCTCAGGCTCTAATGTGGCTCTGACACTGTATGGCTTATAGCTCTGGATGCTGTCCCTGCCCCTGGCATGGCAAACATGTTCCCATATAAGGAGCCTCCAATTGGGTAAATAAGGGAAGCAAGTGAGGCGGCCACCGAAGAACCACCGTTGTGATTGGTGGGACATGCTAAGAAGTTGGTAGAAAAGATTTGTGTAAAATAGAGTAGCTTCTCTTAGTATGCACAGGAATAGTGTTTCAAGTATATCCCTCATAAAATTCATATTTTGAAGCCCTAAGTTCTGTTACCCAAACTATGTCCTTATTTGGAAATAGGATTGTTGCTGATGTGATCGTGCTGGCATAGAGTGAGTTCCTTCTTCAACACAACTGATGATCTTACAAATCAGAAAAAAAGTAGCACCTGGCATTCACGTGCACAGAGAGGATATACGTGAGGGAGAAGACAAAGATGCTCTATGAACCAAGGGATATTAAAAGATGGTCAACAAAATACCAGACCTCAAGAAAACACACTGAACTGCTGTTTCTGGTTCAAGCCTTCAGAAGGAACCAGCCCTAAGGACACCTTTATCCTTTGTTGTTTAATGTTTTGAGATAAAATCTCAGTATATAGCACATACTTCCCTGGATCTCACTTTCTAGCCT
This sequence comes from Sigmodon hispidus, assembly GCA_004025045.1. Taxonomy (NCBI): domain Eukaryota; kingdom Metazoa; phylum Chordata; class Mammalia; order Rodentia; family Cricetidae; genus Sigmodon; species Sigmodon hispidus. The sequence continues at coordinate 177,935 of PVIH01000297.1, forward strand.
AGGGTAACTTTGAACCTGCAGTTCTCCTTCCTCAGATTCCCACATGCTGGGATTAGAGATATGTGCCACCAGAATGGGCCCTGTTAACATCTTGATGTTAGACTCAGTCTTCTTAATTAAGACAATACTTTTTTCTTGTTTAAACCACTCCTTTTGTACATTTTTTTGGGCCAGCTCTAGACTTATATAACCTACCAGAAGATGTAAATAATACAAACACTATAAAAAGCCCATAATATCTATATCTTTATATATGTGGGTGAATAATATATAGACAGTTCTCTCTCACACACACACATGTAGTTCACATGTATATAATACTTTAAAAAATGTGTGTGTGAATAGCATTAGAAACTGACAAGAACAGGATCAAGTCCATCCTAAAAATTCTCTGAAAGAATTGTGAATCACAAAGACAAGGAGACCTTATAACTTTCCTATGCTCCATTGACCTACCAACACCACCACCCAATCCCAACCATTTCTGATACAATTGAGTTAAAACCTACTGTGTTGATGAAGCAAAGGGTTGAAATGTGACACAAAATCTTAAAAAAAGATGTCAGCATTTTATGAACTCTACTTAAGTTCCTAGTGGAAAATTCTGGATGTCCCAGGGCTATAAGATGAACTTCTGTCAATATAACAATTCATTAGCCATGGTAAATGATAAAGTATTCAGCCAAGTAAAGAATGTAGTATCATATTAGTCAGGGTCCTCTAGAGGATCAGAATTTATAGAATGAATCTGTCTATCTATCTGTCTGCCTGTCTGTCTGCCTGCCTATCTATCTATCTATCTATCTATCTATCTATCTATCTACCTACCTACCTACCTACCTACCTATCTACACAGAGAAGGAATGTATTTGAAGTTTGTGGTCCAGCTAGTTCAACAATGGTTGTCTACAATAGAATGACCAAAATTTCAGTAGTTGTTCAGTCCATGAGGTTGGATGTTTCAGCTGTTTTTTAGTATAAACCAAAATTCTGAAGAAGTAGACTGTAATGCTAGTGAAGAAACTGATTTGCCAGCAAGAGTGAGGGCAGGCAGGCAGGCAAAGAGCAAAAGCTTTCTTCTTTTATGTTTTTATATAGGCTGACACCAGGTGTGGCCCAGATTAAAGGTGTGTCTTCCCAGTTCAAAAGACTCAGATTAAAAGTAGGTCTTTCCATTTCAAATGATTTATTAAGAAAAAATACACATGGTATACCAAGCCACTTAGGTTTTAGTTAAGTCCAGCTGTAGTCAAGTCGACAACCACAAACAGCCATCACAACTGTATAACCTCTCTGTACGGAATGCAATATCACCACAATGAAGATTTTTGATGAGACTTTGGAATTAGGTATGGAGAATCCAGAATCATAAAAAGGCCCTTTAAAAAAATAACCTTTTAAAAAAACAAACAAACTAACAGTTATTTTGAAACAAGGTCTTTGAGATGTGTTGATGTGAGTGAGGGCTTAGACTCTTGGGGAACCCAAAGGTGTATGGATACCTGTTATAAACAACACTGAGAGAAATTACACATCTTGTCCCATGGTTTCAGAGGATTCAGTTAGTGGTTGCTTTAGCCTAACTGAGCCAAAACTTTGTGCAAAAACTGAGCCTCAAGGCAGAAGAGGTGTACAGTAGAGGTGGCTCAGCTCTGTATAAGTATGGGGGGGATACAGTAAGGGATGGGATAGATGTAGTTTCTAGGACACCACCCCAGTGACTTCTCCTACTCCCAATTCCACCTCCCAACAAGTCCATAATAATATAAATCCATCAGGAGACAAATCCACTGATTAGGTCAGAGTCCTCATGATCTGTACATCTCCGGAAGAAGCATCACTGGCATTTGCTGAGGTATGCTTTACAGGAAATGCTCCTAGGCATTCTTAGTCCAACCAGATCGGCTATCAAAGTGAGCTCTCCCAACCCACCTCCTGTCAACCCAACACCCATACATACCACATTTTACTTCTGGCCCTCCAAATATCAGGTACATTTCAGAATGCAAAAATGCATTTGCTCTGTCTCTAAGATTCACAAACCTCAGTAGTTCCATTAGTCAAGAAGAGTCTAAGTCCAAAGTCTCTTCTGAGAGTCAAGGCAAATGCCTAGCTGTGAGCTCTTATAAAATCAAAGAGAAAGTTATGTGTTTTTAAAACACAGTGGCACAAAGTACACAATCCCATTTCAAAAGAGAAGAATGAGGAAACAGAAAGAAGGAATTAGACCAAAGCAACATCAAAACCCAGAAAGGTAAATAATAAGTTCTGTAGCTCCACATCCAGCATCTGGAGCACATAGTATCTAAGGTGCTCACCAGGACAGTCCTGCCCCTATAGTTTCAATGTCTGCGATTCACATGTCTTCTGCCCTAGGGTAAATCTGCTCACCACCTTTGGCTTATCTTGGCAGACATTCCAAGTTCTTGGCATCCAAACATCCTGCTTGGGCTTTACCCTTCATACATTACCAACTTAAGGTCACCTTGAAGCCACCACACATTGAGTAGTCTTCCAGTTTTTTTTCTCTGGAATCTTGGTGAAAGTCTTCATGATCTTGCAAATCTTATATCTGTCCTGCTTACAAAATGATCACTCTGTATATGGTACCAAGGTGTTGTGCCTGCTGGAGTGGCCAGTAGCCTCACACCCTTGGATAACAGCTTCACTGGCTTCTAAGGAAGCTAAGAACCATGAAGCAAATCTTGGGCATACAACCATCTAGGCATCTCTGTTCAAGAAGAGTGTGTTGAGTGCTTCATTTTTTAAGTTTTTCAGATGTTCTCACTGTTTCACAGCCCTTGAGGCTTCAAGCATTGGCATCTGGCTGATTTATGCCATATCCTGAAGGTGTCTTTCTTACTGTCCCAGTACAAAATTCTTGATTCTTAATGGTACCAATTTCTCTAACAGACACACTCTCCTTATCCAAAGGTGCCAATACTCCTCCTCCCCAGCCTGAACTGTATGTTTTCCAAATCTTTTCAGGTTTGGGTTTTGTTGTTGATTCTCTGTAAATGTGACCAAAAGCAGTCAGAAGCAACCAAGCAACTAAATGCTATGGTGTCTTGAAATTTTCTTTTGAATTTGGTTTTATTTAGATCAGAATACAGATAGAAAATAGACACATTCTTTGCCAGAATAAAACATGAATGGCCTTTGGTCCACTCCCCTGCAGAGTCCTCATTTTCCTCTGAAACTTTAAATTTTTGGCCTTGATACCCACACCTGTCTCTGGATTCTTGTCTCTCAAGCTCTCACTAGACTTAGCCATTAATATTTATTTAGAATGTGCCCACACTTTCTCTAGTTCACATATCTAAACTTACCCAGGTTTCTCTCAGAAACCATTGTCAAATATTTAAGAACCACATGTTTAGTTATGGCAATGATACCACTCCTTTGGTGCCAATTTAATGAATTACTTGCTTTTCCTGTTATGATAAATAGATACTCGGCATTGTTTCAGAGGGTCAAATCCATAACTGCTTGGTCCTTTATGCTTGGATGGAACACCATGGCAACAGCAGTATATAATGGGGAAATGTTTTCAAGTCTTGCAGTACAGGAAGCAGAGAGGAGTGTTATGGGAAGAGACCACAATATAGCCTCAAGAACACAGCCAGTGATTTACTTCCTCCAGCCCTACATCCGTCCTTTCATAATTTCCTAGTAATGCTATAACATTATGAACCCATTAAAGAATTAGTTCAGAATTCTCTGTGATCTAATTGTCTTTAGGTATACCATCACAGACACACCCAGATTTGTGCTTTACTAATCGCTTATCTATCTCCTAATCTAATTGAGCTGGCAATCAAAATCAACAACCACAATGGCTATGGGGTAAAAGAAGCATTGAGAGATTGATAAACTACATCTTCTTTCTCTTTGTGTGTTAAACTGAGTAAGAAAAGGATAATCAGCAGAAAGGGAAGTTCCCAGCTTCCTGAATGCCCATACTGTTGAAGCCTACTGGGATCCCATCCTCAGCATCAGCTCCTATGCCTCAATAGAAAATAGTGTCTGCCCCAGCTTGTAGGAGTAACAGATGTGTTTTCAAAGAAGTCAGCATAGCTTTCTAGCAAGGAAGTCAAAGGTGTCTTCCTTGAGATAAACAAATACTGAAGGCAATATAACTGTGCAAGATCCACAGCTATCAACTGTGTGCTTATTGCAAAAACAGGACATTTTCTTCACCATGGTGCCCATGTCCAAGTTGAGTTTATGTTACCTATGTTCTCTTAGATCTGTATAACCTATTATCCAGGTTTGTTTTATCATTTATATGATTATGGAAGCCCAAAAAGGACATTCAAGAGATTATTCTTGCCTGAGGAATTCCAGTTTCTTTGATCACAGAATGAGGGCTGAGCAGTGAGAGATCAGGGGTTGCCTACAACAGTCCCTTTGGCTGATAGAACCATGAGAAGGATCAGCTTCTTCAGTCTCAATGTAAGCCATATGGGACAACAACAGAACAGCAATTACTCCTAGAGCATCAGGAAGAGTTCTGACAGAGCCTGGGTTTATAACAGGAGGTCTTTTCTCTCTATAATCAAATACAGCTCCCCCCCCCACCATTTTGTAGTTGTTTCCTGGGTTCATAGAATAATTGCATTTAAAAATTTCCCTCAGTGTGGCATGAACTACTGATCCTCCAGGAAGGCCTGCTGCTGTGTGCACTGGATCTCCTAGGAAACTATGGGGGTGCCATAAGCTATAGTTGTCATGTCTGGAAGTGGAAAACAGGTGACTCCCGATCTCCATGTTGGAGAACGAGATAGAAGGTTTTGTTTGTTTGTTTGTTTGTTTATCTCCCACAACAAATTGACTTCAGTTATTGTTGAGTAAATAGAAACAGATGAGAGAGAGCAACAGCATCACCTCCTCTTCTAGCCTCTCTCCTGTAAGCAGTGCCCAAACTTGGAAATATCAAATGTAACTTATTCTACTTAACTGTTTGTTCCTTGGATCAAATCCCATTACAATAAAGTCCACTTGTTTTTCAAATTCTTTTACATCAGTGGGATTTTACTAGGACAAATATATCATAAACCACATTTGTGACCCTGGCCTGAGGTTAATTTTCATTTTTTTTTCAGTTCTACAATTCACTGACAATGGATTTAAGGCAAGTCATTCAGACTCTCTGATCCTTTGATGTATCATAAATTGGCAGTGTTAAGCACAGCTGTCCTAACTCTTCATCGGTTTGTTGAACTAATGACTTTATTTTGTGACACTCTTGGCTCCACCTTCTCAGTGTATCCTGCTGGCACTTGCCACCCCAACCAGCAAGATTATTTCCTGCAAGTATACCATAAAATGACCAAACTCATCTAAATGGTGGTTTATTATTTGTTGACAGGGAATCAATCACAATCGGAGAAGGTGTTTTGGGCTCCCTGCTTATGTGGTGGTGGTCATTTGAAATTCAGTCTGCTCAGGACAATCCATCTTCTCCTTGCTTTCCAGTGTCAGATATACCACACTCCTGTAACCTTGCATTTCTTTTGTTATTGGATGAGGAAACCAGAGCTTACCCACTCTCCCTCAACTCTTAAGTCATTTTGCTTTTACATTTCCCTACTTGACGTGTACTGGTCATACAGTTTGGGTGGCCATATGATTTATTGGTGCCTGGAAGAGAGTTGAGTTTGAGCAATATGCTCAGTGCCAAAAGTTTCCCATTGTGCCTATGTGGGCGGTCTGGGTACATCCGGAGATGCTGAGGACTCTTGGGGAAGGTAATATAGGACTGCCAAGGCTGAATTAGAGGGAAAGATTCCACCAATAGATTCCACCTTTAATGATGCCATTCTGATATGATATGTGTGTCCTTTGAAAATCTCCTTTGAAAAGTGTGACAGTATTAGGAGCTGGTATCTCTAAGAGATGATTAAGTCATGACAAAAGCATGGAATAGAATATAGTGTAACAACCAACTGAAATCTATGTTTTCAGAATGTTGGCCACACTATAGACCTTTAAGTTCAGTGTTTCACCTTCATGTATTTCTAGAGGAACATAAACTGTAGAGACATGATAAAAAAAAGAGTCAGACCAACCTCACTGAATTAAATTTACAAGTACCCTCTTGCCTAGTTGTTCCAATGCTATAGACACATTGCAAAGGGGCCTTATACAAATGTACTTCCCCAGAAGCTGAGTGGAATCCAGTATGCATTCCTGGGATAATTCAAAGACAAAAGTGACAGGTGTCCTAGGAAAGCCCACTGCTGTTAGTAGTTACTGAGCAAATGAAAACACAGCACATTAAAGAGACGAGTCTTCAAGGTAGAGCTAATGGGACAAATGTAAGGAATAGAATGTGATCACAATATAAACATTTAAAAACGCATGCAAGTACAAATGTTCTGTCCTTGCAATAACATATATAGATGGATTTTTCTTTGGGCCACTGGTTTACAAGTAACGACACAGAGACTTACTATTAATTATGAAAGTTTGGCCTTAGCTTGAGCTTTTTCCCAACTAGTTCTTATAACTCAATTAACCCATTGATTGTAATCTATGTTCTTCTACACGACTTGCTACCTTGTGTCCATACTGTGTATCCTGCTTCCTCCACATCTGGCTGATGACTCTGCTTCTCTTCTTCCTATAGTTCTCTCTGTCTGGAAGTCCCACCTATCCTCTTCTACCTAGCTATTGGCCAGTCAGCTCTTTATTACACCAATCATAACAATGCATCTTCACACAGTGAAAAATAACCTATAACAAACACACAAATAAGCAAATTCGCCTTGAATCTTCAGAACAATGGGTTGTGGTTGGGAGCCTGGGGACATGAATATACAAAATAGAAAATGTATAAATTCATAAAGCAAGAGATGTACCTCACACAGAAAAAAATAAGAATTTATTTATTCAAAAATAACTGAACTAAAAATATGGATTCTCCTAAATTTCTGAATTCTAAAGTCTGTAACTCTTCAGCTATCTGATGGGCCTACACTAAGAGGAGATGGATTTTGGTTATATTAGAAGTTATAAAAAAAAGCTATGAATAACCTGTTGAACACTGAGAGCAACTGTGTGTTATATGAAGCCCTATGGGTTCTCATAGCTTCTGTATGATTCTTAAGTCTTTCTCTTAGATACTTATAATTATGTCCATCATAGCATCCATCCGCAAACTTCACTCTCTAAGACTCTTATCACATAAATTCACCATCGTCTGCTGGAGAGCAATATTATCTGCCTTAGATGGGCTTCAGGATTTCAAGCAGTAGAAACTAATTTTGCTGTCTTCAAACTCAAAGCTATTTGTAAGGGTGTGGGAGCCAACAGAATGCATAACAGACTGGAGAGCCAAGCTTGGAAAATACATAGAACCCAATAAGTTATTGGAAATTGGCTTCAGGGTACATCCAGCTGGATGCTCCCATGGCTACTGCCTCTGACTACTGCAGGACATTGGCGATGGAGAGCTGGTTGTCCATGAACAAATGTGGTAGCAAGTGTCCAGAGTACTTCTTGATGTTTGGCTCTGGTACATCCTTGGATGCTCCTTGCCTGTTTGGTTTGGATTTTCCTGTAACTAAGAACATATTGTGGAAATGATGATGTATGGTTTCTTTCCTAGGATCAGTTCTAAAAAGACACTGTGATTTCTAATTTCTCTTAATTGTATTATTTGATTTGGGGAACACAATCTATGAGGTAATAGTGTTACTCAAAATGTGTTCTATATAAAGTCCTTGAGCAGAGGAATTAGGGAGCCCTACCAATAGTGATGAAAATGTAGGCCCTTGATCAAATCACATTGTATTGGCAGTTGGTCTTCAGCTCCAGCAAAACCTTCTGGTAACTGCAGGTCTCCATCTGGCACCATGATTGCAACCTTGTGTGATGTTCTGAGCCAGAGCCACTCAGTTAAGGGGCTCCCAAATGCCAGACCAACCCAATATGGAGAACATAACTAGTTTGTTGTTGTTTTAAATCACACATTTTGGAATAATGCATTATCCAGCAACATATAGCTAACACATCACCCCTTCACCTCTGAAGTACATTTACTGCAGCCAAAGACCTGAGAGGTTCTCCTGTCTGACTGGCCGTCATGGGCTACAACATGGTAGTTTTTAAGGGGTGAGCGAAACACAGTGGAGCAGAGCAAGGATATTTCATCTGTTAACCATGTGGTTGACAGGGCAGAGAACCACATTAATACTCTGCACAGCAGGATTCTAGGAATTTGGACAGTCAAAATGCAACAGGATTATTTCCTTGTATCTGAATTATTCTATTTCTATTCTCACATTAGACTGTCAGAATTATCCCCTCCTTCTTCCCTTCCTGGTGATGCTGCATCCTTCCTTCCTTAACCTTGAGCTGAACTTGGCCCCTTGGAATCTTCCCCAATAGGTCCACATCTTCCACTCAGTAGACACTTCCACCCAACTTCTGTAGTGAACACTAGGAGCAAGCCCTACCTACTAGAACAGTGTGGAGTGAACTAGCACATGATTGATGACCACAAAGCTGAATCTGATGTACCGAAGGGAGATGGGACAGGGTTACTGTCAGACAGACAGATGCAGGTCTCTCACACATGCCTTGCCCAAGTGATGTAGGATGTCTTTCTGTACACTGTGAATTACCATTGGACAATAAAGGAACTGTTTTGGCCTATGGCAAAGCAGCTTAGAGGCGGGTGGAAATTCCAAGTATAGAGAAAGGAGAAGGAGAGCAGAATCAAAGGAGACACTTCAAGCTGATGCCCAAGAAAGCACGATGTAAAGAAATACAGGCAGCCATGAGCCACATGGCAAGACATAGAGGAATAAAAATGGGTTGAGTTAAGTTGTAAGAGGTAGCTCATAATGGGCCTGAGCCATAAGCCAAATAGCTTGTAATTAATATAAGGCTTATAATTAATATAAGCCTTTGTGTCATTGTCTGGGGCTAAGCAGCTGCAGGACTGCAGGTCTGGACCTTGGGCTGGATGGGCCAGAAACTTTGGACCACCCCCATACCCATTTTTCTGAATTTGGATAATCAGCTTTGTAGAAAAAGGCGTTAGGAGCCTGGCTGGGGCTCAGACTATGCAGTAGGTGGCTGTCTTGTTTGTGTCCAGAAGAAGTTGCAGCTTTACTTCCTTCCCTTTTCTTCCTCTTCCTCAGACCCTTGCTCTTGAACTAGAGATTTAAGGGCAGGTCATTCATTTGAAAAGTACCCCGGGGAAAGGGAAAATAAAGACTGAGCCATTAAAGCTGCTAACATAGCAGTTGACCAGAGCTCAATTCCACAAGGAAACACTTGGAAAAGGTACAAAGCCTATGGCTCAAAATTATCCCACCTATGGGGCAAAGGACCTGGATATTTATGTTGCAACTCTGGAGAGTCTGCGGTGGAGGGGGATTTTTCTCAGCACTTTGAGTCTGCTGCAAATGTGGAAATAATGGTCTCTTGTGGTTCCCACCTGAATGGAAAATGTCCAGGTAACACAGGCAGAGCCTCCAGGGTTAATGAGCATTGCTTCTCACATTTTACCTTTTTCCCACTAACATTGGTTAGTAATCCCTGAGTATAGAAGACATTATCCCTTTTCAAATCTTACACAACACTTACCACAATATTTTGCACATAGTAATGATCAATAAATATTTATGCTTTGCTTAATTAATGACACTACAAGACAGCTTTTTCCTGATGGTCTATCAATATTGCCTCCATGTATCTCCAATTTCCTGGGACAGAATGAATTTCATGTCATATTTTTTTATCCGCTAAGTATGCAAGAGAAGATAATCTGGTATTTATATTTTGCAATACTTCTCATTCAATTGCCTTCATAAATAAATAAAAAGTCTCCATTAAACTGCAGGTCCTATATTTGTATCTCTCTTTCAACTTTGTCTTTCTAAGAAGCTGGCTCCAAATTGAGGAAATTTGGAGGCTCCTAGTGTGTTGATTCTTATTAGCTTCCCTGCCTGACTCAGCAGAGTCCTGTGCCAGCAATAATAGCTTGTAGCCTGTGCACTCAGGCTTTTCCAGTTCTGGAGCCAGTGAGAACCCGGCTTCATGATTTAGCAGAACTTCCCATCTCTGAGGGGCATGTGAAAGATCTGGAAGAAGTCTGTTGCTTTCATTCCACTCTGCAGGTCAGACCACCTAGGTTCAGAGCTCCAGGACTAGAAAAGCAACCAGTCCTTGGATGTTCTTTTCTGTCAGTATCCATGGGGCCAATTTTCTCCCAGGACCTCCATCTTGGAGCCTGGCTCCAATCCTAGGTCAATAATCATAGGTGCCTTGTTTCATGAGACCTCTTTTTTATTGGTTGATGACTTCTACTTTATATCTTAAGGTCTGTCCTAACTCAAACAGAATTCATGCCATTACCCACTGATTTCCTGAAAATGATCTCTGCTTGGACCCCAACAGCTCCATGCTTTTTTGTTCTACCAAACTGAGGCCCTCGAACATGATGAGGGAGACTTTTCCATCTCTAAGCAAGAAGGAGGTGATTCTGGTCTGCACACTTGCACCTCTGAAACTTTTGCCAAGCATAGCTAATTCCCACTCAGTGACTCTGTCCTTCTTGTATGGGTCTCTTAGAGCTGTGGAGATATTTGCAGCATCCGCTAGCAGGCACAATTTCATCAATGTTTCCCAGATCTGGAATTCCACTTTGCTGCTTTTATCCATAGACCAGTAAACGATTGTGGTAACTAACATCCAGAAGGCAGCTTTGGGAATAACTTGCATGGGCACCTTCTTTACACCACAAGGTACCCAAATTTCTCCAATCACAGGTGTTTCTGCTGTGCCCTTGTTGGCGTCCTTGATAGCGTCATTACTGAAAAATATAATTTTCACTTGGGGTTCTTGGACAGTTGGAAAATATAGGCTGGGGCTATTTCTGTACATCCTATCAGTATATACCACAAAATGTCCCACTGTTTTCTCTAGAACCTTCAGATATTGCCCACTCATAACTATTTTCAAAACTTATCCCCCTCCCCTATTATCTTAAGAGACTGTGATAGTTAATCTTGAAGCCACCTTAATGGTATTTAGAATAATCATGGAAGTGATCCCTGGGCATTTTTATAAAATGTTTCTAAATTAGATTAAATGCCATAGAAATGTGGGCAGTACCTCTCTGTGGTCTAGGATCCCCAACTGTCACAAAAGGAGAAAAATGAACTGATCAGGAGCATTCATTGCTCTTTGCTTTCTGACTATGGCTGAGGTATGACCAGCTGCCTCCTATTCCTGTGGATATGGTGTGACAAGCCCTGTCCTCCAGGTTCCTGCTGCCGGGACTTCCCTGCCACAGAGGGCTGTACATCAAACTTGAAGCCAAAGTAATCCCTTGCTTTTTTTCCAGTTGCTTTCTTTTATCAGGTATGTTGTCACAGCAACAAGGCAAATAATAGTGCAGAGGGCATCTCTATGACCAGTGTCTTCTTTCTTATGATCTTGGTACCTGCAGCATATTCCCTATGAGTTTCTGAATTCAGCTCTTACTATTTCCAGGAGAGTTGAATTAACTTGGACCTCTTCTTTATTTCCTAAAATTTGCATATGTTTCTTGAAATGCTTTCCAAGCATTTAAGCAACTGCTACAAAAGCCCTGAAAATAATGTGTTGATTGGATTCTTTGCAAAATCATACTTCTAGAATCTTAGAAACTTCATGTCTGGGGTTGGCCAGTAGGCATCTAACCCCACATACACATGTTCTTGAAAAAGTTCTGAAAAGGATCTTCCTTGGAACTTGGAAAGAGAGCAAAGGAGGAAGGGGCATACAATGTTCATTTAAATTGAGAATCTTCTCCCTGGAAACCCAGAGGCCTTTCTGCTGGCCTCCCGCTGTTTGCTGCCTTTCTTGCATCCTTTTCGAAAGATGACATGACTATTCCCTACAGCCTATCACTGCGCTCTTCCAGCATATTCTCTCTTCTAGGAATGCCACAAATGAATTACCATGAGGTGTTGGCACAGGGCCTCAGCCAGCAGGAGCCAATTATTTTTTAAAAATTTCCAAGCAAATCCGATCAGTATTTCACAAGTTACTGGCCAAGAATCTTCAAAAAGTTGTGCAGCCTGCATTTGCTGCCTATACATTGCTGACCTAAATATGTACAAACTACATCCTTCCTAGGTTCCTACCCTGAGCTTTGTTCTGTTGGGACAACAACAGCTCCTACCCATTTGCAATAATCTGACTGGATCATTTCACTTATCCAAACTGTAAAGGGATGTTTGATCAGACCAGATCATTAAAGATCTTAATTAGATAGCACAGACTCCCCTCCCTTGCCAGATGGATGGAGCTGCACCCATTTGTGACACAACTTAATCACACTTTGCTTTGCTGTCAAGGCCGCCTTTCAGGAGGAAATATGTTCTCTTGGCTGGGTGTAACATACGCGGTCCAAATCTGGCATCTCCAACTGAGAGAATGAGGCTCTGTTGAAACGGAACATGTAAGAATATATGTCGTGGTTAAAATACATTAGCAATCTGCACAAGAGAAGATTCTACTGGATCTGATTTGCATCCTTAACAAAATTATTTGTTTGTGGAAAGCGTGGTCTCTGCCTTTGTGACTGTGCACAGCAAATGGGTATTCAAGAATATTTTGCAAGTGGGATAAAAGAGGAATCACAAATGTTTATGTTTTTTTGAACTGTAAGGTTGTGGGAGGTGGTCTGCTCAGGAGGGACCGGTGTTTTTGTCATTTAGATACCGACCCTAGGACTTAATATGTTGCTGTTAGCCAATTCTCCTGCTACCTAGAGTAGTTTCTCATAACACTTCATTTTCTTTTTCTCTTCTTTATTAAGAAGGGCAGGGCTCTCTTGGCCACCCCATTCATCTGTGATAGCATATTTTTATATTTTTTTTAACTACTGGCGAGTACGAATTCATTGAAATATTGAAAGCTTGGTAGAGAGTGGTTTTGAAACTCACAGGGAATTTGCTTGAGAAGTTTTCAGACTGTACTCTATCTAAACAGAGCTATTCTCTTAAACTTTATGGATGTCACCTCAGAACACGATCTAGAGTGTGCTGTTAGCATCATGGAGAGTGATCATTCAGAGACCATCTGAGCCTCATCTCCAGGCTTGTTTCTCTCAGTGTGCGTCACCATGGTGAGAGAGTGCTGCTGATGTTGTTGTTTATTTGCTTTTATTTTCCTCTGAGAGGAAAAAATATTCCTGCTCATTGAGATCCAAATTTAGGTTCTTTTCAGTTATTTCTAAGCCACTGAGTAGAAGGCATCACATTAACATTAAAATTTATGTGTTGATAGTTTTCATATATTCATATCTCAAGTGCATGAATAGATTGCACTTTCTGCCTCCAGGATTTGGGATATTCTGCCTCATAAGCACAAGGAATCAGTCCTGACCATCCCTTAGTGTTATGCCAGCCTGTTCATTGACATTCCTTCTCTGTCTTGGTGCTGGCTGGCTGTTTACTTAATGCAAGCTGGAGTTATCTAAGAAGAGGGAGCCATGATTGAGAAAATGCTTCTTTCTCAAAGATTACTCTGTAGGCAAGAATATAGGGTATTTACTTAATTAGTGATTAATGTGGGAGGGTCCAATACTTTGTGGGTGGTGCCACTCCTGGGTAGGTGGTCCAGGGGTGCACTGAGAAACAGGCTGAGCAAGCCATGAGGAACAAGAAGCAAACTTCATTCCTCCATGGCCTCTGAATCAGTTCCTTTCTTCAACTTTCTCGAGAGAGTTTCTGTCCTGCCTTGCCTTGATGATGAACCGGAAGATGTAAGAGGAAATAAACTTCAAGTTGATTTTGGTCATGGTGTTTACCACAGTAATAGAAACACTAAGACACTGACTGTAGGCATCATGGCTTCCTACACAGAGCTCTGAGACCTTACTGCTGAAGATCACATCCGGGAACCCTGAACAATAATGCTTTTAGAGAAGAAGGAAGGAGTTCAGAGTAATTCTCTCTATGTTTTTCTCCAGTGAAGGCTTCAGTGAGGGCAGACTTGAATATGGGGTCATAGCTTAAAGCCTTTTAATTTTTTTTTTAAAAGAAGGCACAGTTGTCCTCTTATTCTTGAGCCTTTCCATGGCTGTGTAGAACAAGCCATTGCTGTCCATCTCGGTGAGCTGGGATAAGGTCTCCATACTCCACCTTGGAATAGCCCTGCAGGAGTCTCACGGAAGTCAGAAGATGCCCTTGGTGCTACCAAGCCCCAGCCACTCCACAGTCTAAAATGAGGTGAACTGTTAGTCTGTGGGGAGGGAATTTCAATTCAGATGGACAGCATGTCCCAGCTGGGTGGCTAGGATCCCAAAATCTTATGAAGATATGTGAATCAGTCCTTTCAGTTCATACACACTGCCCCTTTTCTCCTGGAGGGCACACAGCACCATGGTGGCTGGCCTGGGCTGGCTTCCCACGACAGCTGCAAGTTGCATCTGGAGTCACCAAGTCCCCTCCTTCCTTCAGTTTTGAAGCAATGTCTGGCTTTCAGTGACAGCCTCCAATCTACTGGGCTCATCATCTACCCTGACATCTCCCTTCTTGTTGGAGTTTCCCAGTGTTTCGAATGTCTCTGATTGTCTCTTATCTAGTATGGGATCTGCATACATTGTTAGTCCCAAGAGACTCTTCTTTAGCCTTCATATCAGTCATGGGACTGGTGAGGGGAAGGAAAGAACTCTTGGTGCCTCTAGTCCCGGACATACAGAGTATTGTCTCTGTTCCCTACAGCATCCTCACAAATGAAAGGTTTCTGTTAACGCTTCCCCATCTTACTGAGGGGTCTTGCATTCAGCAGGCTACCAGGTTTAAGTTGTGTGTATGTTTTTCAAAAAGCCAGAGTGGTGCAAGTGACATGTGTTTTATGTTTTCAACATTCAAATTTGTAAGTAACTTTGGGGGTTGAATAGCAAATATATGATAAATTGCACGTGTTTAATGTACATAGCTTAATAACTTTTAATGTATATATGTACTTGTAAAAATATTTCCACAAAACAAGACAATTAATACATTCCAATTACCTCTATTCCTTTTATACTTTTCCCTATATTTTAACCTAGCTTCTCTTATTCTGATTATTATTTTATTTCCAAATGACACATCAATAATTGTATATATTTAGTGAGCAGTATATGAAGTTTTAGCATAATTATATACTGTGTAAAGATAAGATTGTATACAAATAACAAATCCATCATTTCAAACATCATCTCTTTGGGAAAAAAAATAGTGAAAATCTTCCCTTCCAGCTATTTGGGAATACATTATAGTGAATTCTTGCTAACTACTGGCTACCCTACTGTGCTCCAGAAAATCCTAATTCCTCCTGAGAGTTAAGACAGCCTGCCCTGTGTCCCCTTCTCCTCCCCCCTTCCCCGCCTCTCAAAACCACTGTTCGCCTCCCTAGTTCTGTGACACCAGCCGTTTTGGTTTCCATATGTAAGTGAGAACACACAGTTATTTCTTGTTATGCCTAAACTATTTCACTTAACATAAAGTCCTGCTTTTCTGTCCATATTGTCACAAATGCCATTCTTTCTCATTTTATAATATTCACTGTAAATAGATTATGCATTTAAAAAATTTATTGACGGACATTTATGTTGATTCCATCTTGGCTGTTGTGAATGGTGCTGCAGTGAAGGGTGGAGTTAAGATGTCTCTCTGATGCCTCAATTTTCTTGTCATTGGCTACGTACATACATTCAGGGATTTCTGAATTATATGATATTTCTAGTTTCACTTTAAAGGATGCCATACGGTGTTTTCCATGAAGATTTCACTACTTTACATTTCTATCAACAGTGTAGAATAGTTTCCCTTCTTGTTCTTATTACACTGTTTTCTATTTTGTATTATTTTGCATTTATTTATTTTGTTAGTCAGTTGTGTATATGCATGTTGGCATGTGCATGCTCCAGCACATATGTAAAAGTCAGAGGACAATTTGTGGGATTCGGTTCTCTCTTTCTACCACATGGGCTCTAGAGATAGAACTCAGGCCAGGAAGCTTATCAGTGAGTGTTTTTTTCTGATGAGCAATCTCTCTGGCCCTATTTCATGTTTTAGATGGTAGCCGTTTTGACTAGGGTGAGTTGACGTCTCCTCAAGGTGGGTTTGCATTAAAAGGATTAAAAGGAATTTGACTTGTGTGTGTGTGTGTGCGCGGTTTGATTCCCTGATATATCTTGGATATTGTGTTGGACGGAGAGTTTGAGAATATTTCTTTCCCACCCTGTGAGTAGACCGTGTTCTCACCCCTTTAATTGTTTCTTTTGCTTTTCAGAACTGTTTTAGTTGATTTTGTTATTGTTTTGTTTTGATGCCGTGCCTTTTAAAGTCATCTCCAAAAACATTTCTTCCATGACAAATATATTTCAGTCTTTCCCCTGTGGGTTGTTTTTTGTACTTTCATAGTTCCTGGTTTTACATTTGAGTCTGATTTGTTTTGGAGTGATTTTGTGCATGGTGAGAGGATCGTGTCTACTTTTATCTTGGGCATATAGATGCCCAGAACTTGAGTCACCGTTCCCTACAGAGCCCGACCTTTCACCAGTGTGTACGCCTGGCACTTTCATCGAAAGTCAGTTTTCTACCAGCATCTCCTCTATTCTGTTCTGTTGGTCTATGCATCTGATTTTACAGGCAACAGTGCCATGCTATTTCAGCCACTACTGCTTTGTAGAATATCTCAAAATCAGACAGTGTGATGTGTCCAACTTTGTCCTATTCGGTATTACTTTGACTGCTGGAGGTCTTTTGCAACTCTCTACCTTGCTTAGGATTGCTTCTGTCTGTTTCATGTAGACTGTCACTGCCAATGATTTGGATTGTCTTGGATCTACAGATAGATGGCTTTGAGCAGAAAGTATATTTTATCAATATTGATTCTTCTGTTTTATAAACATCAAATATATTTTGATCTTCAAGTGCTCTCTTTAATTTCTTTCATTGTGTTTCATGTGAATCTTTTCTTTTTGTCTAAATGTATATGTAGGTATTTTATTTTATCTTGGTAGTATTATAAATAGGATTGCTTTCATGATTTCTTTTTTAGATTATTCTGACACATGCCAATGCTGTTAATTTTTGTATGCTGGTGTTTACATTATGCCATTGTATTGAAAATGTTGATTAGCTCCAAAGGCCACAGGGAGGAAACAAATGTAACACTACAGTTGTTTGTGCATAGGAGACTACAGATGATGCCCTGTGTCAAGAACTAAATACATGGGTTGTGAGATCTCTAGATGCTTTTCAGGATCCACCCATTAACACATCCCAACTTGTCTGCTGGACATCATGAAGAAAAGAATAAAACAATGTATCAGCTCCCAAGCTGCAAAAACCAGAAAGATTAAAAACAATGTCTTCTTAAAAAAAAGAATATTGAGCATTCAAGAAAATTGTTACACAACACTAAACAGAGGAACACACAGTTATAAACTCAGTAAAAACTCTGTCACCTTAAATGTTTTATGCCTGGGATCACACACAGGTCAAACTACAAAAATATATGTGTATGTATATCACATATGTCATAGATCCATCTTAAATGTAAATGAGGTAAAAGAAGACAGCAAAATTCTGTCAACAGTGATAACATGGGTATATTTATGTATATATGTTTATTAAATAAAATAAATAGACTGTCATGGAGCCTCAGATTTGTCTAGAGATCTGAGAGAGTAAAGCAGCACTATGGACAGGGTTGATGGCCGAGCACCTGCCATTGAGGTGGTGCACTTTCTAGCAGGCCTCCAGCAATTCTGCATAAAATTACAAATTTGTCAAAAGAACTTCTGCTTCTGCTCAAGGTAGAGTAAGAAAAGTCAGAATTAACAAAATTATTCCTAGACTAAATGCTGCTCTGATGTTGTCTAAGAAATCTTAAAAGTGAGATGAAAAGGCATTTAGGAATTTCTAACTATTTGAACTTAGTTTCAGAAAAAAATACCAGTAATATTTTTATGAATATATAAATAATAATCCTGACAGTACCCAGCAAGGTACTTCATCATGTTTGGCACTGATAAAGAAAAAACCTAATACAAGTTTTTAAAAACCAAAAAGTAGGACTTCTAATGAGGAGGAAAATCAATCAATTGAAATCAGGAGAGGTACAAATGCTGGACTAGCAGACAGGGGATGGAAATGGCACTCAGTACCTCCTTCCACATGCTGAAAGAGTTAAGCAAAGACATGGAAATAATTTTACAGATGAAAACCATGAAGTCTAACGTCTTAAAAACAAGCAAATAAACAATTTGCTACATCAGATTAGCTATGTATTATATAGGATGAATAGTATATTTATAGAAGAAAAAATAGTAAACCAAAAGGGTCTTTAGGAATGAAACCTGTCATTTGTTGTAAAAGTAGATGAAACTGTCATTTGTTGTTAAAAAAAATGGAAGTAGAAGAGAAATTCTTAATAACAGCCCATGTTAAAAACCTATGGCTATCAACAAAAGAGAGAGAAACACAGGAAGGGAAAACACAAAATCTAATATTCATGTAACTGCAGTCCCCGAAGGAAGAACAGAAAAAAATGTGAGGAAAAGGTGATTAATTTTTAATTTTTTGATAAAAACTATAGATCCACAAATATAAGATCAATAAGCCCCAAGCACAGCAAACACGAAGAACTTTCCATCAAAGCTCATTGTAAGCAGGTTACTTTAAGAACTGATGCTAAAAGAGAAGCTTTCAAAGCAAACCAGGGATGCAGGTGAAGTGAGATGCTTTTCACACAACCGAATCAGAGATGACAGCGAGCTCTCATCTCAATCTAAGTGAGAAGAGAGTGGATTGGCGTCTTTAAAGCAGTGATGCCATGAAGCACAGATAGCCCCGTCAAAAAAAAAAATCTGCAAGTGAGCTGCAGAGCACTTCTCCATGGACTGCCTCTAAAGATAAAATACAAATGGTCAGCAAACATAAAAAAAATCATTAATGTTAGTCATCATCAAGGAAATAAATAAAAACTGTGAGGACACATCAATTTATACCAACCAGAATGACTATTATTAAGCTAACAAGCAAATAGGAAATAAATGTTGATAACATTATAGAAACAAGGGATTCATGGACATGTTTGTGGAGGGTGAATGCAAATTAGATCAGCAATATGGAAAGCAGCAGAGATGCTCTATCTACAATTAGACCTTCTGCCTGATTGAGTTATTCTCCTCCAGGGTATTTATTCAAAGCAAATGAAGTCAGCACACCAAAGAGAAGTCTGCACACCCATGATTATCATGGCACCATTTACTATAATAAACAAGGTATAAAATCAGCCCAGGAGCCTATCAGCAAATTAATGGATTGGATAAGAAAAATGTATACATGCCCAATGGAATATTATTCAGCCATAAAAAAGAATGCAACTCATCACTTGTAGCAGCATAAATGAAATTGGAAGTAGAAGAGAAATGATATAATAGTATTTGTTAAAATCTACAGCTAACATCATAGAGAGCAAAAGGTAGAAATATTATGCTCTTAAAAGAAGGAATAGGGTAAGAAGATCTGGGTTACTTTGGGTCAGTTTTTCATTGGAACTTCTAGCTATTGCAATAAATAAAGAAAAAGAAAAGGTATTTGTAGCAGAAAAAAGTCAATACTGTATGTCTTTGTAGGTGGCATGATTGTCTACATAGAAAATATAATGATATTTTAAACTTACAGTAATTAATTGGAAATACTATAGTAACATTATTTGCTATAACAAGAGAAAAATAGAAAAAGCTTAAATATAAGTGAAATTAAAGATGTTTATAAAGAACAAGATTACTGAGAGAAATTAAAGACTTGCTTTCATGGAAAACAATGCTATGATTTCGGTCAAGTGACTCAATAGTTTTCGCCCTTTTTTTGAAAATAGATTTTTTTCCTCGGGCTAGAGAGATGGCTCAGCGGTTAAGAGTACTGACTGTTCTTCCAAGGACCTGAGTTTGATTCCCAGCATTCACATGGCAGCTAACAACTGTCTGTAATTCCAAGATCTGTCACTCTTACACAGTTATACATGCAGGCAATTCACATAAAATAAATAAATAAATAAATATTTTAAAAGATAAATAGATTTTTTTTCCTCACATAATATATTCTGATTATGGTTCCCTCCCTCTCTTCCTTCCAGTCTCTCTCATCTTTACCTCCCATTAAGATTTACTGGATTTCTGTCTCTCATCGAAAACCAACAGGCTTCTAGCTGATAACAATAAAAATATAACAAAACAAAATAAAACAAAAAATGTCTCATCAAAGCTGTAAAAGACAAATGAATAGAAGAAAAAGAGCCCAAGAAAAGGCACAAGAATCAGAGACCCACTCATTTGCACAGTCAGAAATCCCCTATTAAAAAAAAAAAAAAACCCACTAAACAGGAAGTCACTATATATATATATGTAGGGGACTTGATGCAGCCCTGTGTACGCTGCCACAGTCTCTGTGAGTTTATATGAGTTTTGATCATGTTAATTTAGAAAGCCTTGTTTCTTGATGCCTTCCATCCCCTCTGGCTCTTACGTTCTTTGCACCTCCTCTTCTGCGGGGTTCCCTGAGGGAAGAGATCTGATGGAGACATCCCATTTAGCGCTCAGTGTTCCAGTGTCTCTCTGTGTGTAATGTCTGGCTATGGGTCTCTGCATTTGTTCCCATCTACTGCAGGGGAAAACTTCTCTGATGATGGCTGAGCAAGGCACTGTTCTCTGAGCCTAGTAGAATCTGACTTAATATTTTAATGATGCTAGTTCTTACCAAATTTATATACAGATTTTTGTAATCCTAATGGCACCTTAACAAGTTAAGTTTTAATGAAAATTCTAGGGACTTGGAAAGGCTAGGCAAAAAAAAAAAATGTGGAGAAGAGAAATGGAGAAAAAGGATTGACCCTATGGAATCTCAAGATTAAGTTCTATCAGATATATTAACTGACAATGATCAAGATAGTTGAATATTGATAGGCCAAACAAGCTAATAGACAGCCTAAATAGGAAACACAGATATATGGACATCTGACTTTAAAGTACAGAGAATTTGAGGAGGACAGAAAAATGTTTTCCTTCAAAGGTTCTAGAGTATTTGTATGTTTGTACGTGAAGAGGGAGAAGGACGAAGAGGAGGAACATGGGAGTGATGAAAAACTCAATCCACATCTTGCACCATTAAAATAATTAAATCATAGAAGACCATAGACCAAACTAGAATTTTTACATTTATTTGTTTATTTGGTGTGTGTGTGTTTATACACATGACATGGTGATGCATATATGGAGTTCAGAGGTTAATCTGTGGGAGTCTGTTTTCTCTATCCATCATGTGAGTCCCAGGGACCCTCAGGGTTATTGGCCTCACCTTTATCTGCTGAGCCATCTTTCTGGTCACATTGAACTTCAATATAAAACCTAAACTTCTCGTCCTTGTAGAAGAGAATACAGGTAAGCATCTTTGTGACCTTACGTGGGCATCATTCTTAAGTGTGACATGAAGAGTGTGGTCCAAACTAGAGGAGAAAAAAAAGAAGTGTCTTAAAGGTGAAGAACTGACTGAGACTGCATAACTCAAAGGGCACAGTGGGAGAGCTCACTATAGTAGATTTTAGTAGTTTGGGTTTAACTTGGGAGATAGTTATCCCCTTCTAGTGTGTTAACTAAAACAACATGCATGCACTTTGATAGATACTCACTGTACAAAGAAATGAACCACATAAGAAGGTGAACTGGGGGCTGGAGAGATGGCTCAGTGGTTAAGAGCACTTGCTGCTCTTACAGAAATCCTGGGTTTGAGTCCCAGCACATACATGGCAGCCCATAACTATCCCTAACTCTAGTTCAAGGGCAACTAATACTCTCTTCTGGACTCTGTTGACACCAGGCATGCATGTGGTGCATATATATATATGCATACAGGCAAAACGTCATGCATAATAATAAATATTTTAAGAAGTCAACTAATCTAGATCAATAGTCTATTTCTAAGCCTCAAATAAGCCAGGATTTAGAATCCTGATCTCAATGTTAGAGTTGAGAGACTTGACCATTTGTGGAAGCACACATTTCTCATGAGTATTTCCTGAGGGCTTAACAAACTCACAATTTTATTTTTCTATTTTTTTTTTTCTGAGAAAGGATAAAGTGTGAACTAATTTCTTTAGAGTCTATAGTCTATGGTCTTTGTATTTTCTTAATCTTAAAAATATAGATTTTTGTTGAGTTTCTTTCCAAGCTAAGAAGGTCACTAAGGGCTGGAGTTGTGATGTTGGAGTCCCTCTTGTTTAAAGTTATGCAAATTCAGATTTGGATTTGTTATTATGCTAACATAGAGCCCAACCATTATTGACAAACCACTGCTTGGTTTTCAAGTCAAGAATCTGTCACTGTTTTGAAACATTCAATATCTCTTCCCATAGAGTACAGCACCAGTAAACAGAAACTTGAGATTGAGGTTGATTGATGCGTGAGCCAGAGTTTCATTACTATGGCAAAATACTTTAGACAATCAACTTAAAAAGAGGAAATATTTGACTCATAGTTTTGGAAGGTTCCAGAGCCTAGTCAGCTGTCTTTGTTTCTGTGAATCTTTGGCAAAGAGCATATCATGGCAGGGATTGCATGTTGCAGCAATGTTGCTCACTTAACTTTGTCCGGAAAACAAAAAGAGAAAGCAGTATTGGCATCTCCAAATAGCCTTCAAAGGCATGCCTACTCGTGACCTAAAACCTAGTTAGTGGACTTCAGCAATTAAAGGTATGCAACAATTTCAAATAGTGAAATGGTTTTGGTTGGGGACTACATTTCAAATGGTCTTTGGGGCCACATTTCAGATCCAAGTACAGCACCTAATGTCTGGTGACTTGCACTAGGATTAATGTCATACTCTGATGATCTAACCTAGCTCATTGATTTGTGCCATGGTGCCAGTATGGATGTCAGATAATGTGTGGAAGAGAGTCTGCTCTCATTCTACCACGTGGAACCCAGAGATCGAACTCAGGTTATTCAGGGTTTTGTCAGCACTTTTACCTGCTGTGCCATCTTGCTGGCCCAGTGTCACTCCTTCATACGGAAAGAGAGATGGTCCATAATAAAAGACACGTGTGCTGTTAGGAGGAAGAAGAGGGAGCATTAATGAAAGGATATAACTCATTAGAATCCTCCAGCTAAGGATAAGAACTATCATCGAGCCCACAATTTATCTGTGAGTTTGCTGGCTGCGAGGAGAAAAATATGATGGATTTATTTAATAAAACAAAGCATATTCACTTATCAAAGAGGGTACTCAGCTTCCCTAGCATTTAATCCAAAGAGGGACTCAATAATTAATGATAGAAAGAATTACTCAAAGACAACCATACAAAAGAGCAAATGCCATTCTTCTTATTTTTCTTATTACTTAAACCAACTCTATAAAATTAAATACTATTTCTGGGGAGATGGTTCTATAGTGAACCTCTCTTTAGCCTCATTCAAAGAAAGACTCATCCACAGTAGAGAGGAACCTGGCCAATTCTAGACACTGTTCTCTTGGGAGAACAGGAAATCTGAGGGCAAGTACTGTTGGATTGTGTTTTGGAAGAGGCTGAGAAGAAGCAGTTTACCAGACAAATTCAAGGATCAAGGTTAGGAACCCCATCAGTTGTCTGCAGCTTGGAGATTTTTCCAATTTTGTAGGAAAATGTTTAACCTAGAGGCAAAAGATGGGAAGGGTGGTATTTCTAGCAGGATTTTTGTCAGTCAAATGTCCCTAGAAGTCAGAGAGTCTGATTAATATGCAATCTTGATGGGATGCCACAATTTAACAACACTGGTATGCCTCTAGGTACCACTGGGTTGCCCTCTGGTTCCTGTATTCTTACTCAAGATGTGGAGACCTACTTATAGGAAACAAGAATCAGATATAACTTCTGTACCAAGTTCACCTGCATGAAACTTTTCATGGCCCACATAGGTGCAATGGGAAAGAGTATCATCACACAGCAATTCTTACCCTAGACATTGATCAGAGTAACTAACACAGTTAACTCCTAAAATTTGCATTAATTAACAGTAATATAATCATCATTCATATGTTATATTAATAGGCATGAGTACACGGAATATAATTAACATTGTTTGCCATTCTTAATATTGGGCACTAACAATTGCATATGAGCCTTCTAGCTAGTGTTGAATCAAGCAACCCAGGGCAGTTAATGTAACATCATGGAGTCGGGGGGATAAGAAGAGATGCTATTCCTCAGAAGCTTTTTTCTGCTTACCTCCACTTGTACATCAGAGGAAAAAACTGTCTGGTCTGATGTCTTGCTTACTAATTTAACTAGTGACTATAATCCTGGGGTGTTACCTAACAAAATGGCATGCTTCAATATACACATTTCTAGGTGAGAATTAACATAAGGGCTACAACTTGGGGAACACTAGCAGATATTCTCAGTGGCCAAGAAGAGGAAATGAAGGAAGCCAAAAAAGTGTGACAATGAGACGGCACAGGCTATGGCACCCTGGAAGCTGAAGACCTCAGCTAAACACATGCAGCACTACAGCTCTGAAAACCATGCAGTGTGGAGTGGATGTGTGTGCTTATTCACACACGGGTTATGCAGAAGACCCTCACACATGTCTGTGACTAAACTCAGCAATGTACCATGTCGGAATGGAGGAAAGAGTAACTGGAGAATGTATTGGCCTCACATGTTTCCAAGGGGAAGCTGTGTACGCCATCTCTCGACTTGACTGTCAAAAGGGAGAAAAGAGATGAGTGGTAAGCATGAAGGCCAGAACTGTCACTGGAGGTTAGTCTATTCTTTCAAGGAGGCAGAAGTCTCCTAGAGATTCACACAAAAGATGACATTGGTTGCACTTGTCTGTAAAGCTTGGTTGGATTTTCAATGGAAATCACAAACATTCTAACTGTCTACTTAACACAAACATTACATGATCCTGACTTGAAAGGTTTGAAATTCCTGTTCTGCTTTTTTTCCTCATAGCCTTCCACCCTCCATTTTTGAGACAAGGTCTCACTCTATAGCCCAGGCTGGTCTAGAACTCACTATGTACCTTATACCTTCAACTCATGGCAATCTTCTTACAAAAGCTGAATGAATGCAGGGATTACAGATGTGAATCACCATGCCCCTTTTGTTTTTATATTCTTGCTGCACACACTGAAATTCAGCCAGGACCAGTTCTCAGCCCCACAAGGATGATCAGGCTGTACAAAGACTGTAGATAACAAAATGCATTGTCCTGGCCAATGGGGATATTCAGAGCATATCCATCTGGATGCCAAAGAGCCTGTGCTAGCTGAATTAGCACAATTAGTATGGAGCTGTTCTTTCAGAGAGTAATTGGCCACCTGGTTCATGGCCACCCCTGTGATCTTAGTAAGATGGCGTCCTCACTATACTCAGCTATTTGTCCCCCAGTCTAGCAGCCTGCATTCTGAGTGCTTAAGAGGCCAGCTTCACATAGTAGCTTTTGGATCTAGAACAATGAAGCAGTATTACAGCGTCCTCTGGATCATCCAGGGTTAAAATCTGCTTGGGGACAGCCTCCTTTCTACCTAGAATCTCATCACTTAGCACTGTGGCCTTTGGAAAAGTGACACCCCTCTCATTTTCCTAAGTGAACCAGCAGGGCAGAATTAGCTATGAGAGAAATATCTATTGCATATATAGAATTTGCCAAAGGGAATCATGAAGCCAAATATGTTTTGAAACTTGCACTATTTTGAAGGGGGATGTTCAAGATTACATCAGATGAAAGTTCGTTTAATTCTCAATTAGTAATTGTTTCTATGCAGTGTCAGTGGCATTGAGACCTTTATGAGCAGTGCCATTGATTGAATGATGCCTTCATTGGATGTTGATTGAGTGATCTTTTGATTCTATCCCTATTAACATGCTAATGGTGAGGGATACAGCCCCTCTCAAAGGCGCCTGCAATTTCAAGGATGGATGTCTCTGACCTGTACATTTCTCCTAAGAGCCTGGAGGAGGAGGGGTGTCTGGGATTCTTCAGTGGTTTCATTAGCATATTGTAGCTCAACTCCCAAGGGTGATACATTTAAAGAACATGGAACACAATTAGGAAGATTTTTTTAAAGGTTACAAATGGTGGGCGGGTTCTGAGACTGTCTGGATCTACATACCAAGGGCATCTAAGTCAGTCCTGAGAACAGCTGGAGTCCAAAGGCCAGCGCCTCTCTGTGCACTGAATTTACATAAGCTTTGAAGATATTTTTAGCTTTCTGTGCTCTTCTTAATATTCTCCTGCTTCTCTGTCTCACAAAAAACGGAAGACTGCAAGCTTAGGCGTCTGAGCCTTTGGTCTGTCAGAAGTCTTGATGTTGTTTTCTTTTTCAGATCTTCTGGGGAGGTATGGAGACAGAAACTGATGAAGCAGCCATTAGCTTGATATACTTAAAACCCTTTATATGTGGGCACTGGGGGCTGGTGAGTCTACTCCATCCTAGGGATGTCTGCTCATTTTAAAAGAGATGTATACCTTTTCAAGTTCCCTATAGTACTATAGATATAGGAAGTGAATGAGTGTGTTTACTTTTGTTCCTTGCCCCTCATCCCATGTGAAAACAATGCCTTTGAGACTTTGAACAAGTATCTGGCTTAGACCATGGGAATCTTGGAAAGGTAAACATCCATCTGCATTCGCTATCATTTACTTACTTATTGTTTCACTTGTATATTACATAAGCCTTTACTGAGCAACTCAATGTGCCAAGCAGTGAGTTGTTGAAGTGTTTGTGGTACAAACATAAGGGCATGGATTCCATCTCTAGAACCCACTTAAGAAAGCTATGTGTGATCACACGCACATGTAACCCCTACACTGGGGCGGCAAAAACAAGCAGAATTCAGGCTGGCCAGCCGCCCTAGCCTACTTGGGGAGCTCCAGGCCAATGAAAGATACCATCTCAAAAGGCAAGGTGAATAGCTCCCAAGAATGGATATGTAATGATGATTTTGACTTCCACATGTGTGCACTCACACATCAGTCATGTGCAGCTGTATCATACACAACACACTAATATGGACTAGTCTCTGTCTAAGTTTAGAGGTCTAGGGGTGTGTGTGTGTGTGTGTGTGTGTGTGTGTGTGTGTGTGTGTGTGTGATGGGAGATAATGGGACCTATGCAGGCTTACTCTGCCCTACTAGCAAGCTGGCTCATGGATTTTTTTTTTTTTAATCATTCATGCAGATATAGAGAGCTAGAGTCCTGGTGTCCAGAGGAGTCTACTCTGTTTCAGGAGGCCCAGGCCAGGTGATTGTCTCGCCTCTGAGCAGCTGTGTCATCCTGGTAAAGTTACTGAGTCCCAGGTAGTAGGACTCAACGAGATGGCAGCAGGGAGGAAGTAAGAGAGGCCATGCTATACCTACGCATGTTTAGGATGTTCTTTTTGTGGGTTTCATCATATAAGATGATGGGGAGAATTCTGCCTAAGGCTGTGACCCTTGGAGGAAATAGTCTCAAGATTTTTTTTTTTTTTATAGCCTAGACATTCAATAATTCAAGGAGACAAAACCATCTGGTACATGGCTCTGTGTTCTTCCTAGTGGGGTTGCTCTGCTATACATGTAATACAGTGATTACATGTATAAAATAACATGACAACATGACTATTTAGAAAAGTAGGGATTTTATTTCTGTGTCAGTGAGTCATAGATTTGTTGAGAAAGTATTTGGTGGAGCATAAAGTTAAAAAGGGAGCCTCAAGCACTGATAGGACTCATCAAATGCAGAGCCTTCAGGACATCCAGCAACAGGCCTCCCATCTCTGCAGAGTGCTCTAGACACTCAGCCCGCCCATCTCTCATGCTAAATCTGCTTAGTCAGTGGCTGGGTAAATACTGCATAGGACCCAGGTCCTTCCAAGTGGAACACAGGAAGCTCCCACCAATCCCTTTCCAAGGATACTTCTACATCCTCTCTTGTTCTAATTTGGGGGTTCACGACTCCCAGAATCTTCTAAGTAATACTTTTACTAAAGACTCTGGGTTATTAAAGTAGATACCTGACCATATATGTGACCTGACCATATAATATGCACATGTATATGTAGGTGCATATTATACATAAATACATACATGCATGTGATAGGCACAAGCATGTATACATATGTGCATGTGGAGGCTAGAGTGCCATTTAAAATATCATTCATTTGTCTGGTGCTGTCCACCCTTTTGAGACAGGATATCTCACTGGCCTGCAACTCTCCAAAGTAAGGTTGGTGGCTGCCCAATGAGCCTCAAGGGTCTCCATCTCCTGAGTGCTGGGATTACAAGTGCACACTACCATGACTGCTTTTGTTTGTTTCTTTCTTCATGAATTGTTCTGAGGATGAAATACAGGCCCTCACACTTACTCAGCAAACATTGAGCTGTCTGCTCAACCATCATCACTTTTCACACTGTATTCCCAGAGACTCGTGTAGACAAAGATATGATGTGCATTCACAATGATTGGGTGTCAGATGACTGAGCAGATGCTGGGCACCAGGAGTGCTAAGGAGATGTCTGTGCTGATGCAATCTTAGACTAAGTCACCTAGAAGGTCCCTCCTACCGTGTAGACTCTGATTAAAGCCTCCCATGAATTGATGGGTACTTTCTCTAGAATGGCAGCAAAGCCATTTGCATATCCTGCCATAGGCCAGCTTGGCCAGGTTTGTTCCTTTCATCCCACCTACTTCTATTCCCCTTTCATATCCTTAACACACACACTACATGTTGCAGGTCTTATGACACCCCACATGTCTCACAACTCTATCTCAGCCCTCCATTCCCACCTGCCTGATGCTGCTTCTCAGCTCCAGCTTCCTGAAGGCTCAGGCTTACCTAACAAGTCTTTAAAAGTAAAATCATGTCACGTGTATTGGTGTTTTGCCCACATGCATGTCTGTGTACTTCATGTGTGGCTAATTCCTGAAGCAGCTAGGAGGGGACATTCACTGCCCTGGAACTGGAGTTACTGATGGTGAGCTCCTAACTCAGGTTTTGAATCAGGCCTTATGGAAGAGTAGCCAGTCCCCTTAACTGCTGAGCCATATCTCAGCTTGGTGCCTGATGGTTCTTTTGTCTACAACATCCATACAAATAGTAACTCATTTGTTTGTGTCCTGTTGCCTAGCATAGGCTACAAACAGCTTGCAAACTCTTAATACACATGAAGCAAAGAAACAGGTGAATGAGTGAATGACTACATGGAGACCTTTTCTCCATTATCCTCATTTGGGTTCCTTCACTGTAGGGTACCAGTCAAAAAGGACCCTGCATGGAATATGGGAAAATCACTTTGCCCTATGCTCTCCTTTATAGCCATGGGAAACAAAAATATTGTTCCTTGTTTGACTTCTTTCTTTGACCTCTGAATGGTGACCCTGAGGTGTGACTCCAACCCTTATCTCTTCATTGGGCTGGGTGTTGCTATGCAGACAATAACCCACTGGAATTCTTACATTCTTGCCCATTTTTCTATTACCCACTCTCCTCACTGCTAGACTAGATGCAGAATCCTCAGTCTTGGTCTCCTTTCATGACAAGATTGTGTCTTCCGAGTCACTCTGATCTCTGCCTGATGATCCATTCAAAAGCTCTGAACTCAATTTGCAGTGCCCGGCAGGGACTGCCTCATTCATTCGGTCTCCACACAAACTTGGCCTTCCCTGAGCTTTCTGGGGAAAGCCAGTTAATTCAGGAAGCTGCAGAACTATTCACCTACAGACAGAGTCTGTCAGGGCTATGCAGATGCACACTCCAGCAGGGGCAGGCACATATCCCCTGCATCAGAGGGGTTAAAAAAATTCTAGAAAGTTCTCCAGTGTATCACCTGGCCTCAACTTCCCTCAGCTTCCCAAATTTGGTCTCTGTTCTTTTCATATTCTTTTATCCCCCTTGTCTCTAGCACAGATCCTTCATGTTGCCATTGTTTTTATTTACAGAGTCTCTTACAAGAGGCACTAGAGTGGAGCTTAACCTAGACGGAAGTATATACCAGGACTTTAGACTCAAGAACCTTCCCATCCCTCTTCTTTCAGAATCCATTGCCCTCACACTTGTCCCCATTCGTATACACAAAATGCCCTTGCATCCCCTGGGCTCTATTTATGTGGGGAGGAATTAATGCCCCCTATACATTACTGACTTAATACCCACCAATAAGACCTACTTATTCTATAGATGGGATCAAAAGGGTAATGAATATGCATAACTCCAAGGCTTAAATCCCTAAGGGTAGGATTTAGGGCACAGGATGCATGCAGGATAATTTGGAACCAAGTAGATTTCTATCAGCTCCACCTAGAATGTCAGGTCAAGGTCTGAGAGGGTACTGGTAGGGAAGAATGAAGATGTCTAGGCTACATCCTCTTGTCATGGGTGAGGAAAATTAAGCTCAAAGAGGCATTAACCCCATCACTCCAGAGTCTACATTAAGACCATCTTTGAGCTGGGATGGTGGTGCACAGCTGGATTCCCAGAGCTCAGGAGACAGAAGCACCCCACACTCTTTGTACTGCTATAATGCTTAACCTTTCCCAAGGACTGACAATGCGCCAAGAACCACACTAAAGTTTACAAATACAAGTTTATTTAGCCTTCATCACTGTGTGGAGTAAGCATTATCTTTATCTGTATTGCAGAGAAGAGGTAATTGAGACCCAGGGAGACTCAAAGTCTCCCAAGAATAGGAGCCAGCAAGAGACAGAGTATGCACCTTATCTGTGGCACTGTATTCATATAGCCTCCCTGCTATATTGCCTGGGCTCTTTGGAAACCTTATTGTTAGAGCAATTTTCTACCATTTTCCATTCATTGTCAGGCACCTGTGCCTTCTCACTACTAAAAATGCACCCCCCCCACTGTCCACTCAGCCCTGCACTAAAGGCCATCAAGACCTCATGGCAAATCCTTATTCTAAGCAAGAGGAGCCACTTTGCCTGACAGAGAAGCCTGCCTGTGCCAGACTCATGTGGATGGTTGTTACCAGGACTGTTATTAAACCAGACATGGGATTCCCTCCTCCGGCCCACACATGTCTGTGGTGTCACAGAAAGCTCTCCTCTCCCTATGATATCATCTACTCTTCCCAGCATCCCCCTGTCACTCAGTTCTCAGCAGCTCTAAACAGCAGCCACAGACAATTTTACATGCCAAGAGAAAAGAAATTAAACACAAGGTCCAAGAGAATTCTTCTCTAAATCACAGTCAGGACCCATATTTTCCCATCTGCCCAGCCTTTCCCACAAAGACAGTCCCTTCTGGGGGCACATTGTCAAGTTGTTTCCTAAGGAGTAGGGCGAGTTTCACAAACTATTCCTCCTTACCACACACCCACCTCTTCTTCATAGAACCACAGCCAAGATCCTTTTAAGCTGAAAACTTCCTGCATGCACATGGCATCTCAACTCAGCTATGTTTTGTCTGGAGAGAGAGAGAGAGAGAGAGAGAGAGAGAGAGAGAGAGAGAGAGAGAGAGAACCCTTGAGTTGATCTGTTATTGGGAACTTGGTTTAAAATAAACTAAATTCAATCACAGGCTAAATGCTGGCACCTGGTCCAGTTAGGCTTCTCAGTCTCCTTGTAGCCAGAACAATGATAGTCTTGGTGTGGTCCAGACATTAAGAATGGAGAAGACATGGTCATGGGCCCAGGGCTGACTTCTGTATAAAATATGCATGCTGGCTTGATTATGTTTTGCAGAAGGGGGACTCAGATCTAGATCTGGGCAGAAGTCACATAGAACTTGTTGTTCTTCAAATTTTTTTCTCATTACATGAAGATCTGCAGCATTTATCAAATGTTCCTTTGTTTAGACACTGAGCTTACACAAAGGAAGAGCGATCCTCAGATTTGACCCCTTTACAACATCGATGCAAGAAAAATCAGCTCTATTATTTATAGATAGTTTGGTATTCTACCCCCTGTCCTGAAACAGAAAGACTGGAAAAAGTAGTTCATGTCCAATCTGGTTGTCTAGCTTGATCTCATCCCATAGGGCAGTTATCCTTTTATAAAAACGCCAGTCTCCCAGGAAAAAGATGTTCAGTCTTTTCCATTATTCCTCTACCTTCCTACTCCTCTTCCTAAGGCAGAAGGAAGGAGTGGACTTCGTGAGACCCCTTGGTAGAGGAGGTCACCTCAGGTTCTCCTTGCAGCGTTTCTGTCTTCCGGAGGCTCGTCTTTGTCCTCATGGCTGTTTTACTGACATGACATTTACAGACCTAAGTAAAATCTGTGCTTCCTATAATTTTTTAAATCTATGTAGTCTAATTCTCTGGATTTTTAGAGTGTATTTCCTACCAGTCATGAAGGCCTCTGTCTTACTCTGGTTTTGCTGATACTACAGATTCCTTAAAATCAAGCTATGACCTCCCCTTGGCTCTAAGTGAGTGACTGCATACTTAGCCTCTACCTTGCTGATGATGACCTGGCATAGAATTAACCCCACACAAGAACTCCTGACTTCTCCTAAGTCCTGACCTCATCCCACAGAAACCCAGAGTGGCTCTGAAAAGTGCAGCCTCAGGACTCACATTTTCCTGTTTATGCTGGCTTGCTATAGTTCAATAAGTTGCTTCTATGTCTACTTTGATTGATAGCAATGATTTCTTAAAGGTCCAGTATAGTATATTATCCACCTATTTATCAGAAGAAACTCAATAAAGAACTTAAGAAATGTTGAGTGTTTGAATTTATGAATGAATGAAGCATATAAAGGCAAATTTTCTCTGAGTTTCTGAAGCTCCACATAATAAAGTCTATGTAATATCTGAGATGGTTAGTGTTGCCAACCTGTCAGGATCTAAAATCACTAGGGAGATGGGCCTTTCGGCACACCTGTAAGGGACTATCATGATGTGGGAAGAATCATGCTAATTGTGGTTGGGACTATTCCCTGAGCAGGGATGCTGTAGCATGTAACTGGACTATTCCCTGAGCAGGGATGCTGTAGCATGTAACTGGACTATTCCCTGAGCAGGGATGCTGTAGCATGTAACTGGACTATTCCCTGAGCAGGGATGCTGTAGCATGTAACTGGACTATTCCCTGAGCAGGGATGCTGTAGCATGTAACTGGAGAAAGCGAGTACTGCTCCGTATTCATTCTGCTTCCTGCTTGTGGTTGCATCACATCTAACTGCTTCTAGCTCTTGTGGCTTTGACTGCCCTGATAGAGTGGAGAGTGCACCTTGATATGCCAGTGATAATATATCCTTCCTTCTTTAAGGCACCTCTGCCACACTATTTTGTCACAGTAACAGAAAAATAAATAGAGAAAATATCCTTTGGAGAAAATTAGCATCTCAGGGAGAGATGACAGATGTCCCCAGAACAGTAAGAGAAAGGTTGTCTATGAGAGAAGCTGGAAGTGATGCTGGAAAATTATGAGGGGTCTTGCACTGTTTTATGAATGTATTTCCCCACTTAAACTTTACAAATCTTCTTCAAGGCAGTGACTGGTTGTGTGCTATTGTGATCATCACTTTGTAGACGAGGAGACAAGCCTGGAGATGCTCACTAACCAAGGTCATGCAAATGCAGGTTGGTAGAAGCTGGATTTGAAATCCAGTAGCATAGAGTTTTCTCCTTCCAGCCTGGAAACTTCCTGGGAGCCTCTATATGTCAGGCCTCCCAGGATCTTACAACTGTTAGGGCTGTTTAAGGAAAAAACTTCAAGAGGAATGGAATTTTTATCTAATAGAACCTAAAATCAGCAGGAGTCCAACTCTCAGTGTAAAAAGTAACAGAAAGGTAAATTTAAACACAAGGAGGAAATTCTGTAAGAATTTAGTACTGTAGGAAGGGTCAGGTAATTACTTGTCCTAAAGCAGCCTCTAAACCATGAGAAAGGCCAGACTTACATGTCACTGTGTCCCTTTAAAGGCAGGCAAGCAGGGAACTCAGGATAATGGATCCTTGAACATGGCTAATGCATGGTGCAAAAGCATCCTTCTCCTCTGGGGCTGGCAATGCAATTTCATACTAAATTTATTGTAGTTTATGTAATTCTTTTCATTCACACCAGAAGGAGTTTTATGCTGCTTCCTTTTTCAGAAACTTGGAGACCATCTATCTTTGCAAAGTGGATTTTTAAAAAAATAAAACAGAAAAAAAGATTAAAGCAAAGATGATTTTAAGTTTCCTGCTGTCCGCCTGGACCAGCTTCCAGGTCTTGTTCCTTCCTTTCTAAGAAGGATGTGGTTAATGTTATTGAAGTCCTGGCTCAGAGAAGCCCAGGCCTTCTGCAAATAAAATTTTCTTGGAGTAATTCTGCAACTTTCACTCCCTGGGATAGCTGAGAAGGGGAGAAGCGGGGGACCACTGCTGTCCTCCTACCTTTCAGGGGGAGAGAACAGGAGAGGCTTCTCAGATGGTACCTACAGGTCCCTCCTCTTCTCCGGCAGCTTCCTAATTTCTGACACTCCTGATTTCTTCAAACACCCTTGCCAGGCAGTCTCCAGGCCACCCACCTCCCTCTGTGTCCTGGAAGAATCTGTCTTCCTCTGCTGAATAAGGACACAGGACAAAGCTTCGAAGGCCAGGGTCAGTTTCATGAGAGACATGGGAGTTTCTGGACATTTCATCTGTCCTTTGCAAATCCTCACTGGCCCAGACCCTAGACCTAAAGTGAAGTCAGAAGAAAATCTCAGACCTACAATGTTCTGATGTATCTTTCTCCTGTTTTTCTCCTGACCTCATCTGATGCCCCAACACCATGACTTCCTTCTGCCTCTTTGGCACCAAACCTTTGCCTCCTCTATGGTGACTGTTCTATTTTTTTTATAACACTTGCTTGACGTTCAGTATTTAGCCTACTGTCATTCAAACTTTGGATAGAAACCAGAATGTCTTCTTGTCAGTGGGAATTCTCCAAGCATTCTTTTAAAAATAAGTGTCCAGAGTCTAGAGAAATAGCTCAGTGATTAAAATAACTTGCTGCCTTCCAGAGGACCTGAGTTTAGTTCCCAGCACCATCACAGAAGCTCAGAACTATTTATAACTCCAGATCCAGGAGATGAGATATCTTCTTATGGCCTCTGTAGTCACTAGGCACACACGTGGTGCTGACTAACATTCATACACATGAAATAAAGATAATTTTCTTAAACTCTACTTTGCTTCTCATTCTCAATTCCCTCAATTAAAATATTCCCATGAAGGCACTTTGTATAGGTTTTAGGGTGTTCTTTAAGTGTGGCTTGCCTTTTTGATTTCTTGATTCTCTCACAGGAATGCAAACTACCCAAGGGCAGAGGCTGTTCTTCATCCCATCCCTGCTAAATTCCCAGGGCCTAGCACAGAGCTCTTGGAAGTCCACACTAGTTAAATGGACACCTGAGTCTCAAGTGCCTCCCATGTGGCTGCCTGCTCTATGGGCAGTCTGGCTCTCCCCTCTGCACCCGTAGCAGGGGGGATGCCTAGAGCAGATCCAACCCTTCATACATATTTGCAAATGATTGAGATTATCCCCTTAAGTCTGTTGCAAAGCCTTTCTGCTCACAAATCCTACAGAGGAGCCCACCTGATGGAGATAGAAGGCAGAGCAGGCCACATGTGCATGCCCCATTATCACGTGGTATCCTTTCAAGAGGAATCTAAAATAAAATAGCCATTAGAAATATAGTCACAGCCCACCAGAGATTTCTCAAACACTTATCTATGATTTTATTGAATACATTATCTGTGCCTTTGAGCTGGTATTCTTCTCCTTCTTCTATTCCTATTATTCTCAAGTTAGATCTTTTCATGGTGTCCCAGATTTCCTGAACATTTTGTGTTATGGCTTTTTTGGTTTTAGTATTTTCTTTGACTGTTGTGTCTATTTCCGCTACTGAGTCTTCCACTTCAGAGATTCTCTCTTCCATCTCTTGGATTCTGTTGGTTATGCTTGTATCTGTAGTTCCAGTTCTTTTCTTCAGGTTTTCTATTTCCATCTTTGCCTCATTTTATGCCTTTTTCATTGCTTCTATTTCAATTTTTAGTTCCTGGAATGTTTCTTTCATTTTTTGGTTTACCTTTTCTTGGTTTTCTTTCAATTTTCTTCTATTTCTTTAAGGGAATTTTTTATATCCTCTTTTATGGCTTCAATAATCTTCATAAAGGTGTTTTTGCTGTTGTTTCCTTCTTTTTCCTCTTCATTGCTCTGTTCAGGTCTTGTAGTTGTAGAACCACCAGTTTCTTCTGCAGTTGCCTTGTTGTTCTTTATATTATTGTCTGTATTTTTGCACGGGCATCTGCCCATGGCTTCAGTGGTTCACGATTAGGCCACTGCTAGTCAGTTGTGGCAAGAGGGCTTGTGTGTTTCCTGTCTCCTCTGCGCAAGGGTTCTGCTCCATCTCTGACTCTGCTCTGGGCAGGGGTCTGAATTTCAAGACCTCAGTCCTTCTCTGATGACACAGTTTGTCCTGGAGGCGTGGCCGGCTGTGCAATGTCCCCTTTTTTAGTTGTGGGTGGAGGAGCCCCTCATAGCCAAACCCCAGTCCTGTCTGCCAAGAGGAGTCTGGGATCAGGCAACACAGACCAATCCTGGTCCCAGAACACAACTTTCGAGGTGAGGAATCAGGCACCGGAACCTGCTCACCTCACCTCATCTCAAACACTTATCTTCAACATTATTCAAATGTTTATTATTCCTCTCAGGTCTATGCTTGCTCTTAAATACTGAAATTTGGTTTTGATCTTTAAATTAAAATTTCAAATTAGCATACACAATAATGTTTTTATTATGGTTCTCTCTCCCTCTCCCTCTCCCTCTCTCTCTCCCTCTCCCTCTCCCTCTCTCTCTCTCTCTCTCTCTCTCTGGCAATGTCTCATGTCTCACTCACTATGTAGTCCTGATTGGCCTGGAATTTGCTAAGCAGACCAGGCTAGTCTCAAATTCATAGAGATCTGCCTGCCTCATCCTTCCGTGTGCTGAAGTTCATCATGGCATTGTCACACATGTCATACATGTATGTCTTGCACTTTGTTCTTGTCCCTCTTTACTGTACTCCCTGATCCCCCAAACTCTTCTCTTCCTGGACCCCTTCTTCTCCTGCACATAGTCACGCCTCTGCCTTCCTGTCACCTGTATTCTATGGCTTCCCTTGTCCCCTTTCTACCTGTCGTGTTGTATAAGGTGGGGGCAGATTGTATATAAGAGAGAAAAATTCAATATTTGAGCCTGGTTCAATTTACTACCAAGTTTATGTGTTTTTCTGGGGACTGTGATGCTTTCACCCTTCTTGATTCATGTATAGAATTCCATAGTGTGTATGAAGCATATTTGTTCAATCCATTCATCTGCTGATGAGCATCTGACCTGGTTCCATTTTTTAGCTAGTGTGACTAGTATGAAGAGTACAGCAATAAGCATTAACATCCAAGTATCCCTGTGATATACTGACTTAGAGTCCTGGAGTTATACACCCCAAACTGAACCCAGCATCATACAATAATTCTATTTTTGGTTTTGCTGAGAAATCACCATATTGATTTCTTTAGTGGCTTCAAAGAAAATAGCAGCAAATGTTAGTGGGCTTGCGGGAAGAGGAGCCTCATATATTGATGGCAGAAAAGCAAACATATATTGGGTTTTTATGAGACTCTTTTTCTTGGTCACTGCTAGAAAGGACCTTAAGAGCTCTGACATCCAGTCCAAGCCTTCGTAGAGTAGAAGGATCCCTGCCCAATTTCTCAATTCTTGGATGACAAGGACCTAAGAGTAGAGGCCCCTTGCACTGTACAGCTCTGAGGGGAGCAGAGTCGTGCTTGGGGACTTCCCGGGATTGCCTTCCTGTGACTTTCCTCTGTTGGTCAAGTTTTTCCTGGGGCCACTTTACACGGAGTGGCCTTATTAAATATGACAGATGGGTGCTGAGTCTTCTTGAACATTCTATTCCTGAATCTGGCTACTCAGCTACTCTTCCCTCTGGCCACTGCTCTCAGCCTATGAACTCTCTCTAAAAAGGCCTTTGCACACTCTTGTTCATATTCAGTAAGCAGGATGTAAGGAGCCAGTCTCTCAAATTCCTGTCTTTGTTTGAAGACTCTCCTTTTACCTTCAGGTTATAGGAGAAAGGAGTTATTTGACCTTCTTGACCAGAATGGATATAGGAGATAAAGACACCAGAGTGGTAAGTCTGGGGATCTTACTCTTCACACCTCATGGCTTCTGGTCTGTATGTCTGACAGCTTTGCTTCTTGGCCAATATGTTGGCTTTCTATCTCATGGAGGATACAATTAGGATAGGATTTGCAGTGCTCATCTTTTTCTGGAACTCTCCCTTCTTGTGTTCCTCACCAGAAAAATGTTGCTACAAGGCAGGCAGTTTATTTCCCCAGCCTGCTTCAAGTTGAAGAACAGTAAGCTCTTAGGGGATTTCTTCAGAAAATTTTCTTCATAGTTCCCTTCACAAAATTACAGCAGCAATTCTAGTCTCCAGATCATTGTCTCATACGATGGCTTAAGGCCCCTCTTTAGCCACTCATGCCCATCAAGATCAAACAAATGACCAGCTTTGAGACATGAGATGGTGTTACGATGGTCTGTCAGGGAGCATACCAGATCCTGCCCCTAATCAATCTCTTATATCTAAAGGTTTCTGTATTAGTCTATTTGGACAGATAGAATAACATAGAAGTCTGTGTGACTTATACTACAGACATTTATTTCTTATGATTCTGGTGGCTGAGATTCAAGATACCATCTGATTGGGTTTCCTGGTTTGCAGACAGTCTTGATATGTGTGCACATGGTAGAGAAAGAGAAATCACATAGTAGCCTCTTAAAGGGTCACTAGTCTCCTTATGAGGACCCCACCCTCATGTCTTCTAAGTTTGGTTACTTCCCAATGATACCATCTCTAAATACCATCACATTGAGAGATGAGGCTAGGGCTTTCCATAGGAGTCAGAGTGGGTGGATGGAAGTAACAATTCAGTCCAAACTAGTTTTCTAAAGAAGATATGTCCATAAATGAATAAAGAAGAGTCATTGTGAGTTGGGGCAGCATCTTGAAGTCCTAAAACAGCCCCCACAGAGTACTATATGGTTTGTGGCTTAAGCACAGACATGTATTTCTTTCTTTTTTAATATTTATTTTATTTTATGTGAATAGATATTTTTCGTGCATGTATAACTGTGTAAGGGTGTCAGATCTTGAAATTACAGACAGTTGTTAGCTGCCATGTGGATGCTGGGAATCAAACTCAGGTCCTCAGGAAGAACAGTCAGTGCTCTTAACCACTGAGCCATCTCTCCAGCCCCAGACATCTATTTCTTACACTTCTGGCTTTGTGCAGCCCAAGCTGTAGAGCCACCAGTGTGGACCCTGGAACCAGGAAGGCTGTGAAGCCTTCTCTATACCCTGTGTTCTCAGTGGCTACACTTGAGTCCCAGACCTTAGTCTTCAATGTGAGAATCATCAGATTCAACACTGCCTGGTACATCAGGAGGGGGTGACTGTGAGACAAAACAAGACAGGTCACCAGCTGTGATGTGCAGATGAACACCAGTTCTGGCTTCCTTTCCCAGGGCTTCATAGGCTGAGGCGCTGGCTCGAGACAGTAATGTGAGAAGAGGTTGAGAAAGAAAGCCAGAGGGATGCACGCGCGGACACACACACACACACACACACACACACACACACACACACACACACACTTGCATACACATATACACAAATAAAAGTAAAAGAGAGAGGAAAAGATGGCTTGTAGAAGTCCTTTGTCAAGAGAATTTGAATAGAAAAGTGACAAAATCCCATCATTTGCCTGGACATATTAATTCTTAGGGAAAGTTCACCACTTGAAAATATAACCAGTTAAAAACTCTTACATCTGGTCAGCTCTGATTAGGAACTGGGAAGCAGAGTTGAGATTAGACAAAAGGAACTCAGTGTTGCATCTGGAAGCCCAAATTTTATCACCAGATCAAAGACAGCCATTCATAACTGTTCAAAGGTCATTTTTGAGACCCTGTACCTACCGACACAGTGAACATGTATTTATACAACACAATATTCCTCTAGCTCTCTCAGCAGCTGCCTCTCACCACTGGGTTATTTTGAACTTAAACATGTTCAACCAAGCCCTCCTCTCATTGAGTTTCCCTGTGAATTGCTTTCAAGTCAGCGCCTCTCTATCTAAAATTGGATAAAGCATCATTTGCATCTACATTTGGGAGCATTCATTTATTTCTGCAAGGAGTTATGCCGTTGGTTTTGGCCCATCATGGAAACTGCTGCTGCTATTGTCAATGTGCATTGTCATCTTGCTGAACAACAAACTACTTTTTCTGCCTTCTCGAGGTTTTTCACTGCAGTATCTTGAGAGTCTCTGCTGAAACTCAAAATACCCTAGTTAACATTCATCCAGCTGCCTCCTCCACCGATTGATTCCAAAACAGAACTCAAAGCTGAACTCTCCCAGGAAGGCTTCCAAGATTAAACGATAGGGGGAAACTCCACAGAGCTCCTTCCGAGTAGCCTGAGGCTAACAGTGGATTTCAAAGCAGAAGTTCTGTTCTTAGAAATGGGAGCACAGGGCCGAAACTGTGAAATACCAAATACTCTGCTTCTGGGGGAAGTAAACTTCTGCAGTTAGACGCCAGCCCCTGCTCCACACAGAGAAGGGTACTCTGAATCTGTGCAAGCCTCCTGGGTCACTTTCTTCTTCTCCAAAGAGAAAAGCCTTCTCCAAGAGTATATCTATAAGCAAGCACTGCCAGAAAGTGTAGTGGGATATTCTGGTTCAGGAAAGGTCATAGAGTTTGGAAATCCAAGTGATGTTAGTCCTGGGAATGAGTTTAAATGCTTGCTCTGTCACTTGATGGCTTAACCTTGGGCAGAAGTGTCTGCCGTCTAAGCATCAACATGTCCTCATTTGCAAAACAAGACACCTCCTTGGTCCTACCTTCTAATGATAAGGGAAATGGTGGTGCAGATGCCTTGCAGAGGGTCACATGGGAAAGAGGCACTCAGCAATGATAGCACCACTTGCTGTGCATGCTACCTTTCCCTCAGCTTGTCTCTGATCCTGGTCTTAGGAGAAGTCTCATTTGTGGGCAACCACATCCCACTTGCAAGCATATTGGCCGCAGTGTTTATTTAAAACAGGTCTTTTGTCACAAGCGTGAAAGATCAATAAGCATGATGTTCTGAAATTGGGAGATCAGGGATGCTAACCAAGCTGTCTCTCAGTGTCTAAATAATGACTCGTGAGTCAGCCTCTCTTTCAGCTAGCTGCTGCTACCTAAAAACACGGCTTAATGCTTAATAGTTTAGATAATGAAACATTATTGTCTTTTTCTCAGTTCTATGTGAAGTCTATGCTTGTCTGGGCTGTTCTTTCCCTGGCATTGGTCAAGGTCATGCATATAGCTGTTTTCTAATGGGAGATGATTGGATCATCCTTATGGCTTTCTCATGCCTGGTGCACCATCAGGGATGACCAGAACCACTGTGCTTGTCTGGGTCATTCTCTCTCCAAACACTCTCTTCACAGCTGGTGGGTACTTGGAATCTTGTCTGGTGGCATGATCCCAGGAAGATTCCTAAAGAAGCTGCAGAGACCTCTTAAAATTAAAACAGGAAATTACACATCCTGACTTCTGCTGTGCTCTGTTACTTAAAGGTTGACCTATGTTTGAAGAGAATGGAAATATACTTGTTCTTGAGATTGTACAGCATTTGGGTACAGAAGGAGCAGAGATCATGAGCATTTTTGCAGACCATTTATCACACGCTCTTAGTCTGGTACCTCTCTGAGTCTCACACAGCAATGCTACCCATAGCTCCCCATCCCCATCTATTAACCTAGCTTTTTTTTTTTTTTAATACTTCTTCCATTTTCTCCAGCCTCACATCCTATTTTTTGAACTCATGGTCCCAGTGTTCCCATCAGTCTCTTTACCTTGGCTCCCTGCTTTGGACAGAGAGTAATCATAATCATTCTTTATTATTATTAGAAGAATTTTAAAAATTCATTTTACATACCAACCACAGATACCCCCTCATCCCTCCTCCCACGCCCTCCCCTGCCTTCCCCTGAGACCCATCCCCCATCCCCTCCTCCAAAAGGATAAGGCCTCCCATGGGGTGTCAGTAAAGCCTAGTAATTCAGTTGAGGCAGGAAAAGCCCCTCCCTCCATCAAGGTTGAGCAA
Organism: Sigmodon hispidus; assembly: GCA_004025045.1. Classification (NCBI taxonomy): domain Eukaryota; kingdom Metazoa; phylum Chordata; class Mammalia; order Rodentia; family Cricetidae; genus Sigmodon; species Sigmodon hispidus. The sequence continues at coordinate 220,103 of PVIH01000297.1, forward strand.
GGTGTCCCACCATTGGTAAAAGGCTCCAAGAAGCCAGCTTATGCACTAAGGGTAGATCCTGACCCACTGCCAGGGCCTCTCAAACAGTCCAAGCTACACAACTGTCTTCCTTATGCAGAAGGCTTAGTCTGGTCCCATTCAGGATCTATGGCTGTCGTGTCTCAAGTACATGAGTCGCCACCAGCTTGGTTCAGTTGTCTCTGTAGATTTCATGATCTTGCCCCCTCCTTGCTTTGTTCATATAATTCCTCTTCTCTCTCTTCTTGGACTAGAGCTCAGCATATTGCTTGACTGTGGATCTCTGCATCTGCTTCCATCAGTTACAGGATGAAGGCTCTGTAATGACAGGTTATTCACCAGTATGATTGCCAGGGTAGGTCAGCTCAGGCACCCTCTCCACTATTGCTAGTAGTCTAAGATGGGGTCATCTTTGTGAATCCCAGGGAACTTCCCTAGCACCAGGTTTCTCCCTAACCCCTTAATATCTCTATCAAGATATCTCTTTCATTGCTCTTCCACTCCGATCTGTTCCTGCTCAACCATCCCATCCTCTCATGTTCTCATCCCTCACATTCTCCCCTTTATTGCCTCCCCTCCCTTCCCATTTACTCAGGAGATCTCATCCATTTCCTCTTCCCAGGGTGCTCCATGCATCCTTCTTAGGGTCCTCATTGTTACCTAGATTATCTGGAGCCGTGATTTGTAGCCTGGTTATCCTTGGCTTTACATCTAGTACCCACTAATGAGTGAGTACATACCATGTTTGTCTTTCTGAGTCTGGGTTACCTCACTCAGGATGATATTTTCTAGTTCTATTTATTTGAATCATGGCCATTCTCCTAAACATATGGTCCCAAATTTGTGCTTCACAGCATGTGATCAAAGGAAATATGTTGATCTGATAATTCCTAAGAGCATGATGGAATGACAGAGACGGCAAAGAAGGCGTGGAACTGCACACACAAGAAGCAGTGAAACCCAGCACCTGCTTTGTGTATTTTCTGCCTCCTGGTCTTATGGGAAAATCTGCATAGGTGCAGCATCAAGGTGTTAGGCCAATGATCCGCTCTTCCTGAGACACAACCTGTTATCTCTTTCTGGGAAGAGAATAAAATTTCATTCAAGGGTTCAAGAAAGCTAGTTATCCACGCCACCCATCCCCTTGTGGAGAGAGGCTCAAGCTTTAGGCCACCGCTAATTGTGCTCTCTTCTTCCATTCCACAGGAAAGTAGGGGCTGTCTGTCTCCCAAAGCTACTCTCATTTGTTTCCTACTAAAGATACTGCTCAGTGATTTCCTGAGTCTGATAATGGGGATGGCGGTAATCATTACAATGAAAAATAACAAATAATAAAACAATAGCATTTACTGAGTACTTCCTATTTCCAGGCCCAGTATTAAGTGTTTTCTCTGTATTATTATTATTAAACTCGTGTATTCTCAATAATTTGCTTAGTCCACACAGCTCATTGCCAGAAAATGGCAACACTGGCTTCCAGCTCAAATTAGGTTAATCTTAGAGGCAATGCTTTCCTCATCAGACTAAACAGAAAGAAATGGCTCATCCAGAAATCTCCTGACCACTGCACAATGACACTCCAACTCCAGACAGACTGTATCCTTAGCTACTTCTGCACTCAGCATACACCATGGAAATGGAGTGAAGGGTCTCTGAAAGGATGTTTATGCTGGGGGCTCAGAGAACCGATAGACGCAGCTTAGTAGGAAGGATGTTTCTGGTGATGCAGGTTTCAGACACAGGAACCTCCTGGTGTTCCCACTCAGGCCCTCTTGGCAGTGTTGTCTCCTCTAAATGCAGGAGGATGGGTTATTTTCCAAGCCTGTCCACAGGGTTTGCAACACCCCTCATTTAGCTTTCCTGGAGCTTCAGGAATTGCAGAGTCAAGATAAGTTTTATTCAAGGATAAAACTGGGATTGGAGCTTAAGATGGCTGCCATTTTGGTCCACCACAGCTTCCTGAACTACCAGACTTTCCTCGGAAACTCTGAGTCTGCCCATTGTTGTCATGACATTCATGTAAACTGATTTTGACTTTGACTTATTACCAGCCCGGCAGTGAAGTAGACCCAGCTAATATTACCCCTAATCCACATGGTAACAGACACTTTTGCTTAGGTGGACTCCAACACTTCAGTTTCCAGTTATATTTCTTTTCTTCTGGGAGGATCTCTCAGTCTAAGGAAGACTAACAAATGAATGGAGTCAACTAGGATGGCAGTCTTTTGGGGACTCCTGTCTATATCACCAATCATATATCTTCTTTGTCTCCTAAATATTTATTGTCATGTGTGATATTTATATATATGGTGGCACATATGCTGTAATCCCAGCATTTAGGAGGCTGAGACAGGAGGATTGAGAGTTTGGGGTCAGCATGGGAAACCTAGGGAAATACCATCTCAGAAAGCAAAACAATAGGACATGTCAATTAATTGTCAGAGAGCAGCCACCCACAGAATCATTGTCCTTATTCCCCAAGGCTTAGGCTTGCTGTGAGTAACTTTCATTTTGGTCCTTCAGAGGTGACAGATAGCCAGATATGATAATTATTTACTTGCATATCTTAAATTATGACTTAATCTGCATCTCTAAATTCTATAATGTGTAAGAGTAGCACAAAATGAAGTCACCCAGTATACTTATGATGCTTATGAAATCTATACATACCATGGCTTCAGTTCATTCATTTTCATTGCTACATTAGATTATTTTCTGTGAATATTGTATGCATTGCTTAACTATTATGCAATTGATGGACATTTGGGTTAGTTCCAATACAGAGCTATTGCAAACACAGCTGCTAGACCCATTATTGAGCATGACTCAGGGTGTCCTGAGTAATAGAGTATATGTCTGATTAGCTTTAGCAGAAGTGCCAAACTATTCTGCAATAGGATTATACCAATTTTCACTCCCTCCAGTCCTGTATGAGGGTCCTTTGACTCCACATCATTGCCAGTATTCATTATGATTGTTTCTTTTAATTTTAGCCATCTTGGATAGTGTGCTCTACAATGTACTTCAATTTGCATTAGATATTTTTTTTGTATGTCACTGATTACTAATGAGCCTGACTCTGTTTTTGTGTATTTATTAGGCAATTAGATATTCTCTTTCATGAACTGTCTACTGGTGATCTCTGCACATTTTTTTTTATTTAGTTGTCTATTTATTATTGTTTGTGAAATATCTTTTAATCTTGTAGTTACAAGGTTTTTGGCAGTTGTGTATGTTCTGAAATCTCTTCCACATTACATTTCCTTTTATTTCCCCCTTTTATTTGTTTGTGTTTTGATACAAAGACTCACTATATAGCACTGGCTGGCATGGAATTTGCTATGTACACCAGATTGGCCTTAAACTCACTGAGATTCCTCTGTCTCTGTCTCTGCCTTCCTATTGCTGGAATTAAGGGCCTGTGCTACCATACCCTGCTCAACAGTGCTTTGTGATGAACAGAAATTGTTAATCTAATACATCAAACTCATTGAAATTTTTCTTATTGATAGTGCTCTTGTTTTATATCTTACTCTAACAAGATAGCTTTTGTAGGTGCAATTTGCCTAGCCCAGCAGCCACTTCCCAGATAACCACAAGAAAGTCATATTAAATATAAATGCTCAGCTAATAGCTCAGACTTGTTACTAGCTAACTCTTACATCTTAAATTAACCTTTTTTTTTTTTATTAATTTACATTTTGCTACATGGCTTTTACCTCTATCCCATTTTGTATGTCCTGCTTGCTCTGTGTCTGACTGGCAACTCTTCTGACTTCTCCCTTTTTTCTCCCAGCATTCTCAGTTGGGTTGTCCTGTCTATACTTCCTGCTTGGCTACCAGCCAGTCACCTTTTTATTAAACCAATTTGAGTGACAAATCTTTACAGTATACAAAAGAATTGTGCCACAGCAGTCCGAATTTTTTAAAAATCGTAAGTGTTACGTTATGATAACACATATACTCATGCGGCTTATGGATGGTGATGGATAGGGGTCCCTAGGCTCCATGTGGCTCAATGGAAGGTGGTGTGGTGAGAGATACTTAGACTAGGCCCATGTAGAGAGAGACTTTATCATTATGGAGAGAGGAAGATAGATGGAGAGAGAGAGAGAGAGAGAGAGAGAGAGAGAGAGAGAAGAGAAGAGAAGAGAAGGAAGGGGGACAGGGGTTGACAAGCATGTCCTCTGGCAGGGTGAAGATAAGGAAAGAGGAAAAGGGTGGAGTCAAAGGTGGGAATCCTTAAATGGAGCTTGATGTCAGAACTCAGGGCGGGGCCAGGCTGACTGCCATTGGATTCAGGGACTGGGACAGAATCCTAACAAGGACATAAAATATTGTTTTCAAGGAACCATGCAGTTCTGTCTTTCATTTAAAAGACATTATCTTTTATATCCAACTGATTCTGACCTACTTTTATGTACGACATAAACTACCAGTCATAACTAAAATGCCTTTTCAGTTGATATCTATTCAACTAATGAGGGCTGGTTTTTTTTTTTTTTTTAATCAATCAAGTGTTTTTTTGATTTTTTTTTTTTTCAGAACTAGTTTACCTAGGAATCTTATAGGTGGCAGAACTATTCATTGGTCTCAATCATCACACCAGTTTCTGATTGTTTCCTGGCTGTTACTTTCTTATAGAATAATCCTTCCTTCTTTTTTTTAATAAAGCATCCCAATCTTTCTCATTTCCTATATATTAAAAATCAAGTTGCCAATATCAACAGCATATCCTTTGGCCTTTGATCTGAATTTCTAATTCTTTACATAAATTTGGAAAGAGTTGCCGTTTATGCAGCAGCGTAAATCTTCCATTCCATGAACATAGTAGATCCCAGTAACACAAATCTACTTTCCCTTTTTTCTCATAAATTTCAGAGCTTTCTGCACAGAGATAAAAAGCTTGTGTAACTTCTATTTGTCTTTATTCATAGATATTTGATTTGCTCTCTTTTATTCCCTCTAGTTCAGAGAGATCTAGATCAATACTTCATAAAAGAGGGTATCCATTGCCCAATAAATATAGACACATCAGTATTTAATGAATCCTGCTAGACAAGTACTCTGCCACTGACTATACCTCATCCCTCAGGTTTTCTCATTGTACTGTAAATGTGATATTTTATTTGAAGTTTCTGTTTCTTGTCTGTTATACTAATCCCAGTTGGTTCTTACATATCCACTTTGTACCTGGAACTTTGCTGAGACTTTATAGAGTCATTGAGATTTTCAAGACACAGAAAAAGCCTTTCTTTTTAATTCCTATGCTGCCCTCTCTGATTCCACTAGCTCATCTGTGTCTAAGAGTATCATTGACCAGCTAATTGTATTGTTCAAATTTTTCATTCTTTATCTCAAAAGGAAAGTTTTCATCATTCCACCATTAGTCTAATGTCTGGAAAGGGTTTGTTGTATTTTATTTTATTGGGCTACTACGTCCCTTCTACTTTTCCTTTGTTCAGTGATTTTTTTTTTTGTTTGTTTGTTTTACTGATGAGAGAAGAATAAATTTCATTGTAGTTGTATCATCTATTAAGATGACCATCTACATTTTTATCTTTTGCTCCATTACTATGAATTAGGATGATTAAATTTGAAATGTCAAGTTGTGATAGTTTCAATGAAAATGGTCCAATGTGCTCATATGTTTGAATACTTGGTCTCCAGTAGGTGGAACTGTTTGAGAAGGATTAGGAAGGAGGTGTGGATTTCTTGGAGGTGTGTCACTGGGGTTAGGTTTTGATGTTTGACAAGTCCACACCATTCCAGTTGGCTCTCTCTGTCTCATGGCTGTTGTTTTCAACATGTAATCTCTCAGCTGCTGTTCTAGCAGCATGCCCCTTGCCATGCTCCCCACCACCATGACCATGGATTCTACACACCCTCTGAAATTGTAAGCAAGCCCTCAGTGAAACTCTTTTCTTTATAAGTTGCCTTGATCATGGTGTCTCTTGTCAGTAATAAAAAAGTAACTAAGACATAAAATATATTTATTTTTCTAGAGTCAATTCTATTTGAACTGGTTAATTTTCTTTATATTGTTGACTCCATTTGGTAGATTTTATTTAATTTTTTGCTACTATATTCCCAAAGAGATTGCTTATGGAGTTCTTTTATTCCCAATTATTTAAGACAAGATCTCACATAGCACAGGTTAGCCTCAAACTCACTAAGAAGCTGAGCTCCTAAACCTTTTGTCCTTACCCCACAGTACTTGGATTCCAGGCCTGTGCCAAAGCACTGGCTAAGTTTCTTCTTCTTCTTCTTCTTCTTCTTCTTCTTCTTCTTCTTCTTCTTCTTCTTCTTCTTCTAAAATCAATTTTCTGTTTTCTATGAAGATTATTTTGGCTCCATAAAGTTTAATTCTGCCTCATCTTTGTTCTTTGAAAGAACATGCCTAAGATTTTGTTTGTTCGATTGTTTGTTTGCTTTCTTTCTTTCTTCCCTTGAATTGTTAGGCAGACTCCAGACTCCACTATGGAAGCAACTCCACTATGGAAGTCTAGAAATGTTTTCTTTGAGTGATTTTTATACTTAATTGATTCCTTTAATCATTTTATGAAACTATGCTCAATATTTTTTCATTCTAATTTTAAGATGCAGTTCTCCTAGGAATTTCCCATTTCATCAACTTTCCAAACATACTGTCATAAAACCATTCAGGCTCCTCCTAGACCCTCCTTAGTGTTAGTGTGATGAATCCTGTATCACCCTCTTTGTTCCTGAAATTGTTTCTTTCTCCTGCTTTCATCATTCTTGCCAAAGATTTATTAAAATTTGAACTCTTCAAAGAAATAATTTTTGGCTAAATTTTTCTTCTCTACTTTGTGCTTATTATTATTTTATTAACTTCTCTCCTTGCTTTTTATTATTTCTTCCCTCTTATTCTCCTAGCTTTTAATTTGCTGGACTTCATATTTTTATCTTCAACTGAATACAAGATGATTGTTTCCATCTCTGATTTTAAGAATTCCTTTTTAATTTTTACTGTGTTTATTTTAGCTATCATTTTACCTTTAAACATTATTTTGGCTTCATCTTATACATTTTTAATATATTTTGTTTTAATAATCTCACAATTAAATATTCAATCATTTTATTGGAATGAATTTTGACACTTTTCTAAATTGTCAATATCAAATTGTATTTTGCATTTTTAAGGTAATTTATAATTTATTTCCTTTATATCGAGAGTACGTATTTACAATGCCAAGTTTTAAAAATCTGTTAAGACTTGTTTTGTGGCCCTACACATCATCAGTTTTTCAAACAACCCACAAACATTAGAAATTTTTTTGTACTCTTGTTTTGGAAGTTTAGTGTTAATTTATCCATGTTACTAAGTTTATACTTCATGTCAGTAAAATAGCTCATATTCTTACTGACTTCTTGAGCCTCATTTTTATCAGTTACTAAAAGAAGTGAGTTAAAAATCTTCTGAAATTGTGGCTTATCTATTTTTCCTTGTTGCGCTAGCTACTGGGGCCAGGTGCACATCATTTTAGAATTGCTGGTTTTCTCCCTAGGGAATTGAAAGCCTGCTGTGTTTTCCTTAGTAACGATTTTTAAATTTGAAGCACACCTTATCTGATAATAATATAGACTTAATAGTTTCTCTTTTGTTCACATTTGCATATGTTACTTTCTAATTGTTTTTCTTTCAATATTTCTGCAGCTTATGTTTTAGTATGTGTCTCCTATCAACAGCAAATGGTTGGAATTTTAAGCATTCAGTCTGACATATCTTTGTCTTTTAATTGGAGCATCTGGCACATTTACATGTAATACAATGGCTGCTGTGTTTGAGTTTAAATCTACTGTCTCATCATATGCTTTCCATTGCCTTGCCTGTTCCACTTTTCTATTTTCTTGTTTGTTTGGGGACAGAGTTTTGAAGGTAGAGCTAAATAAAAAATGTAAGGTTCTACTATGGACCAGACATGGACCAGGTACCAGATACCAACCATTGACCAGACATGGACAAGGGACCAAGTACCAGAGACGAAGGACCTGACATGTACCAGTGTTTAGGGGCCAGGGATCAACAACCAGGGATGAGTGTCCAGGGACAAGAAACTAGGGCCCATGGACCAAAAGCCAGAGACCGTTACAGAGGGACTAAATCAAGCTAGAAGGCATCTCTGTTAACTCAGAAAGTTCTTCACATTTCTCTACACTCAGTCTTCTCATTCCTGCTCCAAGCTATCTATGAGCATTATTATACTTGCCAGTCATGATTATTCTAGAACATCACTTGAATGATATTATTTTTATGTGATCATTTTTTCATATGACATGATGTTTGTCATTTTTTCATATGACATTTATTCATGTATGGTGTAGTATTATGGTTTTGAATACAAATTTTCTTCAACAGACTCATGTGTTGAGTGCTTAATTCTAAGCTGGTGACCCTATTTTAGAAGTTTCTGGAAACTTGAGTGGGAATGGCCTAGCTGGAAGAAATAAGTCACTGGGCTAAGCTAAAGGAGTGCCTTTGAAGGTTATATTTGCTCTTAGTCCCTCTCTTTTCTCTGCTTTCTGTCTGTATGTGGTGAGAAGCCTCCTCCATCACCATGACATTCTACCCCAAATCATGGGACCAACTTCATAGACTGAATCTTCTGCAACTGAAAATGCGTAGTTGTGAATGCTCAGACATATACATCCTTATCTAATTTCAGGAAGGATTCAGGGAGATTCTGTGAAAAGCTGGCCTCTGGACACGACATGGTAGATATACCCTTGAACTCAAAGCAGCTGTTTTTACCAGACCTCCAGAAGATCACAGGAGGTAAAAATCAGAGACGCTAATGGCCATTGATTGCTGCTGAGGAAAGTTCAGGTTTGGTTTTTTTTTGTTAGTTTGAGAGGGGGCATTAATAGGTTGCCAATGTCTCAGTGTGTGATGCCATACTCATGCTCTTTATATAGGCCCTGTGTGTAAGTTTTGTTATCACAGAGACATGCAATACATTTTCTCCTAGTCTGTGACTTTCTCATAATTTTCTCCTAGTCTGTACTTTTTAAAGAAACACATTTTCTTCTCAATTTGCTCAGCAAAAGGAGAGGGTTTTGACCTATCAATTTTTATGATATTATTCTTGTGGGTCATCTAAGAAGTCTATGTAAAATAAAGTTACTATAATTCCCTTTTAGGGCTTGTGAGATGACACTGCAGTTGAGAGCATGTACTGTTCTTCCAGGGAACATAGGTTCAGTTTCTAGCATCCATATCAGGTGACTCAATAGTATCCCTAATGCCAGTTCTAGAAGATTCTAAACATCAGACCTCCATGGGCACTACATTCACATGCACATACCCCTCCCCCACATCTACACACATAAAATAAAACTTTAAAAAGTACTTATCTACATTTGCTTCTAAAACCTTTATTATTTTAGCTTTAGCTCTATGATCCATCTAAAATTAGTTCTTGTGTATCGCACAAACTAAACTTTATGCTATGGATATATGTTTCATAGTTTTCTTTTTGAATCATTAGTTCAGTAACATGTGTTGAAAGAATATATTTGTAGCTTTGTCAAAGATTGATTCAATGTAAATATGTGGGTCTATTTCTAGACTCTTACTCTATTGATTACCTTGCATATTCTAACCTCAGTATCAGCCTGTTTTGATTGCTTGATTGTAGCATGATGTTGAAAATAGTTCACTATGCAGATTGCTACAACCAAACACATAGGTCTTTCTATGTTTATTCCTCTAGCTCTTGCATTTGTTTAAGCCCATAATTGTTTTGACTAATAAAACAGAGTGAAAACATCTCTATATGACTCATCAGATCGGCCAAAGGAAGCCTCAACACTTTCTACATTTGTGTCTTAAAATTTTCACTCTAGACTAAATCAGGGAATGTGTAGGCAATCTGATGATCTAAACACTACTCTGCTATCAGGAACCAAGCTATGTAGCAAACAGGCTATATGTAGGGAGAGATGCTGGGCCAGCTATAGTCACTCCAGCCCTTACTGCCCAGACTCAGACATGTCTGTACATGACTATCTAGACTTGAAGGTCTAGAAGTTTGTGAAAAACTATTAGCAAAGGACAACCAGAACCATGAGTCCATGCACTGTACTGGACTGGGGAAGACAGTAGTTATTAGGAAGCAACTAAACTTTGCTTTAGCTCACAAAATGGAAACTGAAATAAAGGAGTATTAGAAAACATCCCAGATGCTGGGGGCTTCAACTCAAAATTTTGTATGTAAAGATGTGTAAACATTTTTCAAGTTGGTAATTTGAGAGCCAAACAGTTTGTGTACAATTTGTTTCTTTGCTCAGTATTTTTTTTTTTAAAGAATCTAGGGCAGAGTATATGCTTAGGAGATAGAAATGAGAACCTGGTTCTCTCTCAAAGAATCTACAAATTGCTGGACACTGAAAAGTCATGATCACTACAGAAATTGATATAGAAAACACATTCTGTTGGTTGCAGTTAGTATATAGAAAACCCTAAGAAAAATAGCTCTGTTAATCTGGATTCACACAAAATTGATATTAAACAAAACTTGACAGTGAAACTTGCTTCCTTTCCTAGCAGCTAGCAGGAAAGTCAGAGGGGAAGGTAAGAGTTACCTGCTGTCATTTCCAATGCTTTATCACTCCCCCTTCAAGGAAAGTTCCAGATTTTTACTTCTAATTTAAAAGTGTCATACTGTAATGTCTTAAATTCTCATGAGAAGTAAGTAGGGGTGAAATCATGAATAAAATATGCATTTCATCAAGTTGAAGGTGTAGTTAGGTATCAGAGTGGGTTCTAGCTTTGTTCTCTGAGCTTGAGTGGGCCTCTGCAGAGAACATGGCCGGCTATAACCACTATTGGTATAGCCACATCTAGAATTATAATCGGAGTTTGTTTTCACTGGACACCTATAAATTCCAGGCACTGTAGTGAGTGTTTAAATAAGTCGTTTTATATCATGTTGGCATCAGTCCCATTATGAAGGCATATTACCATTCCTCTTCTAAAGATGAGGAATCTGGGAATTGGAGAGTTATCATTGTACCTGGTAAATATAGAAGGTGGCTCTATTCCATACCCAAACACTTCCAGTTGAGTGCCTAGTGCAGTTAGATCTAAGGAAACCATGAGAGATAGATTTTAATGATGTCCCAGTTCAGCTTCTATTCTTTGCTAAAAGCTTGACCTGGCAAGGAATTCTTGCAGGGAGCTAGATAACTGTGGGCCTCTCCACACCTAGTCCTCCTAGTGCATAGAACTCTGGCTGCATGAACAGTTATACTCATGGACTCTGGCTTCATGACAGCTCTTTGCATGGGAGAGTGAATTTAGTGACCACAGGAAACTGGAGTGTGAACAAGAGGAAGATTGTTTGAAAGGTAGTAATGATGTTCAAATCACACATCTATGGCATCACTAAAACCTCATGCCTTAAAAACTCAAAGGATTATATCTCTAATACAGAAAACAAAGAGCAATGTTTTTGGAAGAAGAGGGAGACAGCATTGCTCAGAAGGTGAAAAGGAATGAATAGGACTTAACACAGAATGTACCAGTCTCTTCTGCAATCCTTTATTTAATCTACTTTCATCAACCATATACTGTAGTGGGATTATGGTATGTTGTAAATATTTGTCCCTCCTACTAGTTTAATAAAGATGCTGATTGGCTGAAGGCAGACAGGAAGTGTGGGCAGAGCTACCAGACTAAGAAAACTCTAGGAACATCTGTGAACAGAGCAGACATGCCCCACAGACACCACAGCAACAGGATGAGAAGACAGCAGCAGATGCAGAGGAAAAAGTGAAAATGCTGCTTTAAGAAAAGGTACATGGCTGAACAAGATGGCTTGAGTTCAGATGAATGAGTTAGCAAGTTATATGCCTGGGCCCTAGGCCAATCAGCATAAAAATAATACAGCATCCTTGTGTGATTATTTGAATCTAAGCGGGGCTGTGAGTGGGTCCAAACCTCTGGTCCAGGTCTGGATAGTTCAGGCCATAATAAATTATAACAATATACAGCAAGCATTATGGGAAAATAGGGTCAGACTACCAGGAGTCCAATGATCTTCATTGCTTAGTTGTAGCAATGACAGTTTGTATATCCTGTTGGGACCTCAATTTTTTTTTTTTTAAATAATAATGATACTTGTCTCAACATGTTATGAGGATTAAGAAAACACAATCATATTATTTATTATTTTAATTATTATGTCGAGTGTCAGGCCTCTGTAGGGAGACAGGATGTGTCCTTGTACATGGTTTGGTGGACAGGGTGAAGGTGGAAGGGGACATGAGGGAGAGGGGGCACCAAAAGTGAATTTGAGGGTTCTAAAGAGAGAAAAAAGTACAATTGTCAGAGCTTGGTCCTGGGTGGCTGGCATCTCAAATGTGTTGAATGGGTTGTCATATTCCAAATTGAAAGTGATTTTGGTAACATGTAATAGCGGTTTTCTCTTTTTTAAAAGGCTGTGCCTGTCAAATAAATTATATGTGTGTCAGTCCTGTAGCAGTTTCATCTAGAATTTGTGCTGATTTTTGTATCTGTGATTAGTGGAAATGCCATTAATTCGAATTGTGCACTGATTCCGAGTTTAGAATGTATACAAATTTGTCACAGACTTCTTGGTTGCTGTTGCTGCTCCCCACTGTCATCTCAGAGCTAATGATATAACTTAGTATTTAGTTTTGGGTTTGGCTCCTTGGCCTTGTAACGGTGAGAGAGAAATGATGTAGGGTCTAGCTCATCATTCCATTCCGGCTCACTCTTGTTCCTTAGGGAATTTGTTGTTTTGGTTAATACCCTCAAGGGAGAAGATTATGGCCTCCCTGCCTGGCTGATATGAGCACACCACATTCCTTCCCCAAGTTTTATTTTGTTTGTTTTTGTAAAACAAGGCTAGAGCATTGATATCATGTGTCTGTTCAAATACTACTACTTTTCCCTTTGCAAAAAAAGCCTAGTCCATTAGCCATCTGCCTGCTTCACTGGGGAACTCTGGGAAATTCTTCTTGAAGAAGGAAATATGGAGCATGAGTGATGATGAAGAAATGTTCTGAGGAATGAGCAAGGCCTTGCCCTTCCTGTCAGATGGCTCAGGCTGGGATGACAGGGAGGAAGAAGAAGGCCTGGAAAGAATGGCTTAGAAATAACAGGCTGAGGACAGAAGGAAGAGAATAATGAAGTGCCCTGAGGCCTCAAGAGCTAATCCTCACTCATTCACAGGAAGAGAAATAGCCCAGCTTCTGAAGGACACGGAGAAGGAAAGGTTGGTATGGTGGCAAATCGGAATGGAGTTGAGGGGACCCAGAGGACACTGAGAACCTGGGCCCTGTGCCCAAGTTCTCTCAGCATGTACTTGAGCAGGACTTCCCCAGGCCTCCACTTTCTTGCCTGTGAAATGAGGCAGGTGACACTCTAGCTCCCAGCTGAGGTGCAAGAGGCTTCATGAGATGCATAAGTGAAATGATGCAGGTGGGTGACGGGGCCCTGCCAGCTGTGAACCTAGAACAGATGGCTGCTATTTTTGTTATTTGGCTAGAAGTTCATACCAAAAGAGAAGAGAGTTGCTGCTGTGAGGTCTAGGGCCTTATGGGGGGCAACTAGGGGGTTTAAGGATTTCACACTGATTGGATTTAGGGACTGAGGAGTTCGGAAAAGCCTTTCACCCCTGCCTAAGATACTAAGACTATCCAGATCAGAGGATGAAACTGCTGTAATTATCAACTGAATTTCCTGAAGCCAGTATTTGGCAGCTAGAAGAGGTGGTGAAGTCAGATTTATTTTAACTTGAGGAGAATAAAACAGTGTGAATGTCTTGCACACCTGAATTTGTAGAGTAAGGCTCATGCTTTCATAACTACGATTCCGGCATATGGTGTTATTGTGTGTGGAACAAGAAACTAAATCTAGAAATGATGAAACTTCAGGGAAGAAGTAAAGTTTCAGCCTTGGTTTTATACAAGTAGAGAGTTCAGGATGTCACTCCCATTATAAATACTACATGGCCTCCCACCTCTTTCTTTTGTATCACTAGGGCAAAAGCTTGTGCCCCAAACCATTCTCTGCTCACAAAAGGGACACATAGGACAAAGAGATCCCCAGTATCCTCAAGATCATCTGGGCAGTATTTTCTATTCACTTTTGTTAGGCACACAGCATCCAGACTTTGGTGAATAAACATATACATGTTCTTCAGAAAGGTTCTGAGCCTATGAGGGAGGCTGCTTAGATACTAGAGGCAGTGAGGGAAGGGTTTGGTCATGGTGAGACTTCTGCAGGGCAGGGGATAAATGCATCTGGGAATGGTAGAGATGCTGGAAGGGATAGAGGAAAGGTCCTCTCCTGTGCAGCATGCTAAGGACTGTGGATCTATAGGTCTATACTGGTAACTAAGAAGTCCCTTAACCAAAAATATTACTTGAGCAATACATGTCCTTTACTGAGCATCCTCTACAAAGCAAGGGACAAGACTGTCCTGAAAGATCTCCTTGTGATGATTTCTCTTTGGGAATTTGTCTCTTGAATGTGTCTCAGGGGCTTTTGTGAAGGTGGAGAGAGAGCAAAAATAAGCTGAGCAATGGCATCCTGATCACCCTCTAGCTTCAAGAAAAAAGGCTGCACTCTTATCTTGTTAAAATAATGAGGCTTTATATTAATTTTACTTGAAGGAGGAAGGTTGCCTTTTATTCTTTTAAGCCAGGGCCTCTTAGAGTGTATAATCTAGACTAGCCTTGAATCTGAGGCTGGCCTTGAGTTCCAGCTTCTGAAGTTACACCCTCTTCTGCTACCCAAGTGCTGGGGTCATAAGCATGTTCCACCATGCCTAGCATTTTATTAAAAAAAAAAAAGATACTTCAAAATAAATGTTGGCATGACACCCAAAGAGAAGGCTTTCTTGTGATACATTTCAAGGCAGTGGCCAAGGTGACGGTCAATAGGAGACTGACCCTCCTCTGCTGCCACTTTGGCTACTCTGTGCAGTTCAGAGAATGACAGAGGTCTGTCTGTGGCTGGTGGTGCTGGTGGTATATGCCTCCTCTCAGCTGGCTTTCTCTCTTTTCTCTCTTTATGCAGTCAGGCACTCGAGCCGATGAGACGGTGCTACCCATAGTCAGTGTATGTCTTCCCTCCTGCACCCAACTGCTCTGGTAAATCCCTCACATACAACCCAGAGCTGTGTCTCCTGGGTTGTATTCTAAATTAGTCAAGCTCACAGAGACAATTAACCATCACAGATTCTATAGCTTGGGAAACCCAAAGAAGCTAGTGACAGAGGCTATGCAATCGTCTGTTGGAGAAAGTTGAACAGAAATGAAGATGGGTAGAAATATGATTTATTCTTCTGCTTTCTATTTACACTGAGGCCTCTGTCAGCATAAATATATCAAGAAGCCATTTGGCAAAGAGGTCTGGGGATTGCAGGCCCCTAGATTACAGCTCCCTCAGTGCCTCTGAGAGATAGTAGGGAGGTAATCCCAGAGGTATCATTAGCTGAAGTGGGATTGCTGATATCCTGGAATAAAGTTACTACAAGTTTTGTGAGAAGGTGGAGAGGTCGCTGATTTGAAATGTCCAATAAAAGAGAAGTTTTAAGTCTCTGGTCTGTGATGGAGCTACCATAGGCTTGTCTCTGCTCTGGGTTTCACCTCTGCAAAAACTGAAACCTTAGGTTTTCCAGCTCCCATAGGTTTTTCTGGACCTAAAAGCCGCACTAGGGTCACACTATGCATGTTGAATCAGGACATTTCTCGACAATGGTGACTGCTACTCCATACAGCAGAAAGACACCCGAGACAAGAGAAGGAATATTGTCAACCAGCTCACAGCTCCAGAGAGTTCCCCAACTCTCCCCAAGAGTGACATGTACTCAGGAGAAGTAAGGCTACTAATATGTCAAAACTCAAGAAAGAGTAAGCCAGAGAATCTGACTGAACTATCAGATGCAAGATCATGGACCACGAGGAGAAAGGCCAGTGTGTAGCAAAGGTGAGTATCAAGATGTAAGGGATGTTCTTGGTGTAATTTAGATCTCTGAGACCATTCACCCATGCTTCCCAGATAAGGAACCCACCCGTTCCATCCCTTATTCCCCCAGCTTGTGCTCAAAGTCTCTTTAAATTTATGGCAAAATGACTATATTTAATGATCTTTCCTTAGTTCCTAAGAATGAATCTCATTTGATGTCAATACTCTTGTATGGATGAACACATACCTATTTTGGAAAAATCAATGAACATTTTTATGCTGAGGCCAAATTCTGAACTTTTCATTTAACCTCTGATATGGAATTTGGCCATGCTAAGCAATAAAACTAAAATTTAATCCCTTGTGTTTGCTTTTTTTTTTCTACCCAAAGGTGTTTGATGGACAGCATCTGAATAAGGCAATCTCTCTGGAACTATTTTCCTACCAATTTCAGATACTGGAGACAGAACTCCTTGTGGGTTGTGCTTGCTGCTTACACATTTCCTCCAGTTCAGAGGACATCTGCCAATCACAGTTAACTGGGCATAGAAGTGAGGCAGAGATCATCTTCCTACATGTGCCAATCTAGTTAGTTTCCTGACAGTTGGGTCATCTAGCCATTCTGCTCAGTCATCTAAATATTCATCAGTTGATGTTTGAGGACAAGCATGGAGATGTTGCTGAGTAGCAGAGACACAAACCAAACACACACACACACACACATGCACACACGCACGCTTGCACGCACACCTGTAAGAACCAAACTTTTAGCCTGGTGGAGGAGGCATATCAAGAACACTGGAGTAACATTTGTGCTCAGAGGAATCACTGGATTCTAAGAACATGATATGATAATGAAACTAATCTTTTCAAAGGAAGAGCTACACAGAGCTAAGTCATGAGAGCAGGAGTGGCCAGAGGGATGTGGCAGAGTGTGGAGCAGAAGAGCCAACAAAGGATAGACAGGCAAGAGTTGACAGTTCTTGGTGGATCCAACCTCAAGTATAAGGGCTGAATTCTAAGATAAAGACCTTGAAGGTCTATAGACAGTTCAGTATGACTGAAGGCTTCAGCAGGAAGGGACAGGGATAAGGCTGTCATAGCTCCTTCTAAGAGTCAGTCATGAGGGCTTATACTTTTTCCATTGTGGGGGATGCTGGGAGATCTCCTTGTTAACAGAGTACTACCATCTGTGGAATATAAGACAATTGTCATCTGTCATTCAGTCCTTTCAAGTCTATAAACTTAGTTCTATCTTTCTGTGGGACTTTGCTCTATGACCTAGATTTTTAAAAATACTGAGGACAAAAAAGGTTAAAGGACCTTCTAGGGAGGATAGAGAGGGTTGAGGACAATCTGGGAGGAATAAATATCTTCCCTCTCCCTTTGGTGCAATGAAGAAAATTTGAATGTCAAATGTCAAGATGGTGAGCAAATGTGCCCAGTGTTAAGGTCTATCTGTAGAAGAACAAGCTGGCCTCAGATTCACTGAAATCTGCTTGCCTCTGCCTCCCATGTGCTGTCATTAAAGGCATGTTCCACCATCCAACAAGGTTTACTTCTTATCTAAGAATGAAATGTTTGGAGCTTGACATTCTTAAGTTCAGATACACCTTTTCTTTGATTGGATAGGTACTGTGGATGACTTTATTTCTTTGAGTTTTTAGTTCATAGTGAGAGAGGAATACTAGGCAATTAACTCATCCACATACCTGATGCATAGCATGTGTTTATTAAGTGACAAGCAGTATGATGTGGACAACATCAAATCATTATTCAGTGATAGCAGGATTAAGTGATTTTTATGCACATAAAGAAGTTTACAGGTTAGCTGTACCCACCATTATTATTTCTGTTACAGAGATAGCTATGTATGAAGAAATGCTGAAGCCCATAATCTTACTATAAAAGAGTTTTAGAAATCAGGCTTTGGTACCTAGACAGGGTGACAAAGAGGTTCATCTGATGCCAATTGACCAGTTGTTAGTAGATGCCTGAAATGTTTATCATGGACAATTCCAAGCTATATCTGGCTCAATATGATAAAGAACTTTATGATAGACTAGGAATGCCCATTTTTGGATTTCGAAGGAGCTCATTAGCATGCATGCTATATACTGGCCTTCCATGAACTGAGCATTATTCTACAGATGATAGGGGAATGTGGAACAAAACACCAGGTCTGACCTTGCTTGCTTGTGCTGATCCTCACTTGCTCCACATTTTCCTCCCAGCACGTAGATGAGACATGGCTGAAGCCCAAACTCAGCTGCCTTTTCCTCAGAAAACTTTAGCTGGCATAAATCAAGACCGGTAAACCCACCATGTGGATGACACAGGCTGTGTGCCCAGCCCAGGCTCTGTGAAAGACAGAAGAGGAGGCAGTTGCCTAGTGACATGATACAAAGGGTGTCTTTGATTCATCGCCCAGCTCCAGCCCCAAGCCATGGCCAACAGCGAGTAACGGCTGCAAATGGGCAATAGAACGCCTTTAAAAATGTCACTTTGCCGTAAAATGTAAATGTTTAACATTTAGACACCAACACTGACTTCTAAAATGCCTAGCACTGGGTGGTTTTTTTTCCCCTCATTCTTTTAGGAAATCGTTGTCCTCCCATGGTGAGAGGTTTCACTGTGTGATTTACACTCCTGTGCTTGTTAAATTGCTGGCATGTCTTACCCCAGATAAAACAGTGGAGGAGCAGAAATTTTCGAGGACTTTATATATTGCCTGCTACTGCTGAGTATTGGACATGCAGTGCAATCCCACCCCTACCATTGTTCTGAGGGGTTCTAAACCCTCAACATTGGAACTTACATTCAGTTATCCAAGACTTCAAAATATAAGATCTTGTCATTGAAGATCAAGAAATATAAAAAAGACTAATAAAGAATATTCATTGGGAGTTCTCCTTTAGACTTGCTCATTGGTTAAATTATATCTCAAGAGTCTGATACTAAGAGGCTTCAGGTAAATAAAGAATATGGGCAACACATTTTTTGTGATGAATTCCTTTCCTTTAAGACAATTCTAATTGCGGGTTATTCTTTTAGAAATGTTGCTGTGGGATTATGTTCTGGTACGTTGAAAATATTTTCCCCTCCTACTGATTTAATAAAAAGCTGGTTGGTCAGAAGGCAGATAGGAAGTGTGGGTGGAGCTACCACACTAAGAAAACTCTGGGAAGAGGAAGAGCAGAGCAGAGACCGTAGGAGACACAGAGGAAAGACCATAATGTTGCTCTGAGCAAAGGGACGAAGCCACATGGCAAACAGATTAGTGGAAATGGATTGAGTTAAGATAAGAAAGCTAGCTAGCAATATGCCTGAACCATAGGCCAAGCAGCATGTAATTAATATAAAACATTGTGTGATTATTTGGGACCAAACAGCTGTGAGCAGTTAATTTGGGGCAGCTGGTCTGGATCTTGGGGCTAGTCTGGGCCAGAAACTAAATACTACAAAACTTTGGCTCTCCTGGTTGGCCTGTGAATAAAGATGAACCTAGTATTAACTGTAGACCTCTCTTAAGAGATATGGAAAGGCTGAGGAAACAATGAGACTATAGAATTCACTGGGCACCTATCCAGGTATGAGAGTCCTGGTGTTGATTTCCTTCTCATTTTGCCTAACTTCTTTCTATAGAGTACATTCTGTGTTGAACTTTTCTTTGTGTTCTCCATTGTTGCCTCTCATAGCCTTGATCATGGTAGGCACTTAATACCTATTTGTTTAATTAATTAAATAAATGAGTCACAGGCAAACCTAGCATTTATGTAAGAGATTGGGTTTAATGTTCCAGTGAATGAATTTTACAATCCCTGACACCTCTATTAGCCACTCAGTGCATGATTTAATGCTGCTCTTATCATAGTGCTCAGAAATAACCAGAGTAGAAGTGATTACTCTTAATTTACTAAGAAGAAACAGAGTCCCAGATAAGTTATAGAGTTTTGCTGAGATCATATTGAATTGGTGACAAAGCCAGATGAAAATTCTTTGTTTTGGTTTTCAGCCCAAATAATTTGACAGTCCAGTATGTTGAATATTCACACTCTGTGTACTGAAGGCATCTGGACATCTAAAATGGAACCAGGGCATGGTAAGGAAGGAGGTGAGGGAATTTGCAAGACTCAGAACAGGTCTTGTATTTCGATGGCACACTCTAGGCTTTGCTTGTTTTATGCTTAGCCAAGTCCTGGTGATCTTACATGTGAATATGTGGGTAGAAAGTGCCAAAGACCAATCAAAGTTTATTTTCTCCTTGCCTGTCACCTGGATGACACAGAGAGTAGGGTATTTCTCACTCAGGGAGGTCAAAACAGTAACAAATGATCCAAACACTGATCCAGGCCGAGGCCAGAGTATGATCCTCCCACTGTTCCTCAGCAGGGTATCTGATGACACTTGCCAGTAGCTCTTGGTCAAACCTGAGCTCTCATAAGGCAGAGGCAGGGCTAAGGTTAAGGTTCGTATCGCACTAGTAAGCATGATTTGCTACACCTTGTATTAGGACACATTTGGTAATAGTATATTATAAACCCAACTCAAAGTATCTTAGACACAAATAAAAATAAACCAGAAAGGCACTAAGAGGACTAGAATGTTTTATATAATTAAAGGGATAAAAAGGCGTCTCAAGAATCATTGTAACTGGGGACTTAGATGCCCTAATGGTTTGTTTTGGTTTTATCATATGTAGCCTCTGTTCTCTTTCTTCTTTCTGTAATAATCATATTTCCTCAGCAACAAGGAAAATGAAGTCAGTGACATTTCTCAAGTCTCCTGGATCTTGCCCTCAGTGAAGGAGTAACCTTCTTTTCTTATTTTGTGCTCAAAAGAAATCTTAGAAAAGATTCTTGAATAGGCCTAGTTCACTCTGGGATTGATGAGTAGGTCCACAGTTAGGGTCACATAAAACTAAGAATGCCACTGGGGTCATCCCTTTGTATGTAAGCTCCAACCAAGAGCAGAAAGCTTTGTGAGCCCAGTAACCAACCCAATAGTTCTCTACAGCCCCAAAATATGCTCAACAATAGCACAAGATTGGAATACTGCCTTGTGGCAGCCTAGCAAAGCTGGCAGAGCCAAAGCACATGGAGGAGTTGCTTATAAAAAAGCAACAACCCATATTCTGAATCAGCTTTATTTTGTTTGTTTAATTCTTTTAAGCTTATGAATTATTGTCGTGTATATTACCTGGACATTTCCAAGAGAACTGGGCTATAGAGTCAAGCATACTATTCTGTGGCCTAACAGTCCTACTCATGGTCTCCAAGGACCTTTTATTGGAGAAGTCCCATAAAGCTCTGACCTATTTCTAAGGATGATGTTATGAAATTCAACAATTCTCAGGGGAGTTTCTTGGCTCTAACACCTACCACCTGTTTACAGCCTAGGCTTTTCCACCTCCCACCACAGTGAATATGCTGTCTCAGTACCAGCATAATCTTTTGTTTCCTGGGCTGAAGTTCTTCTCCAAGTTGTTTTCAGGGAAATTGACAACCTAGACTAGACTAGAAGTTCTTAAAATTAATCTTAAAAAATTAAAGAAAGAAAAAATACACTTTCCACATTTGGGTTCCTAGGTAACAAGATATAAACTCCTCCATTTAAGGAATCTCATCAAAGAAGCCAAGAGAGAAATATTAATGTTAGTCAGTCTGATTGTTTTTAGATTAGCTAAAAATTTGAAACAGAAATGTTTGTAAGTGCACTTGGTGATATTTTTTGCTACCTCTCTACCAAAGGGCTTTGGAGGCCCTGAGATGGTGTTTGGCCAGAGATGAGTTACAGTCCTATTGATGTGTCCAAGTGATGTGCAAAAACCCAAAGAGGTAACACAGAAGCTCACAAAAAAGACCATAGCCATGAGTGTCCGCTAGGCTTTCATATGTTATTGTACATGTCATTCATGTGGTCTACATGAGAGTGGTCACAAAGTGATTGTAGTGTTGTACCAAGAGCTCTTTTAACCAAGAAAATGGTGATATTAGTGTACTTAATGGAAAGTCAAAAATTAAGGCTGATTCTCAATAAGGAACTACACTTCTTACAAAGGGGGTTTTTCTATTTCCACCTTCTAGGAACATTTCTGCGGACCAGTGAGAGAATATCTATATCAACAGTGCCTAGGGTAAAGAGAGAGAGAAAAATTTCAGGGCCTAGTAAGCAAAATAGGCATCCAATATTTCAGAGATGGTTTTGTAGAACGATCCAACCTTCTAGGCAAGTTACTAGTTCTGAATGGCTCCACTTGGAAAATGGTTTGAGCAAAGACTAGAACTCCCTGTAATGAGAAATAGGGGAGTCTGGAGAGGCAGTCTTGGTGCTCGGCAGCATGGGCTTCTGGAAGAGTTCCCACAGGGAAAAGAGGAAGTGACATTTAAATGGGGCCAGATAGGCCCCGCCTGAAAGTTTGAGGAGCCCTGGGAACTCACAGCTTTGGGGTGCTAGGTATTCATCGGAAGTTGACTAAACATAGAATTAAACATTTCATGTAGTTTTAATAAAGTCTTTCATTAAAGGCCCTCCCATCATTATTATACACCAAATTTACATCAAACGTGCTTAGGGAAGAAAAACAGCAACACATTCTGCATATACCCGAATGAAACTGCTTCAGGTAAACTCTCTGTGAATAATGCAGAAAGTATGTTATATTTTACCAGGCTGGACAGAGAGGCCATTGGGGCAAGCACTTATTTTTTTGGAGTAGCTATTGAACTCCATCAGCCTTAAAAATTCATTGTCCGAAATCATACAGACACCTCAGCTGTCTATGCTTCTTTGCATCACTAGCATCAATCCTGGACCCACCAGGACATGGCAGGCAGGCTAAAAGTGAGGTGATCACTGTAGTAACCACGAGCTAGGGAGAGAAGAAACAATATGCAATAATTTGGTAGCAGTTTTGATTCCAACAGGAAAGTTGGCACATCTTTAAGGGCTGGAGTTTTCAGGGTGGCATCTTTGCCTTCATCTGAAGTGGCTGGTATAGTTCTTTTCTGTCCTACAGGCTACCTTGAACTTCTTGTTTGTTGGTGTTGTTTTTATTTTTGGCTTTCGAGACAGGGTTTCTCTATGTAGTCCTGGAACTCACTCTGTAGACCAGGCTGGCCTCATACTTACAGACATCCAACACCTGTCTCTGCCTCCCAAATGCAGAGGTTAAAGGCATGTGCCACTACTGCTAGGCTGGTTTGAGCTTCTTTACAGCATGATAATCTCAAGACACTTAGATGTTTCCCACGGTAGCTGGCTTCCCTAGAACAAGGGAGCCAAGAAATGGAGGCCATTGATCTAAAACCTCTTCTAACTTATCTTCAGATGTCCCCAAGCACTCCTGCTCTATAGTGTCACTCAAGCAAGCCGTTGAAGTTATTATGAATTTAAAGGAATGTCCATAGGTCCTGCTTCTCAATAGAGATCTAGCAAAGAAGTTGTGACTTCTTTAACATACCCTTACTATTCAGTGGGTGAAGTCAGAGAAAGCATATAGACTTAATTTTAGGTCAAGAAAAACAGTATTTTAGACTCTTGCTGTTTGTCCTCTGAAGCTAAAAAAAATATCAAGATACTTCTGAAGGTGGTATGAGGTTAGACAGTTGACTCAGAAGTCCCCTCATTCTGTGTAGTAGAATTACCTTGGGAAGATTTAATTTAAATATAAACATCTGAGGCTGTCCCATCGATGTTTGATCCTTTGGGCTTAAGCAATAATGCTTTCACAGTTTCTCACAGTCTCAGTCTAAAGGATGGCTCCTTCCTGGGCTCCGCAGGTTGTGTAGGTAGTTGCTTTGGTGCAAGGAGACCCATGGGGGTGTAGAGTCATCAATGACTGCATGGGAGGTTTGGTGAAATCTTCTAAAATACAGCTTCAAGTTATTTAATATGCTTAAGATACAAACTGTTATGCAATAGCTCTAATGCTAATTTACCTACCAGTCTCCTCTTTTTAGAATGTGTGGTGGGTGCTTTTGTTATTGTTGTTGTTGGAATAAAATTAATATTCTTCATCACTCAGCTCTTTATCTCTTTTAAATTAGTCTGTGGTGACAAATCTCCTAACTTATAAATCTGATCTTTCAGGGTTTTGAGTCTGTTGCTCAACTAGTTAGGTGATCTTTGGCTGCCATACGGCAGTCCCCTGGCTCAGGACTCAAATTCTTCTCCGGGGTTTTGTCTCTACTTGTCCTTTACCATTTTTCTTTCCATGAAGTCAATTATGTTTTCAGAATAGGTTGTCTGGAGCTTTATCTAAAGCCTTTTTTAAAAAATTATCTATTATGTATACAGTGTTCTGCCTGTGTGTGTCCCTGCATGCCAGAAGAGGACACCAGATGTCATCATAGATGGTTGAGAGCCACCATGTGGTTACTGGGAATTGAACTCATGACTTCTGGAAGAGCAGTCAGTGCTCTTAACCGCTGACTCATCTCTCCAGCCCTGTTCAAAGCCTTTTTGTTCTCACTGTCCCTACCTTGAACCCCATCTTTTTTCCTGGTTCTCAACCTTCCTAAAGCTGCGACCCTTTTATACAGTTCCTCATGTTGTGGTGACCCCCCAATCAAAATTATTTTCATTGCTACCTCATAACTGTAATTTTTCTATTGTTACAGATCTTAATGTTTTGTAACATTATCTGTGTTTTCTGATGGTCTTAGATGATCCCTACGAAAAGGTCCATCAAACTCCCACAATGGGTTGTTACCCACAGGTTGGGAACCACTGCTTTGGTGTTATCAATGTTCTCAGAATACCACAGGGACATCAAATATCTAAAGCATGTCTTTTAAACTTGAGACACTGCCCAGAGAGAACCTTAAGATGCAGATTCTCAGGCCTCTACAGCAGAGTCTGATTTAGCAGCTCTGAGTATAGCTTCAAAAATTTTATTTCAACAAAGCTCCAGGTTGAGATGGCAGTGGCTATTCTGCTGCATTTTTAATAGAATTCATCCAAAACTATTTTAATGAATTAAAAAAATGACCTTTGAAAATCAATTTCTGCTTTTTCTATTCTTAGTTCCCCTTTCAGGCACTAACCTATGTATGCAAATGCCTCTAGGAAAGAAAGTGGGATCCAGCCATGCTCCTGCTCCTGAGGTCAGCAGTGCCTGAGGACTACGACAAACCTCATCTGGCACAGTGGTATTCAATCCACTCACAACCGATGGGGTCCATCCTGATGAATGCATGCAACCATCTAGCTGTTGGTGCTTTGGGCTAATGACTCCTTATATTGCAGCTTCCAGAGGTTGCTGCCAATTGTGCTTTTGGAAAAAGCCAAAGCCTCTATCTCAGCAATTTCCAAGCATCCCTCTGGTTTTATTAAGTTGGATTTCACAAGGGAGATGGAGGCAGCAGCATGTAATGTTGAAGAAATGGCCCTGGAGGAAACAAGTCAATATCTATGGGTGGCATCACATTGATTGCCTGTGTTTATTGGAATATTCATTTTTCTCTTCTATGGATGCTTTAAGCCTATTCCAACTACCACCAAAACCAATATTGATCCTTTTCTAGTCTTCACATGAGCTAGGAAGGCCTCCTTATTCAAGAGAAATCAGGTGTAATATCTATTATTGATTTCCTGGCTTATTTTTGTTTTCCACCTCATACCCTTCCTCCAATGAATCCTGATTGCAGATCATCCCCAGGATTGCTGATTTTTCTCCATACTTGTGATTTTTTTTCATTCAGATATTTGCTTCAAGGGAGATCAGCCCCACCTCCAGACTCAGTCCCTAAATGTTCTAAACCAGTTATGTCGGCTCACTTTTGGATTAGGAATACCATGCAACTTCATTCTGACCAATGAGTCTTGACAGGAAGGCTGCTCTAGTCCCTGGGATGGTTGTGTCTTATCAGGGAGATACATAGAAATATTGTTAGGGGCACAGGTGACTTGGTCTTTGCCCAAGACTGTCATACCTAGAGTTAACCACTTGAGAGAAGATGGTCTTCATAGCCAGTAGAGGGAAAGATGTGAAAATGGAAAGACTTGGGCTTATGAACTATTGCAGTCCCTCTACTTCAGATCTTCTCTTGGATAAACTTATAGATTGTCACATATAATTATGGATTTCTGTCACCTGTACCTGAAATAATAATAACAATAAAAACTTCACTAAAGCATGAGAAAATTATACATCCACAGACAAGAGACCTACAGAGATTAGATTTCTGCTTCAAATTCTAAAGGTAAACTCATGACATTATTCACAGAACATTAAATTCTGCTTATTATTCTTTAGTTGTCTAAACCAGGGACCCCACAAATAGGTAATTCACTGCAGTGTCAGTCTTCTGAGGTCTAGTCTCCTCTCAGATACAGATTTGATCCTTGCTCAGTGAACGCATTCATCTTAGAAGTAGGGTGTTCCCTCTAGTATGCATGAGTACATTCATACTTCTACATCCTGAAGGATGACAGCACATACTGTCTCATAAAGAGTTCCATGTACTCATAAGGGATCTCCTTTACTCCTGGGACTTGCTAGGACCTCATACTTCATTTCATATTAGAATGAAGATATGTAAGAAAAACAAATGCACTCCATTCTTTCTAATGAATTTAGGCATAATATTCTGTCCCAAATAACCACACAGAGACTTATTATTAATTATAAATACTCAGCTGATAGCTTAGGCTTATTTTGACTATCTCTGATAACTTAGATTAATTCATTGCTTGTGGGAGAATGCTTCTGTACACTGTAAATATTTGTCACTCTTACTGGTTTAATAAAATGCTGATTGGTCAAGTAACTAGACAGGAAGTAGAGGGGAGGCAACCAAATGAGAAGAATTCTGGGAAGCAGAAGAGCAGAGGAACAGACCATAACAAGACGGAGAGGAAGCAGGATAAGAATGCTGCTCCGGGAAAAGGTAGCAAGCTATGTGGCTAAACATAAATAGAAATATAGGTTAACTTAAAGTATAAGAGTTAGCAAGTAATAAGTCTGAGCCATAGACCAATCAGCTTGTAATTAATATAAGTCTCAGTATGTTTACTTGGGACTAAGAGGCTACGGGACTATAGGTCTAGACCTTAGGGCTAGGCCGGGCTTTTTGACTACAATTTCTATTAATTTACTTTCTATCTCATGGCTCTATTATCTCTATTCCATTTTGTGTGTCTGACTTGTTCCACTTATGACCAGCTTCTTCCCACATCTGCTGGTAATTCTTTCCTTCTTCATCTCTACTTTCTCTTACTGTCTGTAAGTCCTACCTAACCTTTCCCTTCCTATAGATTGGTCAATTAGATCTTTAGTAAACCAATGAGAGAAATTACATAGTCACAATGTACAAAAAGATAATTCCATAACAAATGAAGGTAAACTCAGATCATGCAAAGTAACCACCGGATGGAGAGCCATACTTCCTGTGAGGGACATCACTGTGTATCACTTCTCTGACCTGAGTCACCAGTCACTTTTCTCACTGACTCGCTAGCCACCACCATGCTAGGATAAGTGGAGAGTGATGACTCCACTGCTATTGAAGACAAATCCTTCTCCATTTATCCACAGACCCATAGAATAGGCCAAGATGCTTCACTGGGCCATCCTAAAAGCTCAAAGACAGTCTTTGAGCCTCTAGACCGCCTTTGCCAGTGCAGCACTAGGGAATGTGTTTGTGTGCATAGCTTGCTCACCTTGAGTTGAATTCTGCCCTTGAAATCTTCATAGATGAAAGAACTTCACCTGAACATGCTCCAAGCTAAGGTTTTTACACCATAACCTCTTTGTATTTTCTGAAGTGAACCAAAAAACTAAGGTGTTACTGAGGGTGTCTGACAGAAGTCTATCTCCAACAGCAGTTCTTTCTCAAAATTTTCTACCAGATTTCAGAGGTAGACACACAGACCAAGACCATCAGTGGTGAGAGGAACAGGGCTTTGATCTGAACTTTCAGCCTCCAAAATATTTCTCAGTGGGACTGTTAGTGGGGTTGGATGTAAAAGATTGGAAGGGAGTGTAAAGCAAAGAGGAAGACTACCCTGGTCACAGCCTAATATTTGTAAGGCAACTAAGGCTTGGAAAGGAAGAGGCAAATCTTTGTGATTTGTTTGTTCAATTAGTTTTTACAGGGCATATGCTACGAGTTTCACAGTCTTGAAGTCTAAGGAAATTTTCTGCCATTTGGCCTCTGAGCGCCTTGAATAAAGAATTTCTTTTCTGAGCTTTGTACTCAGTAGTAACTGATAAGAGAGAGGCTAGGATCATGCTGGAGGGCCATCTCTGTGAGTTAAAAACATGTGATTTGTAACTTGCATAAATTCACCCAGGGAATAGACAAGTCAACTGGTTTTAGAAGATGTATATAAATCTTGGCATATACACCAAAAAAAAAAATTCATATAAGACATGCATGAAAAATCCTCAATCTATTTTATTGGAAACATGAGAAATTTCTAAATAAATGTTACCAAGTAAGTGTTAAAAATAAGACTATACTATAAATCATTTTGAAATGCAAAATTATGAGAAAATCTATAACTAAAATGTTCACTAGTAGGTCGAACAAACAAAAATTATTCCAACATCTACAGAAAAACAAACTTTACTAAAATTTAACATAAATCATTATTTTTAAGATTTTAGAGAAGTAGAAATAAAATTGGAATAAAAATTCTAGTGTAGATGAGGGAGGGACTCCTAGGTCCCCCACCTCTGTCTGAGAAACTTTCGGCAGCTGAGAGCTGTTAATGGGGGAACAGCTAATCAGTGTCCTTGGGGATGTAGCAGCTAGTAGGTTACTCATGCTCCAATGGAAGACTGTGCACCCAAAGGCATCTCACCAACTCAGGAGATAATTTATAATAATGAAAATAGGTCATGAAATTGGTAGGAAGACAATGTGGGGAATACTAGGGAGAATTGAAGAGGGTAGCCGTGGATGGGTGTGATCAAAACACATTGTGTAAATATATTAAACTTTCAAAAGAATAAAAAAATTAAAAACCCAAAGGCCTTCTGTTTGCAAATTCTTCACTCAGTGAATGGCACCTGTCAAAATAGTGCAGCTCTCCATCAGCCTCGTGCTCACATCTCAGAGAACCTCTCCACTGCTGACATTATCCTGATGACCTTAATGCAATAATTAGGTAAGAAAGTAAAACACAGCAGAAAACTTGGAATTGAGGAAAATTTTCATTATTTAAGATCATAACTTTTAGATATAAAATCCATAAGATTCTACTCATATTTAATTTTTTTCTTTTTTATTATTATGAGTAAAGAAGTCACACTTTCTATCCTTGTATATCCTTATTCAAGGTACCTTCCCCCTCCCACCACATCAGGTCATTCTCTTTTCTCCATATCTCCCCATTCCCGCCATGGGCAGGCAGTCCCAAGGTCCCAAGGTCCCAATATTGCCTCCACTCCTGGCAGATCCAGTTTTCTCCCCACAACATCAAGACTGAGTCAGGTGTTCCTCTAGGAGGAGAGGGATCCAAGGAGTCAGTCCAATTTATTACTTGGGTATATGTATGTTTGTATAGGTTTGTGCATGTTTGTGCCTATCTGTAGGTGTGTGTGTGTATGTATGTACAGGTGTGTATGTGCATGTGCCATATATAGGGTACATGTGTAGGTATCTGTATGTATGTATAGGTGTGCATGTAAATGTGTGTTTTTCCAAAGGTGTGTGTGTGTGTGTTTGTAGATTCATGCTATGTCACACATGTAGATGTCACAGGACAACTTTTAGAAGTTCTGTTCTCTTCTCCCATTGTGGGTTCTGGGAATTCGATTCAGATAATCAGGATTGTGTGGCAAGGAATTTTACCTGCTGAGTCATCTAACTGGCCCAAAGTTTACTCTCAAGACATTAATGCTGCCTGTGTTTCAACACAAATCTGTAAGAGTACCATGTATTTCCTGGCGGCTATACTGTTATTATCAGATTTATTTATTAGTGTGTGTGTGCACAACTATGTATAAGCACAGATGCACGCATATATAGAGGTCAGAGAAAAATGTGTAAGGGTCACTTCTCTCCTGTCATGCTGGACCTGGGGATCAAACTCAGGTTGCCCTGAACCATTGCACTGGCAATTAGATAATTTTTACAAAAAGAAACATCCTCTCACTTACGTTCCTAATTTTCAGAAAACTTCATTTTTTTTTTTAACAGCTGTTAACAAGAAGGAATTCCTCAGCATCAGTGTGTTAACAAAATCAATGAGGTATGATGAACACAGAATTCAAATGTTAAGGGAACAGTTCTTCCCAGTAGACAGTTCACTGGAACCGGCTTATTCCAGCCTCAGAACAATAAGACTGAGAAGTTCTTACAACAAACAGAACAAATATTTGAATTTCCTTGGAAAGCTTTTTGGCCTTCCTAGCAAACAGGTGTGGGGAAAAACTCAATTTCATTCTGGAGAGTCTGATTAAAAAGAGACTGAACCCAAATTTTCATGTAATCAACTTGTAAATATTCACTAATCTCTTAGATACTCTCTGAGAAGGGATTCGGACAGCTCAGGGTTGTCTTTTGAAAGTGTTTAAGCCAATGTTTAACTTTGTGTTTAAACGATCAACCTGTACATTCTGTTTTTCACTATTCTTTATATATATTCTTTATATTTGTGGTGAAATTAAGGTATAGGAACGTTAAAATACAGTTTTCCATTTACCAGAAAACAAAAACTTTAAACTATGAAGACATTTCAGCAAGTTTGTTTTTGTTTTGCTTTATTTTTGTTTTTAGATAAAAGACTAGGATGCAGAAATCAACAAAATTCCTGTATGTGGTAACAATTGGTTTGAAAAAGTAGCAGGGAAAAATAATCTAAATATTTATTCCATAGTGAAAATAGCTATGGTATAGAGCTACTTAAAACTACACATGACAAAATACAGATGAGATCTGCAAAGAGATATTTGTAATTGTTACTGAAGGACAAAAAGAAAATGAGTTTTTAAAACAGAATATATCACAGTTATGGGGAAAATTGCAATCCTTGAAAAATATGTCTGATTCTTACCCCAGTATGTAAATGGAGGTGGAGCTTTCTGTCCAGTCCACCTGATCCCAAATACCCAGCAACCGATTCCCAAATTACCACAAAATGCTTTTATTAATTTTAAATGCTTGGTTGATGACTCGAGCTTATTACTAGCTAGCTCTTACATTTAAATTAACTCATTTCTATTAATCTGTGTATTGCCATGTGCTCTGTAGCTTACCAGTCCTCTGGCATCTTGCTTCTTGGGCTGCTGGTTCATGTCTGCCTTAACTCTGCCCTTCTTCCTATGAGTTCTCAGTTTAATTGGATCACCTGACCCTATCCTGCCTTGCCATAGGCCAAAACAACTTTGTTATCAACCAGTGAGAGAAATGCATCCACACAGAGCACAGAAAGATCATCCCACAGCACCAGTACCTGGCTGAAAATGGATCTTTATTTAGCACTAGAGTCATTGCATAGTTATTAAGCACTGTTGTGGCCACGTTAGAATAGGCTAGGTCCCAAGTCCAATACGACCTTTGTTTTTAGAAGAAAGGGAGAGAAGCAGACAGGGCCATGAGCCCCAGGCTTGGTGGTAGCTTTGTAGATATGGAAGCAGAGACTGCAATTGTGCTTCTGTGAATCAATGAGTGTCTGGACCACCAAAGGCTTAAGAGGCCCCCATCAGAAATCTCCCCAAAATATGTTCCCTACCAGAGGCTACAGGAAGAGGTTTTCTCCATAAGAGACTCCAGAAGAGGCAAGGATTTGGTAACTCCTTGATCTTTGACTTGTAGCCTCTGTATCATGGAGCAATACATTTCTGTTGTTTGAATCACACAAGGAAATCCTAGGAAGCTAGCACAAACACTTGAGTGAATGGGAGACTTTGATACCACCAATACTGATTTGCTGTCTGCAAACATCTGTTGAATCTGTGTAATGCACCAAAGGGTACTCTGCACACTGGGAATTCTGCAGCAAACAGACAAAACTCCCTTCAGAGAGTTTTCATGCTAAATGGCAATTTGTTATATTTATTTTTTTTGTGTGTGCTTATATGTCAAGATGTGTGTGTGAGTGTGTGTTTATGTATGCTTATATGCATGCTTGTGGGTGTGCATGTGTATGTGTGTGTGTGTGTCTATACATTTGGAAAAATCAACATGAAGATTCGAGCATATGCCTCATCCCTGAAAGTCTCCCTGTGCTCCACCCTGAGCCCTCCTCCACTCCACTTCTCTCTCTAGATGAGTACCTATCTTCCTTCAGTCACTATTCCCGCACTGACGCTTTCTAAAATTTTCAGTAAGTGGAATCATACAGTTTGTGTTCCTTTTGTCTTTTATCACAGTACAGTGAGAATCACATGTTCATTCATTTTCATTACTGTCAGGGGAGTTTTTCACAAGACATCTTCAAGGTTTTTTTGTTTTTGTTTTTGTTTTTTTTTCAGTCAATCTTTGATGGAAATTTGGGTTATTTCTTTTGTTGATTATCCCAAGTTTAAAAAAAAAAAACTCTTATGAGTATTCACATACCAATCTGTGTAGGGATGTGTACTATCATTTCTCTTGGCTCAGTTCAGAGTAGTAAAATGATTCAACCACGTGGCAGGTACCTGGTTACACTTTAAGGAATCTGAGTGTCCTTATGTGGCTATATAATTTTAGATCCCAACAACAGTGTTTGGAAATTGAAGCTTTTATACATCCTGTCAAGTATTTGGTGGATGTGGAATGGTCAGAATTTTCAGTTTGTGCCTCTCAAGTAGATATGCCTTTGTATGGCTTGAACCTACATTGTCTGTCATAATATGCTTGGTCCTCACCATTTGAGGAAGCTGTGGAACCCTCAGGGGGTGGGGCCTAACTAGAGATGGTAGATCAGTATGGGAGGGGCTTTGAAGGTTGTGGCTAGACCCTTGGTTCAAGTCTCATTCTCTGCTTTTGCTTCCGGGTGAACTCCCTGCTGCCAGTTCCTGGCGCTGTGGCCTGAGCTTCTCCATCATGCCATCCCTACTGTGATGCGTCGGGCTCCTCTGAGACAGTGATCCAAAACATACCTCTCCTCTCACAGGACAGTTTTGTTTTCAAGTATCCTGGTCACACTGACAAAAACCTAATACAGGGCTTCCTTCTAATTTGACCTTGTACTTCCTTAAGAATGAATGATGTCTAACTGTTTCAGTTATAGAGATTTAGTTCTTGGTCTAGCATGTGACCTCTTAGAAATGCCCACATTTCTAAAAGGATGTGCCATCTCCTGCTTCAGACTAGATAAATATCAGTTGAAATATGTGACATATCAGACCTAGTCCTTTGTGTTTGTAGACTGAATTTAAAAACAAACCAAAACTTAATGTCTGTACTAAGCATATGCAAACTTTGATCTCTTGCCATTGTCCCCTAAATAACATAGTATAGTGACTATTTACCTAGGATTTACATTGTTTAAAGAATTATAAGTAATCTGTGGATGAGTTAAAATACTGGAATGTGTGTGTATGATATATACAAGCAACTCCATGTATGTAAAGGATTTGAGTACTTGTGGATTTGGGTGTTAGGGTATATTGCTAGAAGTAATAGCAAAGAATAACAGTAATGTTTCACTTTTCCATACTATTGTAGATTTCCCATCTACCACTCCATCAGCTATTGAGAAGGAGCTGTAGTTGAAAAACTGGGCATTGAAGTTGGATTTTTGTATTATAATTGTATGTGTGATTATAATTTTCTCAGTTTTGATTCATGTATTTTAAATTTCTGTTATTAGGTGCATAAATGTTTAAGATTGTGTCTTCAAAATGAATTGACCCATTTATTCTTACTGAATGATATTCTTTATCCTTGTTAATATTCCCTGCAAAGAAATCTACTTTGATATTAATATCGCCTTCCATCTGTCTTTGATTGGTGTTCATAAAAATATCTTTCCCATCATTTTATTTTTAACCTATTTTTTGGTAGAGAACATATTGCTGGTTTTTACTTTTTTAAAATCTGATTTGACTATCTATGCCCTTTAATTGAAGTATGCCAATTACTTAATGTGACTATTGCTGTGGGTAATTTTTAATCTAACATCTTCCTGTTTATTTTCTTTGTCCCATATGTTCCTTTTCTTGTCTATTTCTTCATTTAAGGTGCTCTCTCTCTCTCTCTCTCTCTCTCTCCCTCTCTCTCTCTCTGTCTTTCTCAGCTTAATTATTTTTATTTTGTATTTTCTCTTCTATTGATTTTCTAGTCTATAAAATTTTATTTTCTTATTTTCGTCACTTTAGAAGTTATAGCAAACTTTTAAAGGTTTTTCAAAGTATCTCCAAGTGTATGTACACATACTGTAAGAATCATCTGGAAACAGCCTTCAGCTTCTTCTCTTCTGGATTCTGTGCCATATCATTAAATACTTTACCTTTAAATGTGCTGTAATCCTTATGCTACATGATGATAATTATTATAAACAGTTTTTTTTTAAAAAAATGAAGTCTAATGTTTATACATTTGTATATGTGTGTGCCTGTGTGAGTTTATGTACTCTGTGTGTGTATGCACTTGGAGGTCAGAAGAGGGCATCAGATTCCCTGGAACTGGAGTTAGAGGTGGTTGTGAGCTGCCGTGTGGGTGCTGGGAACCACACCTGGGTCCTCCACAAGAGCAGCAAGCCATCTTTACTGCTGAGCCGTCTCTTCAGACTCTGCCAGTTGTCTTTATAGACACAAACTTACTCTAGAAATCTAGCATGATAATGTGGAGAGCTCCTGCTCCTGGAGTTCTTCACTCCTTTGTAGATATTTTCATCTGACATCATTGACCTGCCTCCCAAGCGTTAGTCTTTTATATTCATTGCACAGATCTGTTTTCAGTAGGTTTTTTCTCTTTTGCCTGAAGGTGTTTTCATTTAGTGTTCATGTTAGAAAAGGTTTTCTCTTTGAAGACATTCCTCCAGTGTCTTTACCTGGAGATTTCAACTGGAAACCCAATGGCATGCTTTTCTCTCGTCCTCTCCACACTGGCATCATCTACTTTGCACAGTCACAAGCTTTTCTCATGATAAGGTTGATGATGTGCCTTGGTATGTCTGCTTTTCTTTCTGGCACTGGACACTCACTGAGTTTATTGAATTGTGGTTTACAATTTAACCAAGTTTGGAAAACCCTTCTTTATCATAAATAGGTCTTTTGCCTCCTCCTCTTCCTCAGTGGTTTTATTTCCATGGGAATGAGTGTTGGTATGTTGCTCATGGGGTAATGTTCACATTGTCTCAGCCTTGCTTTCTCTTCCACTTTTATTTTAGGGCCTTCTCCCTCCCTCCATTCCTTTCTCCCTCCCTCTTTCCTATTTTTCTTTTTAAATGTATTTGAGAAACAGAGAGAGAGAGAGAGAGAGAGAGAGAGAGAGAGAGAGAGAGAGGCTAGTGGACCCACAAGATTCTAGACACTTCTGTCACCATCTCCAAGCCTTCCTCAGGTATGCTGGGGTTACAGATACACGCCTCTCTATCTTTTTTTTTTTCAAATACATACATACACACATACATACATACATATATATATATTTATTATATATATATGATACATACATAATGTGGTTTTCATTAGTGCCAGCTTAATTTGACTCTTAAACACTATCTTCCATGGTTTTGGTGGAGGGTAGAGGAGGCACTCTTTATATAGCCTTGTTTCTTAGTCTTTTAATCTTGTGCCATATATCTGTAAATAATGTTTAACATCTTTATCTCATAGTTCTAACATCCATGTTCATCATGGGTCAGTTTCAGTGGATGGGCTCATTTCTTCCTTGTGACTGAGATTCTCCCACTTGGTGCATGCTTGATAATCTATGATCAAAAGCCAGACACCCTAAGTTTTACCTTGTCTGGTGCTGAATATTTTTGTACCCTGATAAATATTCTGTTTTTATTTTTATGACACAGTGAAGCTTTTGGACACTAATGTTTTCTGGTGTGCTTTTAGGAACCACAAAAGGGCCTAGAGCAACATGTACATTAAAGCAAGTTCTTCTCACTATGGAAGCAAATCTCTGAATATCGGACACAATGACCCATGGATTGTGAGGCTCTCCAATCTGCCACATCTCTGTATGAGCCTTTGGTACCTTCCCATAATGCATAGGGCAGTCCTTCACTGATGTTGCTTTCTTCACATCCATGAATGAGTCATCAGATCTCTGCTGAATTGTCCGGTGGGACCCTCTGCAGTGCTCCATCTATAGCTCTGTAGTTTTCCTCCTCTTTCTGTCTGTCTGTCTGTCTCTCTATATGTGTTTCTTCCTGTCTTCTCTCCTTCACCCCTTTCTTACACTACGTTTGATGAATTCTAGCACACCCTCCACCCCCAGCCTCTCAACTTCATCTTAGGTAAGGGCATTCTCTGCATGACAAGGAAGGAAGCCGTGACCATCTTTTAGTTAATCTGTCTTGTCTCTAAGATGTCTACATACATTATCTGAGCCTTGATGTGTTAGAAAGTACCATCTTTTACTATTTTTCCCCCTATTGTTAGTTGTCTGGGGCAAGAAGGTAAATCTAACCTGCGGTGTTGTAACTTGTCTGGCTTGAAGATGTCTCTTGCATTATACTTTGGAGAAAGAAAATGTATTCAAATCAATGGAATGAGCCGACACTACCCAATCAGTGAGATGGAATGCGTCAATAATTGTAAAGTGATAAAAACACACTGGCTTGTATACATCTTAATGTATACATCTTAATTCCAATCATGAACCCAGTTTCGGCACAACATTTGTGTTTTGAGCCTCATATAAATAAATTTTAAAACCAGAGAAAACTGTGCTGTTTCTTCTTGGGAATATTTGTCAGGTATGGCAAGTGAACAGAGAAGGCACAGGTCAGATGAGTTATGCTGGTTGTTGGCAGAAATGCAATTAGAATCATGTGATGATGGGTTTTACCTGTCAACTTGATGCAACAGAGAGTCACCTGGGAAGAGAGGCCCCGTGAAGGATTGTCGTCTACATCTGCATTGCTTAGCCTGTGGGCATGACTGTGGGGAACTGTCTTAATTACGCTAATTGATGTGGGAAGGCCCTGCCCACTGTGGGTGACACCATTCCCTCTGCAGGGACCCTGAATTGTGTAGGAATGGAGAATATGAGCTGAGTGTTAAACAAGTAAGTGAGAGCCGCTCATTCATTTCTCTCTGCTCTTGAATGAGGATGTAACTTTTTAAAACCCCTGCCTCAGCTTTCTCACAAGGATGGACTATAACCTGGAATTGTGAGCTAAATGCATCCTTGTTTCACCTGAGTTGCTATTGGGCAGGATATCTTATTATAGCAAAAAAAAAAAAATAATAAATAAAATAAAATAAAAAAAATGGCCAACAAAGGCTGCTTTTCTTCAGCAAGAGCAAAAGGACTTTAAGCAAAAAGAACATGGTATTCCCACCTTTCCTGGGAAGGTCTATGCACAGGTATTTGTTAAACAGCGATGGCACTTGCTTAGGGACAGGGCTTCTAGTTAGAAATGGGTCTGAGTGTCAGTATGAAGGAACATTGACATGGGCCCAGTATTGCATTGTTTTATGGTGACTCTGGCAAGTCAATGAAAGGACAGGCATGTAAAGCCTGGTATTTATATTTTAATGACAACGTGCAATAC
This sequence comes from Sigmodon hispidus, assembly GCA_004025045.1. NCBI lineage: Eukaryota > Metazoa > Chordata > Mammalia > Rodentia > Cricetidae > Sigmodon > Sigmodon hispidus. The sequence goes on from PVIH01000297.1 coordinate 257,697, forward strand.
CCTTCTCCCATAGAAGTTTCTTTTTAAAGCTTGAATTGGGTTTGGGTAGGTTGACGGAAATAGAGCCAAAGCCTCCCCAGATATCCTTTGACATGACCACTGTCTGCAAGTGAATCCGGTGTCCTGGAAGCACTGAAGACAAGCAATGGAAGCATTGATGATGTGAGATGTTGGTTAGATGAGGGAATACAGGAGAGCTAAGAGATGGACCATGGATGGCAACCTCAGGCCAGTTTGTTCTTTCATACTTGATTTTTATCCCTTCATCTGATAAAAGACAGACTTAAGGTCATACATTTGGCTCAAAGTAGGCAAGGAATTTCTCCCCAAAGGAGGAGGAATCCTGAGAAATCAGAGCTGTGTTAACCTCATCACAGATCATTTGTGTTGTGGGAGTCCCAGAAGGCGGGCAGTGAAAAGGCCTCTTCAAGTGAAACTAACTATTCTTTTTGTTCCTTGTATTCAAGCCATAGTGCAAGTTTTATATTGAAATGTATGGTGTCTAATTAGACAGTGTGAGCCTGAGGCTACACTAACAACTGAGTCCTAGCAACCAGCCACATCCTCCATGGTGTGTGGAAACCACCAGCTAGGGAGAAGAGCTTTGTCTGTCAAACAATTTCCAGAACTGAGGTCAAGGAAGCTGTAATGAGTTAGCTGCAGGCCATCTGTGTTGATCGCCTGTGACCTGGTCACTGATGCCTTCTGAGCAGCATTAGGACTTCAAGGTAAATAAATATTTGGCCATTTTACATGTATTCCATGAATTGACACTTCCTGTGCCTTGCTAAAGGTATTGCAGGGGACTAAGGAGTTGGCAAATGTTGTGTGAAGCTTTGGGTAAAAAGAAAACATTTTTCCCCTTGGAGACTTTGCTTACAGCACTCCAACAGCTTTCCTGGAGAAATTATCTTCGTATAAAAACAGTAATGAGTAGAAGTTACAAGATTCTACAAAGCCTACTCTCCCTTCTAAACTCAGATGACTGAATTGCCAAGCCACAGCATCATGGGGATAAAAACCGATATGGTTTAAGCCTGTGAGCCTTAAGGCTTTCTCTGCTGCTTGCTCCCTTATTCTGGGAATCCCAGTATTCTCCCTTTGCCTCTGAAAGAATTCTACAAATCCTCACTACAAATCTTATACAAATTATAAGGGTTTCACAAGCTTGACCACTCAGTCCATTCTCATCCCCTTGCTTGTTAACCTTCTCCTGGAGTTATTGCTTGAGGCCATCGAAGACCGAGACTCCCAGCCTTGTGTCTTGGGCTATGATGGCAGAATCTAACACAAGTACTGTTAGTGCCTCTCGTGGTCCAATGGTTCAGGATGCTAGCATTCAGGATTAGAGTGGGCAATGTTGTTGCATCATTTTCTCCATTGTCACTTCCTTTGTTTTTTAAGACTTGTACATGCTGGACAAACTTTCTACCCCAGAGGTATATTCCTAAAACTCTTTATATGTTTTGTTATTGAGACAGGATTTTTCTAAGTTGCCCAGGCTTTTCTTGGACTTGCTCTGTAGCCAGATTGGCCTCAGATTTACAGTCCTTTTGCCATTAACTTCCTGGTAGCTGGCATTACAGGTCTACATCACAAGGCCAATCTACTTCTTGTTGCATTAGAGTCTCCATTTCAAGGTTAGGAAGAGCACTCACACTTGGCAGGATGTCATGGAAGCTGGAAGAAAAGACAGGGCAGGGATGGGAAAGGAGAGAATCCTTGGGTAAGAAGCTGGTAGGGCAGGGCTGGTTTGAGAAGGCCAATGTAGAGTAAAGAAAGCAAAGTTCCATTACCCAGATCACATCCTCACTGTTCCTACCAAGTCTGACCCCTTTTCTACATGGCCACTCTCTCCTGCAGACTCCATTCTATTCAAATCCATGTCAATCTTTGACTTTCCAAGAGCGTGTCACCATGGAAGAGTCAGTCATTCTCTCTATAGGTAAGTCAGGATTAAATAATTAAGTTGTGAAATATTTCTCCTCACTTAAGAGGCAGGAGTTGGGTAGGAGCACATGTCAATGCAGCAGCAGGCTTGTAGGAATCAAGTCTGGGCTAGCGATGCCTCTGAGCACAATTTTGCATTCTTTGTTAAGCAGGATTTATCTGGACTCTTCTGGTGGCCTGCTCTCCAGGGTCTATATCCATGCTGAGCACAGTTGGGAGGGATTATGCAAAGTTGATTGCACACTCCAAAAAAAAGCTCTTACATATTGTAGTGTTTTACTTAAAACAAAACAAAACAAACAAGCAAACAAACAAACAAACAAACAAAAAACAAAACACATTTTCTGCATTCCAAGTGCTTTGGAGATTAGCAAAAACAGCTCAGCAGGTTCTAGAGCCCTAAACAACTCTTTTACACATTGGTTCTTTTTATAATGGCTCCTCATATTAATCCCTTGAAAAAATACCACTCTAAACAGCTTCCTTGCTGAATTAGCTGTTTCACCTGCACTGTGTGAAATGCTGTGTTTAGTGCTGAACCTATTTAGGATTGATTAAAGAACTCTTCCTGGCTGGGATGCTCTGTCCAGAAACAAAACCACTTTTGTTCTCTAAAGGTTTGTCTCTAGGTTCTGTCTGACTGGTTAGAATATTATGAATGCACTTGACCACTCTCTTGAAGGATGCCTAATGTCTTAATTACTTTCCTATTGCTGTGAAGAATCAAGGCAATTCATAACAGAAAGAGTATAAAGGGTGCTTGCTTATAGTTTCAGAGACTGAGTTCATGACCTGTCATGATGGGGAACATGGCAGCAGATAGGTGAGCATTGTGCTGGAGTAGTAGTGGAGAGCTAAAATGTTGAGACAATTGTGAAGCAGAAAGAACAAGGAGTAGAGGGCTAACCGGAAAGAGCATGAGATTTTTAAACCTCAAAGCACATCCCCAGTGATATATCGCCTCCGATAAGGACACATCCCCAGTTCTTCCCAAATTGTTGTACCAATGGCAGACCAAGCATGTATGTATATGTGTATATACACATATATGTGTACATATGCATGTGTATATATATGTATGTGTGTGTATATATGTATGTATATAAATATAAGCTTATGAGGGGCATTCTTATTAAAAACACCACACCTAGTGATAATGATTGTTAAAAAATCTTTTTGAGACAATCTTCCTATGTAGCTCAGTCCAGCTTCAAACCTGCAATCCTCATGCCTGGAGTAACAGGCATCAGACTGTTTTTAAGATCTTTCTAAAGATACAAGAAGCAAATGACTACCTCTTCAAAGCTTTTCTTGATGCCCTCAATGGAGCTAAAATGGTTCCAGTGCCCCCTACTATGATAGCCTCGTAAGGATGACAACGGATGGAAATAGTCAAGCATAAGACTCAGCTCACAGTACATGGTTGGAAATGTTCACCCCCTTTTCGTTACTCCCATAGGAGAACCCCTACTCCATTGAATGAACCATACCACCGTCAGACCTCTACTAACATTGGGAATGGAATGAAGCTTCCAGATTATATCACAGTTAATTTTCATTGGATGCATCTGTGCAACTTTGTACTTTATTTTTACCATGCAGTCTGCATTGCTATAATCTGAGTCTTTCACAAACAAACTAAAAAATCTGAGGTTAGGATATAAAGGAAATGTTCTTTCAGATGCTGAAGGGCAAACACTCAGGGAGAACATATATAAATAATCACTATGGAATGTTCCAGCAACTAATTGATAGCCAATGCTATTGCTATAGAACGAGATGTGACATGGCACTGACATTGATGTGTTTAGGCAACACTGTGATTTCTAAGTCAGTCTGGGTGAGGCTGATAGATAATGGTGAGTTAGTAGAAGTAAAATACAGAATAGGTCAGATCTGAAGAAGAAGGAAGAGGAAAGGAGGAAGCATCGTTTGAGTCAGTCCTTATATCTACACAGCCTTCATGTCAAACCTCACAAAGCATATACTTGCCATTGGAGTCTGCTTAGATGACGTGCGCAAGGTCATGTAGCCTGGAAGTGGTTAGGTAGTTAAAATTCAAATCTTTCCAGTCTTGGATCTCACACTCTGACTAGTGCATCATTTAAGGCCAGGTGAGAAGGGAGTAGAAGCTACTATCAAGGTGACTCTGACTTCAGTAGGGGAAGGGAGACGGGACATTTCAGCAGGAGGCAGTGTCAGAGTCAAGGTGAAGGCTGGCAAGTGCAGGACGTGTTTAGAGCATAGCAGAAGGACCTGTGTAGCTGGGGTACAGAACAGTTTTGTGTCTATAACCTGACCTTTGATATTTTAGGTTTCTATGGAGTGGAAATAACATCAAAAAGGCTATTGGCAGGATTAAATGAGACGAAACACCTGGCAGAACCCCGACACTAAATAAATGATAGTCCATTCATCTGTTCAACAGCTATTTCCAAAATGTCTGTTATATACCAGCAAGACCTGAGGGAGGATCTGTGTAACCCAGTCCTCACCCTGTGTGGATTGTGCTCTATATGAAAAAGTGAAATTATCTCATGTATGGCCCAGTTTTATAACAACAGAAAGAAAAGTTTCAAGAGCCGTATGAAGTGTGATAACCTTTATATCAAGGAAGATGAGTGCTGAAGGATGCATGGGAGTCACTGGGCCAAGGAAAGTGAGTCTCTTTACCCCACTTGTGTGTGTGTGTGTGTGTATGTGTGTGTATGTGTGCTCTTATATGTGCATGAACATATGTATATGTGCATGCAAGTCATGTTAGAATTTATCTTATGGTGGGCTTAGCAATGGAATGATATACTTTAGTCAAATGTGCTGAGATGTTTTGAATGCTAAACTGAGAAAGAGTAACTAGCTCTCAGATCAAGAACCCCAGAATGATAGATAGCATCAGCACACATGTTTTAATAAGCTTACCGTCAGTGCCATGTATATGTGTAATTGCCAGGGAGAGACAAGGATGGGAGGCTTGTTGGAAGTCCTTGTCTAGTCATGAGATGAAAAGTTTTAAACTTGAAATTGATGGGTAGAAAGGAATGCATGATACGTATTTAAGGAAGGAATAACAAGATTTTTAGCTTTATTTGAAGTAGGAGATGACAGGAAAGGGATTATAAAAAAATAGGAAGTTTGAAACCTGAACAGTTGTAAAAATGAGGATACCACAGCCAGAAATAGAGAAGTCGGAGAGAAAAAGTGACCAAAGAAAAAATAAGCGATTTTCATTTCCAGCATGTCAAGTTAAAGATTAATGTCAAGGGGAGGATAAAGTACTCTTCATATAGATGCAAGAGATTGTAACTTGGGGGTAAGACCTGTTGAGAATGGCCTCGGCTACCATCTCTCAAAGGTGGAATGGAAATAGGAGTGAGTATGGTAGATGAAAGGAGGAAGGAAAATGTGACACATGGTATCAAAGGTCACTCATCAGGGCTAGAGATTTAGGCAAGAAGAGATGGGAACAGGGCAAGAGTGAACAAGGTTGAATATGCAAAGTGTCCAGGACCTGCAGAGCCCAACAATACAAGGAGAGATGTGGGGCTCTGAGGCTGCAGATGGAACCTTGGACCACTTCAGTGTGGCCCTGGAGATCTTCGTCTTCATGGTACCTGACTATGCTTAGTTACAAGCCATTGAGATACATTCATGAGGCAAACCACTCTGGCTTGGGAATGAACAAAAGACTTCATACTTTCGAAGTCTGGTGCACAATGGAGTCTTGGCTAGTTATTCAACAAACAAGTAAGAGTCTTGTTAAAAACTGTAGCATGTAAGAAGCTATAACATGTAACTGTAAAAAGTAACATGTAGTTTTACATGTAATAATACCCCTTGGTGTGTACTCAGTCTCTCTGTCTCTGTCTCTGTCACTGTCTCTCTGCCACGATGCTTTTCAATCTGTTAAGACATGAGGTTTTTCAGGCAATTGCAGACCATCATCATACAATTCTAAGGCCTTACCTTACTTGGTTTAGGAACATGTGTGTTCTGTTCACTGGGTATTGAATCAGGATATAGGACCCAATCAAGAGGTGGGTGGGTATGAGGGAGTTTGGGCAGGGTACCACCAGATGACGGGTGAGTGATAAAGAAACCTTGGCCATGTTACAGTGTCTCTTCAGGCTTCAGTTACGGAACAGAAATTTAAAAATAAAATCTAATTAGGCAAGAATGTTAACGCATGCCTATAACCCCATTCCTAGGAAGGTGGAGAGAAAAACATAAGGAGTTCAAGGCCAGCTTGGGCTACATGAGAAGCTGCCTTTAAAAAATAAATAATAAATATGTAGATAGACAAATCCTTAAGTAATTCAAGATGCCAGTTGTCCGTCATCTGTCTTGACGCTGGTCTCCTGCGTAAAGACTACCTTTAGAGATACAGCTTCCAAGGAAGCATTTGGGAAACATGCTCTTCTGTCTGACTCTCCAGGCTTTTGTGTGCGAGTTCCCAAGCCATGCCAGCTGAGGTTGTACAAGGAAGTAGGCTAGTCTCGCCTCCTCCTTCTCTCTCCTAATGCAGCACTCAAGTGGGCGCAGGGCCCAAGCGGCTCCACTGCTGTCTTTATTAGGCTTCGGCTTCCTGTCACAACAGCCAAGCCCCACAGGAACAGGAGGAAATCGAAATCAATTTTCTCCAGCACAGTCCAGACGCCAGCTTCATTGCTGAAAGCAGCAGACAGGAGTGCAGGTGTGACATTGAGGCCTCTGAGCCCACCGCAGTGATGATCCTGGTCACCATGCAGTCAGCAGGCCTGTAGAGATGATGGCATAGCAGAAGGCCTTCTGTGGGCATCATGCCAGGACAGTAGAGTGGTAACCTGTGCTCATTCTCCATTGACCCTCATAGTTCCAAGTTTAGTAAGTCATTCTCCTAACTTTCATCCCCAGGAGCCCTGCCCAGCTGTAAGATTTAACTTGGAGCAGTTTGGGGAGCTGCAGAGCATATGCTCTGTTTAGGATATTCCTCCCTGCATACCCAATGACCTCCTAGAGAAAACCCTAGATACAGTCTTCAAGAGTCAGAAAAGTATTGAGCGACCAAATGTCTGTATGATGCTGTATCAAAATCATCTATTTCCTTCTCAGTTCCTAAGAAGATGGGTTTAGCCTTCTGGAACAAAAGAAATCATGAGTGGGCTGTGCTTTCCAACCCTGCAGATGTCCTTGGCCCATTGAATACTTTGCTAAGTACCTATGGAGTGTGCATTCTGTCTAAACTCATCAAAGCTGTGGAGTCCAGGTTAGCCTCTATTTTGATGTACAAGCAAAAGACAGTTTCTGTGGGGATGAGCCTAGAAAAAGAAACCCTGAGGGAGTTATAGGACACTGCTCATGCCTTCAGAGAGCTGTGGGACCTATCACAGATGGCTATGCAAATCTGTGCCATGCTTTCTGGGAAGTGTCCCTGCTGTTTATACAGACTGCACTATAGCCCTGCTTGAGTGTGATTCTTAAGAGCAGAAGTTGAGGAGATGAGCTATAATGCTTTAGAAGGTAAACCAGTGGTAGACTGAACAGATCTGCCAAAATCAAGCTGTCCTGCACCCAATTCTAACACTTTACCACCCCAGCCAGTCTGTAGGACATGGGATCAGTCTAGAGTGGCTACATAGTATAGAAATGATGCAATGAGATGAGGACACAATGTCGGGAAGAAGAATGAGAAATGAGGACCAGAGCGTAGTGGTGAATCACACAGGAACACAGACGACAGAATTCAAGTCTCAGTTCTGCCATTTCCTGGCTATGGCTTTAGGCAAATTACTTCCCTGTGCTCACATTCCCTTCTCTGTAAGACTGGCATGCACTCATCAGATTTGTGCTGTTGGTTTGTGATGGGGGTGAAATGAGTTACTAGTTACAAAGGGAAGTGGCTCAGTAAGTCAAGTGTTTATCTTGAAACATAAGGACCTGAGTTCAATTCCGAGAGCCCATGTAAAAATACTGAACACAATAATGCACACTTGTACCCCCGAGGCTGGAGGGACTGAGATAGACAGACATCTGGGGCTCACTCACCTGATTGGTGAGTGATCTAGATCTAACCTGATTGAGAGGTTAGCAGCATTCCTGAGGGGCTCTCAAGATTGTCCTATGGATTCCACATGCACATGATGCCCCACACACTTATGAACACACACAGATACAGGTGTACATGACATTTAAAACACCAGCACTGGTGACCTGAGGATATTGTATTGAGATCATTTGCTGTTGTTGCAGAGAACCCCCTGGTTTCAGTTCCCAGTACCCACATGGAAGACCACAAGCATCACTCCAGACCCAGATAATTCAGTGCCCTCTTCCAGTCTCTAAGGTATCAGGAACACATGGTACATTTACATGTATATAGGCAAATAATCATACACAAAAATAATAATAAAAATATCTGGAGTCTTGTCTATTGTCTCGTAGGCACCATATTTTATTAAACCATTTGTTGACTATCAGAACTAGTTTGAAATTAGCCATCAGCCACATTAGAGGAAGGTAATCCAAGTAGTCACAAACAGAAAGAGGAAATTCCCAATCTACAACCCATGTCTTTCAAGGAACTTGAAAGAAATTCTAACACACAATGTTCAAGTGCTTTTCTATTCCTCTTGCCCCACTTTGGTCTGTATTCTTTCATCTTCTGGCACCTTCAAACCATTCCAGCTTCTGTGTACACACACAGCTCTTTCTCCTCCTGTGGTGGTCACAGACTGTATCTCATAAATCTCTTGTTAGTATAGTACCCAGGCCCAAGAATCCATCTCACCTTTGCTTCCACCCTCTTCTTTCCAGTGAGTACAGGAAGCTCAAGGCTGATGAAGACCTTTCCAGGCAGGAGGACACAATGACCTGCTGTCAGCTGACTGGGCCCAGGACCTGCTGAACCTCCATTACACTGCATTGCTAGCAACCCTGCCTGGGGCATAGCCATCTTCCTAGTCCCCCTTTTATACATACTGCACTGTGGCCTGATGGTTCTCCACGGCTTCCCGAGTCCCACTCTGTTTCCTCTCCCCACCCCGAATCTTCTCTGTAACATCCAAGCATAGTTAATCCCATCGTGTCTGCTTTTTAGAGGACTTGACGCAGTTCCCCTTTCCATCTTCATTCAGGATACAGACCATGTTCCCATCTTTAGTTCCGACTTTCTGAGCCTCTTTCATACCAATTCAGCATCATCATGGTGCAGAACCCTGGGGACACTGTGATGGTCTCAGAGAGCTACAGCAGTTGAGGGGCTGAGCTGTGACTGCTGCATTCTCCCTTGGGGAATGAGAAGATATGTCATCATGAGTGTCCACTCATCAGTATCCTCAGTACTCGTGTGTGTGTGTGTGTGTGTGTGTGTGTGTGTGTGTGTGTGTGTGTGTGTGTGTGTGTGTTATGTGGGAATGCACATGGGCATGAAGGATAGGGATCAATTGTAAATGTCATTATTGAGTGCCTTCTGTCTCCTTTCCTTTTTTGTTTGTTTGGACAGGGTTTTCCAGAGATCAGTAATTCAACTACACTGGCAGTCTAGTGAGGTCCAGAGATCCACTGGTCTATGACTCATGCCCTAGTATTTGGGACTTTTATGTAGATGCTGGTGATACACACTCAGATCCTCACTCTTGTGTGGCAGGCACTTTATCAACTGAACCATCTCCCCGGCCTCCAATCAGTAGATTTTTATCACAGCATCTCCAGTTCTTTAGATAGAGCTTCAGACCTGTTCTTCACTGGCTCCTCATCATAGCCCTGTGACAGTATTTGTAGCCCATAGGTGAAGGTGAAGAATCACCTTAATGATGGACCATGGTCCTATAGCCAATGTGATAGAATCAACCTTGAACCCTACTACCTGTCTGTCCTCACAGTCCATGACCTCTGTGATTGCGCCCTGGCCCTCATGCAGCACAGGTGCAGCAACAAGGGGACATAGTGGGGTGAGGGCCAATGAGGGAGAGAAGCAGCTGGATTGTAGCCTGAAAACAACCCATCCAAACCAGTGGAGAACAAAAGAAAATTAGACTGAGGACATTGGCCTTGATACCCAGAAGGATAGAGAGGGCAGGGGATACAGAAAGAAAGGGGGTACTGGCGGGAAAGGGGCAGAGGCATGTGCTGGAGCACATTCAATGTCATCCTGAATTAGATCATAAAATGTAAGTGCTTTTTAAAAGCAGTTTTGCTCAGCAGGGGATGAGCTGTCAAGATGCTTGGTGATTCAGAGGCAGGGAGCCTCACTCACAACCAGCTTGGGAGGAAGAGGTGAGGATACTGCTGTGGGGAACAATGGTCCAGCTTCTCTGTTGTCTGCTGCAGGTTGAAGTGACCCAGCTGCCACTGAATTTCAGCTCAGCCATCCTTAGCTCTTGATCCCATGTACTGTGCTCTTTTGATCTGCTAGAGATGGCTCCACATTCCTGGCAGGGCCACCCACTATGTGCTGTGTGACCTGGGAGATGTCAGTAATATCTCTGAGCTGGCTCTATCCTCTGTGCAGAGAAAACACAAGGAGCTTATGTGTGGATTAATTGAGACAATCTTTGCACAGATCTTGTATTAATAAGCCCTCAGAAAGTGCCAGCTCTGTTTTATTTATCTTCTCTATTATTGACACGTGTCTGACAGTTTAAATGTAGGGCTTCAAAGAGGAAGAAAAGAGGAACATACCTCTTTTAGGAGAGTAACAGGGCTTGCTTCTCCCTGCTATTAAGACAATCCTCTTCCTCATGAACCTCCCCTGTCAGGGAGTGTGGCTACATGATGGCTTCTGGCCAGTGGAATGTGGGTGGGAGTAACAGACTCTACTTGGGGGTCTGGCAAATCAACACCTCTCATATGTGACCTTCTCATCCCTCTAGGTGACCTGGTTGGAGATGGTGATGGTAAAGATGCTGAAAGCTGGGTCCCTGTGTGATTGTGGATCAGAGCCTTCCCATCTACCACTACTAGCCTCCTATGAACTGCCTTGCTGTGTCAAGCTGTGCAGAACTTGTTGTTGTCTGTCATAACTCTTAGCCCACCCAGGCTTTTACGTTCAGCCAAACCACAATGAGTTTGGAACTGCCTGTGGCTTTGGACTGTTTAGATGTTGTATGAAATGCAGTGACAGGAGGTAGTCCCTAAAGTCTTTCTTAGCTAGACATTCCAGGAAGTTCAATGTTCTCTAGTATATAAAAAAAGAATACAGCCTCTTCCATAGAGCCTGACAGTCTCCTGACTTAGAGGAGCCGCTAAAGGGGCCTAGAGACAAGCTGGTCCCATGTCCCTGAGGCCTGAGGGAAGCTCTGCTCAAGCTTTCAGTGAATGACTCTCTAGCTTGCATTGGCTCAGCTTTCTGGAGAGAGAGGAGAGTTTCTGAGACTCAGGATCACGAGTGCCCCGAAAAGCTGAGCATGTGTGTGCCCAAGTGTGTGGGCTTGGGCTAAGTTGCTTTATAAATATTTATTTGTAGATGTTTCTTCTTAAACAGCTGTTGGAAGGGGTGAGCCAGAGAAAGCTGCCACCAGCGAAGCACTTTCAGCCCCTCAGCAATGCGAATCTCTCTCTCTCTCTCTCTCTCTCTTACACACACACACACACACACACACACACACACACACACACACACACCACCCCACGCATCACTCCTCTTTCATCCTGGGTCATCATCAGGAAATGCTCTGGCTTATCTTCTTGGAGACTGTCAGAGTATGAGACATAGTGTGTTGTGTGTATAGGGTGCGTATGCATGTGTAAGCATGCTTGGGTGGGATTACAGGACCCTCCTGCCACACTCAGCTCTTTACGTGGGTGCTGCCTTCCTACGTGTACAGCCTGTACTTTACTGAGTCATTTCTCCAGCCTAGGAAGAAACCAGATGACACACTTCTGATGCTGCTGGGGGATAGATAGTCAGTGTACCTACACACATATCCCATCAAGTTTAGAACAAAGAACCTAACTGCCTTGAACTAACCTTCATGGTTTACTGGGTCCTCTTTCCTTGGTGGACTTCACCTAGGTGGTAAGCAAACCCCTAGTCTTGAAGGTCGGCCAAGGGAACTGCTAAGGAAGTGGCAGCAGGAACAGATGGAGCTTGAACTTGGGGCTGGGACTTCACCCTCATATGCATGAAACCCTGGTGATATCTAAAGAGAGGGGAGTGGGGTGGGAAGCTTCACAGCCTTTGCTTCAGGCTTTATAAATGTTAGAGATGGGATAGAGGACTGGGCACCAATCCCCTCCTGATATACTAGTTTATGACAGTTCTAATGTCAAGGTAGGAAAAAAGCACTGATAGAGCAATGGGCAGACATGGTGTACACTGGCCAGCCCAAGGACTCACTGTCGGCTGTCCCGTGAATGCTCCATGAAGTGCTATAGCGCTCGGTTGCCTCTGCTCAGTGCCTCAGCTTTGCTAGACAGAGACTTGAGGAACCTGTGCTCATGGAGGTTCCTCCCAGGCATGGACACTCAAACTGCCAATTCTCAAGGCAGACAGTTACTTTAGGTTTTTAAATGGTAAGAAACAGATGTGGGGAAAGAAAACAAGCTGTAACCCTAGACTTCCAAGTTGCTCTGGAAAAGACAAACAGGCTCTAGAAAGATGAGGCTGCAGCGAGTTGGGCCTAGGGTGGGCTGCGGAGAAGTGAGGCTGAGAGCAGAAGTCCAGTCAGACACAAGAGGTACCAGGACACAGCGGTGTCCTTCAGGTCCTAACCCTTCACACACACATTTGCCTCACTTTACCTCAACTTCATCTCTTTCTAATACTCAGCTTCTTCATTCACTCTGACTTCTATGCTCAGAGCTTTGATTTACCCATGTTCCATGTTCCCCCGGAATCCTGTACGCTCAGGATTGTTGAACCCGTGGCCCTTCAGATAACTCTCTTATACATTCTATATAACTCCCAGTCAGTTCCTTGGCCATGGGCTGCTTTGTAGGCTTGCCTTCTGTTATAGTTTAAATATTCTCTTCTCCACATCCAAGTCTTGGAAGTTTTATCCCTATTGCTATGGCAGTTTTGGAGTTGAGGTCATTAAGAAATGACTCAGTCATGAGGACTCTGCTTTGTGATGCATTAGTGTGGTGGTTGTAGGACTAGGTTTGTTATGAAAGTGAGTTCAGCCCTTTCATGCCTTTGTGTACCCTCGCTCTTCTGCCCTTCACAGTGGGATGATGTATTAAGAAGGCTCTCACCAGACACAGCTCCCTAACTCTGACTTCCCAGGCTCCAGGAATGGAAGAAATCCCTTCCTTTATAAACTACCCCATCTCAGGTATTCTGTCTGTAGTAGTATAAAATGAACTAAGACAATGGCCCTGGGCGAGATGCCCATCACTCAACTGTCGTCAGTGGAGAGGAGACTACCCAGTCTCACAGCTGCTTAGAGGTTCCAAACATCACAGCACTTGAGGACAGTCATGAAAGAGGTCAGAAGGCTAAGTGTCCCTCCTCGGGTTGGGTCCCTTGCTACTTTGCTCTGCTTTTTCCTTGCAGATGTTCCCTGGCCAACCATGAAAGCACAGAAACAGGGTACTAAAGCCCATTGATGAGCTTCCTATCCACACAGCATCAGAATCTTTAATCTGCCCCCCCTCCCCCGTTCTTTCTGTTAGCCTTGAAATAGAGGCAACTGAATTTACCTTACTTCTTTTTCAAGCACCAGAATCAACAATACCTTAGCAAATATTTGAGGAGTCACTTCCAGAATAAAGTTACTCTACCTGATGCTGGAATTTCTTTTTTTTTTTTTTTAAACTTTATTTATTTATTTATTTGCCTTGGTGTTTGCCTGGAATTAGAACTACAGACAGTTGTTAGCTGCCATGTGGGTGCTGGGAATCGAACCCGGGTCCTCTGGAAGAGCAGACGGCGCTCTTAACCGCTGAGCCATCTCTCCAGCCCCTGATGCTGGAATTTCATCTCGAGACGGCAGAACACAATGCAGGTAAATATTAATCACAAGTTATGTTTTACTCTCTACTTTTATAAACATTGTCTGATGTCATTTAATTAACATGGTAGAGCCCAGAGGGACAATGTTACACCCTGTCTTAGTTTGTTCTTTCTTTCTGTGAGAAAACTGTGACCAAAAATAACTTGGGGTTATTACTTCTTACAGGCTGGAGTCCCTTATTAGAAAAGCCAAGGTACGGGTTCAAAGCAAGACCGTGGGGGGTGGGAACTGTGGAGAAATGTGGCTTAAGAACTTGCTCTCCATACCTTGTTCAGCTTGCTTTCTTGTACAAGCCAGGACCACCTGTCCAGAGATGACACCACTCACAGTGAAGATGACCTTCCACATTGTTAGTTAAAATGCCCACAAACATGCCCACAGGCCAATCTGATGGCTCCAATCCCCCAGCTGAATCCCCTCTTCCCAGTTAAGTTTGTGTATTGTTAGTAAAAACTGACAGGCAGAACATGGTGCTTACTTTGTGGGTAAAGAAGCTGGCATTCATGCACCCAGTGACCTGTCCTAGGGAAAGATAGAGGACTCGGTCCTAGAACTTGGGTCTTAGCGTCTCCCTCAGGGTCTCAGTAACATTCCTATTGATGAAAGGCTCTTCATGGCTGGGATAGTTTTCTGTTGTTGTACATGTGGGCTAGCATTCCTGTTGTTGATTCCAGATTCCCAAAAAAAATGCCATTTATTCTACCTAAGCGTTAAATTCCCAGGATGGATTATAAGTGCTTTTCAGTATTCAGGAAATACCCTTGCTTTCTAGTCTCAGAGAATTTGAGGTTTTTCTCCTCTGTCCATGGTCCTGCACTCAGGTCCTTTTTGGGATCTCTGGAGAATAGACACAATTTCTCCTCTCTTCCGAGGCCTTTGAGTCCCAGGACCCTAGTACCTCAACTCTAAGGCCGTCTGCCTGGCCTACTTTTACATTTTCAGGCAATAAGTGGAGTTAAATTTTATCTAAGTTTTATAGCAAAAATCTATGTTGGAGTATTAGGCCCATAGCTAGTCAGTTGAATCACAGAGTTTTCTGAGCTACAAGAAAAAACTTATGAGCCAAGGAAAATATGAGGCAGGTTCTAGAAAAGACAACAGGAAAGGCAGGCCGTACGGGGAATCTTTCATTATTGTGTTAGAGAAGGAAGGAAGAGGCTATATGGAAGGAAGCTGGATTTCAGCCTGCCTTGGAGTGAGGAAGGTGGGTGAGAAGTTCCTTCTTAATCAAAGCCTGGTGGGAAGCCAGCAAAGCTGTGGCTGTGGCTGATTGCTGTTCTGATGACTTGGAGAGAGTGTGCCACGCTGCAGAACTGTATGAGCTGTGCATATGTATGGGCTATGTGCATGGATGTGTTTGCAAGCATGTGATTGCTGTTGCTTTTTCACTTCTGACAGATGACTGACATTTCAAGCATCCAAATGCCAGGCTCCTTCCACTCATCCCTCTTCTCTGTGGCTTTTGGGAGAGCAAGTAATATATAGATTGCTGTGTCCCTCATAGGCTTCTATCAAGGGGGAGTCTGCCAGGCAGCAGGAGATTCTGTTCCATGTCGTCATCCAAAAACCCAGATTGCTTTTATTTTTTTCTCCATCTTCTTTAAAGCAGTGGTTCTCAAATGTGACTATGTATTAAATCCTGTGGCAACCAAGGTTGAGAACCACTGTCACAGGGCATTACCCTTATCTATGTGCCTGAAGATACAAGTACACACACACACACACACACACACACACACACCACACGCACCTCCCAACCATACATGTACTTTCTACTGATATTCTGATGGATTTGCTCATGATAGACAAATCTTTATTTTTAAATTATATGACAAATGTTAAGATTCTCTTTAGAACCCAAAACCAAAAGAGCAGTATATAAGTCAGTCCTGGGAACTAGAGAAGCTACCTAAGGTCTCAGACCCTTAGTGGGTATGTATGACTTTAGGATAGCTTCATTTGTATGTCGAATTAGCATCTAGCCTTGTCTGTTCATCCAGAAAAGAGAGCTAATTATTAAAACTGCCTAAGAATTGTAGTCAGGATTATGGTGGGCAAGTCTTGCAGTATTTAGCACTTATAATATGTTAGCTCTGCATATTTACGAGCTGTTCTGATGGCTGTTTTCTGGGCTGGGTAAGGACTAATACCAATTGGAAACCTTCAGAGGGCTGAAATAGGGCCAGGCCTGAGACTAGATTTCAGCTTCTTCCATTTAGCCAGAGCATAACATAAGCAACCAGATGCAGGTGCTTGCAAGAGCAGTAGCTGCTGATCTTAGTGTCAGTGTGGGTAGGGACAGGCCTCAGCCAAGTAGGAATGAAATGAGGCTGTCTGTAATTCTGGCTTTGGTAGAGTCTGACCTATGGCTCTTTGGCTTGCCTGTCCCCAGGGTGTATAAACTCTGCAGAGGCCACCAGGGCAGAGGGGTATTGTGAGCCCATGCGGTCCTCATGCTTTCAGTAGTCACGGCTAACATT
>PVIH01000297.1:274156-320026 GCA_004025045.1 Sigmodon hispidus
CTCTCTCTCTCTCTCTCTCTCTCTCTCTCTCTCTCTCTCTCTCTCTCTCTCTCTCTCTCTCCTCCATGTCCTCTATGCTATGTTTTTGCTGCTGTCTACAATGCGGCTCACCCCATGCAGAACCTTGGGGTCCAGCAGTTCCTATGATTCTGCCAAGTTCTCAGTACTAGGTTTTTTCTCAATTTGTCCAATCAAATGGAAGCAAAACAATAATCAAGACTGTATATGAAGATGAGAGTGGCATGGATCATTGTACAGTAACTGAGCTCTGAGGGTAGACATGGTTGTCTCAAAGTGCCCTCATAATCCCAATAGGACAGAAGGGAGGTCCACACTAGTGATGTCTTGTGTGTGTGTCGGGGAGGGGGGGGTAGGAGGAGCATGTGTGTATATTTGTCTGCGTATGTCCACAGGCCACAGATCAATGTTATTAGGCTTCTTCCGCTGTCTTTTATTTGTTTTGAGACAGTGTCTCTTATTGAGCCCACCCATTTGGCTAGACTGACTGGCCAACAAGCCCCAGACATTCTCCTGTCTCTGCATCCCCAAAACTGGGATTGTAAGTGTGTGCGGTCATGCCTGCCTTTTTACATGGGTGCTGGTGATATGAACTCAGCACCTCACGCTTGCACTGCAAGCATTTCACAGATCAAGCTGTCTCCCCTGCCCTGAGAAATTTCCACTGGCAAATCTGCAGGACCGGTTCCAGAAGGAGCAACCGGGAGAACAGGGTGCCTCGGCTCATTTATGAGCCAGCTTGCAGTCTCTGTCTCCAGGTTCACATGGAACTGTTTTGGCTCCTAGAGTTTTGATGGAGAATTTCAGAGGCAGTATGAGAGTCCAGGTCTTCAGACCTTTGGCTTTGACAGTGAGGATGGTGTTTTCTCCTCCCTCTCTATCCTTCTTCCCCCACAGAGGCCTCACAGCTATATCTGTCACCGTGCTGGGGACAGCCAGGGAGATATATGAGTAGCTCTCCTTTATGTCAAAACACCTTCTCCCCAGCTGATCCCCATCTCACATTCCTGTCTTTGGACTCCTTTCAGACAGTTGTCTTCAAAGATTCCCAAACCAAAGGAAAGGGTGTGGGGGGGCGGATGGTGAGGAGGTAATTCATCTCCATCTGCCACAGCACTCTCCACACCAAATAATGAAATATAAATCGTGTTTCTTCCCACCATCTGTGGTCACAGCAGCCAGCTCTGTGTGGGGAAGTCAACGCAGAAGAGAAGCAGAAGGGGCAAAGGTCTGCAAGCCAGAGCCACCTGTACACCCATGGAAGGCTTCTTCTGAGCCCATATGTGATCCTTCCCTGATTTCCCCCCTGAGGGATCATACCTTCCTTATAAATTGGACTTTGCTCCAGGTTTCTCTGTTTTGAGCAAGCAGTTATATAGAAAGACAATGATACAGTGGGTGAGACTCAGAGTCTTAAGGGGACAAGGCCATGACAAGAAAGTATGACCATTTGCACAGTGTTATAGTGCCAGAGGCCCCTAAGCTGGAGGAAGAGACAGGAATTCCCCAAGGGATGTGGAAACAAGCTGCCCCTTGAGAATGAACCAGAAGAAAATAATGTCTGCTAAGTCCTTCCTGGTGCTGTGGTCACTCTGAGGACTCTCTGTGGGTGATGACACCTGGCTCCTTTAGCAATTGGAGGGCAGGTCTGGGCCATCATATGGTAGATGAGGAGATTGGGGATTTATGCAGTTTACAGTGTTCTACTTGGCAGTGGAAAAGCTAGATGTGTAAAGATACTGGCAATCTGACTCCAAAGCCTGTGTTCTTTACCCAGAATGCCTCACTTCCTTGGCACAGACAGAGCAGAAGTAAGCTGCTGCCATCAGAAGGTCTGCAGACCATTGGCCCCTCCTTGTATGCCCTGGTCACAAGTTCCCCTCTGCCCTCCAATACTGCTCATGATTTCTTTAATACAAGCTCACTCTCTGCTGGGTTTGGTTGTTGCTAGCTCATTTAGAAAAGGAATCATGAGGAATTTTGGCTCAGGGAGCCATTATAAAAATGAGAAAGAGCCCTTGTATATTTTAAGTTGACATCTACCTTTATTTTATTATGCTTAGTTTCATAAGGTGTTATTTACAGGTTCTTATAAATATTGCCATTTTGTAGTAAAATCACTACAGTTTTCTTTTATATGTGTCAAAAGGAAATTAAATAGCAAAGCACTTGATGCCTACCATTTTCTATATACGGAAAAAAAATCATAGTGGGAAATGATCAACAATAACCAAAAATAAACAATACAAAAAAAGTTCTCTAGCACTTGGGATTTTTTTCTTTATTTTCTTTTATATTAAATTTCATCTGATTTCCTCTAGAAATTTATATTTATATTAAAACTAATACTTGAAAAATGCCTGCAACCATAAGGTACTGGGTGTCAAGAGAGTTTTCTTCTTTGAAATAAGTTCTGTAAGTGGAATCATGTTGCTATAACTGACCACAACAATATTCATGCAGAAATATTTTTTTAAAAAATTATTTATTTTGCATGTGTGTTTTGTCCACATATATGTCTGTGCACCAAATGGTGCCTAGTGCCAGTGACAGCCAGATGAGGGTGTCAGATCCCCTGGAACTGGAGTTAGAGAGTTGTAAGCTCCCAAGTGGGTGCTGGGAACTGAACCTAGATCTGTAGGAAGAACACTCTTAATGGCTGAGTCTTCTCTCCAGCCTTCAAAAATATTTTTGATGAAAACCTTAAATATGTAAAGTAAGGGAATCTTGGAAAAGCATCTCTTCATGAGGCTCCCTTTCACAGATAATTGATGTGGCTATGGATGTGCATTAACAATTTTTATGACATTCATATCCAATTTGAGTTACTGCTAAATGGCAGGCTGAGGGTTACATATTTATTGGCAATTGTTGCTAAGAACGTTGTTTATGGTGCAATTGTGCTGTGTTTAATCTTGTTAAGCTAAGCCTCACAAGCTCATGCTGGGAAAGGCAAAAGTGCAGACACATGGCTGATGATGGGAAGGAGGAAGACTCGGATATGGGAACCTCTAATGCCTTGAGGGTGTGGCACCAAGGAGCTGGGGTGAGATGTGGAGCTTTGCACCCTCTCCTCCTCAAAACCATGCATGCTGTGTATCTGGGACACTGAGTGAGGTGACTAGTGTGCCCGATCTTGCCCCTTCCTCTTAGTAATAATAGTCAAGACAGAGGGTGTTTTATGGGGAACAGACTTTTCAGGTAACTTCTGAAAAAGTTGGTACATTCTAACTCTAAAGCAGAGGGAGGTATGCCATGCTTTTATTACCCGGATGAATAAAGCCAACCTCACTCAGTATTCCTTAACAATGCTCTCCTTGCCCTTTGCTGTGCCCTTGTACCTCAGAGTCACAAAGGAAAATGTGGGGTTTATATGTCAAACTCATCTTTCCCAACAGCCCTTGGATTCAGGACACCAGACATACAGTATCTGATTTTTGATTGAAATATACACAAGCAAGAAATACACAAAGACAGTAGCATTCTCTAGGCCTATGAAGCCTTAAGTGAAGGTGGTCCATGCACATTCTCCGGGGGGAGCTGGGGACTCTTCAGATTCTACTTGACCATTGTCTTTGCAGATGACAAAAACCGACAGCACAGGCTTCGTGGTCTCTTGCACACTAGATTAGGGACGTGGTTGACACCTGCCATCAGATGCAGTTGTTTGAGATCTGGAAGATGGAATTGAGAGAGAATGGTCTTCCTCGGGGCTCCCAGGGGCCTCCCTGCAGACTCCTGTACCAGGTTCTAGTATATATTCTCCATCTCTCTATGTGTCAAGAAAGGGTCATGGGGCCAATAACTTCTTGATAACATATTCTCTAAGACAGTAGTTCTTTTTTTTTTTTTTAAACTTTATTTATTATTTATTTGCCTTGGTGTTTGCCTGGAACTGGAACTACAGACAGTTGTTAGCTGCCATGTGGGTGCTGGGAATCGAACCCGGGTCCTCTGGAAGAGCAGACGGTGCTCTTAACCGCTGAGCCATCTCTCCAGCCCCAGACTTAACCTGTGGGTTGTGACCCATTTGGAGATCTCATACTAGATATCCTGCATATCAAGGTATTTATATTAATAACAGTAGCAAAATCAGAGTTACGAAATAACAACAAAGCAATGTTATAGGAGGGGTTCCCACAATGTAAGAAACTGTAATTGCAGGGCTACAGCACTAAGAAGGTTGGGAACCACCGCTCTAAGACCCAGAACGCTCAGTTTGGCGATATACAGATGTTCTCTGAAATAATGGTGGCTTCAGCTTCAGATGAGTGCCTGACTAGCTCTCCAGTGCTTGAGAAGTCATCCCAGAGACCATGCCTAGAGCCCAGCCTCACATCCATCCTTGTACCTTGGCTAGGTATCTAGTTCTTTGTGTGAAATTCCTTTTGGTTGAAAATATCTAAAAATATCTAGTCTCCGGCTGGTACACTGATATTTTGAATATTGTCTTTTCTTGGTGCTCAAATCATGTGTCATGGTAAGGTTTAGGGGAGATGAGAGAAATTTGTTTTTCCTATTAAGGCTGCTGAGAAAGGTGGTGGGAAGGTAGGAACAGCATTCATTTGTTGTTTTCATTGTCATTAAACAAAATGGCCAACAAAGGCAACTTATAGAGGCAAGGCTTCTTCTGGGTCATACTCCTAAGATGCAGTCCATGTTGGTGGGAAAGCTGCGGTGGCAGAAGTGGGAGGAGCCAAGCAGAGGCATTCAGTTATTGGGTAGTTAGTGCAGTTGCCGAGGGTCACAGGGCTGTGATTCTGAAGTGCAGGACAGAAGAGGAAAGAGAATGACGGAGAGTTTGACTATAGAGAAGAAACAAAAGGAAGTAGGAAGGGACCAGCAGGCAAGATTCAGTGCAGCTCTAACCAGAATGCACTGGGCTCATTAGTCTGTGAACCACAATGACCCATGTCCATGCAGCACCTATCACACGGTCAGGATCAATCAGTGGGTAAGTGGGAAGTTCTAAAGATTGGGAGAGGCCTGGAATGGTCAGAGGCTAATGCCTCCCATCTGAAAGCAGCCTTTATGATATGTTGAAAGACATGACAGTGTTGTGGAAATGTAGGCTGTTCAACTCTGAGACACCATCTCAGGATGGCTTATACACTGAAGCATTGGGGAGCTGCTAACCACAAGGAGCCCTGCCTATGTATTCAAATCATAGGGATATTATGGAGTATAAATGATGCAAAGTAAATAGGAGAAATAGCGTATTGGGAGGCACAGCACAATAATATTTAAAATGTGCCTTTTAGCATGTTCATTTTATTTTTACAATATACACACTATGAAAAGTAGGGAGAGACTCACAATGTATAACCACTTAAATGGCAATTTATTTTTATAGACAGAAAAATTGAGCAAACAAGCAGCGTTTTGTCTTTACTGAAAACAGAACCAGCATATACTAGAGCCAGAGCAAGGGGGATGCAGGTTAGGCAGACAGGAGCAGCTCTTTGTATGGACAGTATATCCAGCTTGGGGTAGGTGACAGTGAAGCCTGAAGGTTTCTTCCCTGATAGGGTGCTAGGGCTTAAACACCGTGAGGTCTTTTCACTCCAAGCCTTCTGGCAGGAAATACTTAACTATTTTCCTACTGATAGTTGAAGCTCGCCCTTACCTCTCGCCATCTCTTCCCTTCACTTTAACAGATTAGACTCACCTGTTCCACAACAAGCAGCACCACTAACACGTTTAATGTTCCAGGCAAGTGAATGCTGAAATTCTTGGCTCTCTCCTGAGATTATTAGAAATATATAACAGCTTTGAAAGTGCATGCCACATTAGGGCCCCTTTTCCTTCATGAGCCAGGGATATGCTCTATCTGATAAACTGTCAAAAGCAGAGGTCGAGTACCAGTCCTTAAATTCTACATATTTCCTGATCTCTGCAGTAAGAGACAGACAGACCCATGGGCAGGCAGATACCTGTCACTTTGACATCCTCGCATCCTTAAACAAGCAGCCGAGAGTAATGTTAAAATTAGACTGCTCTGGAGGCACTCAGGGTTGAGGAAATTAGCTGAATGCTTCCTTGGTAATTGTCGCTGAGGCTGTGAAGGGTATGTCGTACCTGAGAGAAGCTGATAACAAACAACGTGGGAAGCCAGGAATAAACATCTGGCTCTTCTCTTTCTTTGGCCCCTTGGAGATGCCTTTGATGCCTGTGGAAATCTCTTGGTCCTTCCCCTATTTATTCATTCCTGTGGAAGGGAAGGTGAACCCTGTTGTCTACTAACCCATGGCAGAGGGAAGTCCCCAGCTGAGAAGAGATTACATGATATTTATGGATTGTCTGAGCTCTGTAGGGCTCTGAACTCAGCAGGAGCAACCAGATGTGGGCCCTGACCCTCTGGGTATGTAGTAAGATGACAGGATAGAGACATAAATAACAATAATTAAGAGGCAAAAACCAAATCCTATGGCAATAGAGGAGGGACCATCAGAGGAACTTGCTTGGGAGGGAGGCAGGGAAAGATGCAGTGAGATAGGGAGGTTGGAGAGATGGATGAGGATAGGGAGGTGGAGAAATAACACCCTTCAATAACGGCATTAATAGCAGAGGATCTACGCTGCTCAGTTATTGAACATAATACAGTGGCTTGTTTTAGACTAGAATGTACAAAATTGAAACAAGGCAAAAGCAAGAGAGGGCATGAGGAATTTACCCAGTGAGCATCTGTTAATGGGTTCTGAGTATACATGGCGTTTGGAAGTTGATTTGAGGTAGGATTCTCTGGCAGCAGAATGTGAATGGCTTGGGAGCAGAACAGACCTGAGGAAAGCCCAGAAATGGGCAGTGGCCTAGGGCCAGAGATGGGCACATCTTAACTAAAGACTAGGCAGATGCTCTTGACTTCCTGCTATGGGTCCCCTAAAATTTATGTGTTTGAAATGTAATTTCCAACTCTATAATAGCAAGAGGTAGAAACTTTGAGGAGTGAAAGGCTATAAGAAGTCTGAGAACATGAGTAAATTACTGCCATTATTGAAGAGTTGGGCTTCTGATAGACTGAGCCCATCACACTCACCTTCTACCTTGTAGCATGAAATGACACCAAAAGCAGATCCCTACCAAGTCTTTTGATCTTAAACGCCCAGGAATTAGACTCATGTGACACATAAACTTTGGTTCATTATCACTTTCTCAACCTTAGGTACTTTGTTAAAGCCACACATAATGAAATAAGACACTGTTGGCTAGAAATTGAGGCCACCTATGGCAACCAGGGTCCCAGCTACTCATGGAATGAAGTATCCACCTCTTGGACAGTTCCTTCAGCATTGTTTGATCATCTGCAGCATCCCTTCCATCTCTTCCTTCTGTGTGGATGTTGACAGTATCATTCTTCCAGCATCCTTATTTTCATTGGCTATTATGTGCTCTGCTTCTAACTGTAGCACTGAACTCTCCTGCCCCAGCACCTTTGCTTTCTGATTCCATCTCTAAATGCCCCAAGTGTTGGGTAGGTTAGGGTTAGGGTGACAATCCTTGAGAGCTAGGCCTGGAACTCTGACTCTGGAATTCTCAGATCTGGGGATGCAAGATGCATGAATGTGTGCAGTGAGGGAGAGTGTGGAGACAGAGCCAGGAGTGGAGCCTGTGTTCGCTTTGGCTTCTCCTTCTTCTCTGCCTTGCCCCAAGTAGATTGTTTATAATGTTGTACTGACAGGAACTGCTGCTCACCGCTGCTGGGTTTCAGCAGAAGATAAAGTGACAGGAAGATTGTACCACATTCTCGAAAAAGGCCCCCTGGGGAGGATGTTGAGAGAAGGTGATTGATTTGGTTAGATTGTGATGTGTTATTTAGGGAGAAGACAGGGGAGCTGGGAGCATGGAAGGAAGAGAAAGTGGAGGGAGAGAAAGCAGCTGCCATGTGGCTGAGTGCTCTGGATCAGGAGAGAAGGCAGAAACCTGGTGAGGTAGAGAGCACCTTCTTATAGCAACTGTTCTGGAGATGCTGGAGATGCAGATGCTTACTGTTTCCATGGCTTGGTGCTCTGGCTTCAGACAAGGAGAATCACTGCATTGAGGACCAGCCAGCTGGGACGTACTACACACAGGCCAGGAGTTCACAGATGAGGCAGACCAAGCCCCCACAGAGGGAGTCACATGGTGAGCAGCAGAGAGCCAAGTGCTCACAGAAGTAGCAGCTAAGTGATGGCCTATTGGTCAAGTATCATCCTCCTGCAATCAGAAAGAATTTAGGGAGGGCTCCTGTCATGGAGGGATACTCAGTATGCTGCTCAGAAGGGAGAGGCAGATGACAGAGACTAATCTTCACCCCTGTCACTGCCCTCCCTGAGTAGCTCCAGGGTGGGGGTTTAACTGGGTGAATATCTTCTTTTCTCACTCCACATTTTGGGGGAATACCAGAAGAGAAGATGGCGGATATAGAAACCTTGCATAGAGGGGGAGCTGGGAACAGCTAATACCACACCCCTCCCCATGTGGCTCTGAATGAGACCATGCCTTCAACCATCAGGGCCATGAATGCATGAAAAACAAAAGGAAATCACTCAGCAGACATAATGGGGGTGGGGAGCATCAGAGAACCCATCCATGGAACCTTCTGGAACCAGTGGTTATGCCTGACTGAAGCACCCAGTTGGAGAGATGGCAGAGGCCTCCTGTAGTGGTGAAATATCTTCCTGTATCTCTCCCAAGTTCTTAAGTCTTTTTAAGAATAGCGTCAGCATTCAGGTCTCTCTGGTGAGAAAGAATTCATGTCATTTTGCAAGGAGTCCTTATTTCTGCAGATTTACCCCAAGGTGATTACAGTGGCAAAGAGACACAAACATCTAAAAATAAGTAAGTTAAAATTGAACTCATAAATTGGTGAGGACATAGACTATTGTCCAAGCTAAAGATGTTGGTGAGGGGGCTGTTTAAAAGAAACAAGGCAGAAACTCTAGCAGAGCCTGGAGATTTGAGGGGAAAAGGTTGGAAAACAGGAAAGCAAGAAGAAATGAGGAATGATATTCCTTATTATATCATTACATAAGGTGGCAAAGCCATCTTTTCTTAAAGACATTCTAGAAAGTTCCTATACTATATACTGTGTGTGTGTGTGTGTATCCACTATTCTTATTAATGGGAATAGTGGTCCCTAGAGTTGGGAGGTGCACGGTTGTACACTATAGTTTCTTGTTGTCAAAGTACCTTGTATACACAAAATGGGGCTTTTGAGGTTTTTATTTGTGAGATGTAATATATTCTCTCCTTTGTCATCTTCTCAAGAACCTTTAGGGGGAAAATTGCATTGCTTTTCAAAGCTTTTGGAGCTAGATTTGTTTTCTTTTTAATGTGCCAGTGTATGCAGCAAGGCCTTAAGGCTGGAGCAGTATAGCTGAGATTTATTCGAATGACTTTCATTTGGTTGCATAGACAACAAGCTCAGGGTGTGTACTCCAAAACTGATGACAGCTCACTTCCACATCAGTCATCAGTCTTCAAATTCTGAGCTCCATCAAGAGAGCAGTCACTTCTGAGTCTCCTGCATGATCTCCTACCAAGGTCTCAATGTCAAAGTCTTAATCACAGAGGACAAATGTCTTGATAAAATCAGGCTTCGAGGCTGACTGGGGCACTGTTTCAAAACTAAGCTGTCATTAGAAGATGGGCTGTTTGGTTTCCTGTCAACTTAACACAAGCTCTGTTCTGAGGCTAGGAAACCAAGATTGAGAAAATGCCTTTACCAGATTGACCTGTAGACAAGACCGTGAAGTATTGTCTTGATTTATGACTGATGTGAGAGATCCCAGGCCACCAGAGGTGGTGTGACACTTGAACAGATAATCCTAGGGTGAATTTTTTTTAAAAAAGTAACTTGATAAAGCCATGAGGAAAAAGCAGCATTCCTCCATGATTATGGCCTCTGCTTCATTTCCTGCCTTCAGGTTCCTGCCCTGCTTGAATTTCTGCCATGGTTTTCCTCAGTGACAGGCTGTGATTAGGACATATAAACCAAATAAACTCTTTTCTCTCCAAGTTGCTTTTAGCAATGATCTTTATCACAGTAATAGAAACAAATTAGAACGTTTCATGATTAAATACTGTGTGTGAGACAGCTTCACCACAGAAAAGCTGCAACCAGGAGTAGCCAAGCAGGTGGGCAGCCAGTGGTTCAAAGGAATCGAGCCAGCGATACCTGGGGCTATTCTAGTATGGACCAGTGTGAGCTGGCTACAATTAGGGAGGCTGTTCTGTTCTAGGATAGTAACAAAGGAGACCAACAGCCATGTGTCTGAGGCCTGCAGAGAGACCTGCTTCTCCCCAAGAGTTCCTCAGAGATTTGTTAGGGAGTATATAGAATAGATTGGCTCAGGTTGAGAACCAATGGAAAGAGAATAGGGAATAGCTCATCAACCCAGTCTGAAGCATTAGTTGTAGGAAGTTGAATTAAGTCATTGCCCCCAAGCCTGCAACCTTTCACCCTTGGATCAATTCTGCATGTGGCAAGGTAGAGAAAAGGGGCCAAAGATGTGCCCCTTACCAGCTGGCTAAGCAGGATTATGGCTACATAATAAATCCAGGCCAGGCGTGTTTATGAGACTCTCAGAAACTGCAGTAGCAGTATCATTTAGAAAACATTTATGCTCCGAAGATGAAAGCAGCCCCTCCCCCTTCTTTATTTATAAGGTATTCTGGGTAATTAAGTGGGAGCTGGGAAAAAAGGTGGTTGGGAAAAGATGGCCTCTAAATAATCCTGCCTGGTGAAGCCAGCATCTGTTGCTGTGTGGTAAGGATAGCCCACATAAGGCAGGATGGTTTATGAGCAGTACAAGAATCAAGGGTACAGGAGAAAATTCTCAAGGAACACCAACAGGCTGACACAGATGTTGGCTGAGTGACTAGATGACTGGGACATGTCTTACTCCTGGAACCCAGCACTTGTGCCTGGCATCTGGCACTTGTGTGACTCATGGAGGTGATTTAATTCATCCAACCATTGGTTCAGACACAGCTTGGTGGGTACTGACACGCGCCAGAATCTGCACTTGGCCTATGCTACTTCAGGCAAAGCTACTACCTGTATAGATTCAGGCTGCCACTGAGGAGACAGAGGCCCATCAGTGACTGACCTATTCTTAGTGTTCAGAATATGAGCTGTCAGCTCCTTGGTAGCTGTCCAAGTTCCATAGATTCTCTAGTTTCTTATGGAAAATATTTTGAGCTATCCCCAGCTACCCAAGGGTCCATGCTCATCTTTGTGTGCTACTAGGGACACCGGAAGAAGTTCACCTTTAGGTTGTATTTTCCATTGATGTCTTGTGCTCTCAGGTAGTTAGAAGACAGTTTGTAAAAGTGTGAGAGCCTTCACGCCCTTTACTCAGCAATTCCCTTAGCTCTTACTAGTCAGTTTACCGACCCTGGCTCTAGTTGAAGGCAGAGTAACCAGGAGGGTTAGAATCCAGTTTTTACAACTTCTGAGGTCTCCTCCTCTGGGCTTACCAGACTTAAAATTCTGAGGGACTGGAGAAATAGCTCAGAATGTAAAATACTGGCTGCATAAGAATGAAGACCTGGGTTTGGATCTCTGGAATCCATATAAAATCTGGGTTGTGGCTTGCCTAAAACCTTGGTGCTGGGAAAGGGACAAAAGGGCCCCAGAGGCTCACCATCCAGGGTTCACCATCCAGCCAGTCTAGCTGAAATGGTGAGCTCCAGCTTCCGTGACAGATTGTCTCAAGATAGAAAGGGTGATTAAGGAAGATATCTGGACATCAAAATTTGTCCTACACACACACACACACACCAGCACAGGCAAGTGCACGAACACATTCACACACACACACACACACACACACACACACACACACACACATACACACACACACACAGAGGGGGGAGGGGGAGAGAGAGAGAAAGGTGCACATGCATGCACATGCACTCCCATCCACATGCATACATCTTCTTCAACCGTGAAACAAATTTAACACACTTAAAAATTGAAATTCTGTCACTTGAAGGAGCCCTCTGGGAGGAAGAAGTACTCTTATTAAACTTCTAGTGGCCCCAGTTGTGAGACCATGTGAATCCTTGGTAGCCATTTGTGTCCAGGTTCTTCTTAGCCTCTCTGAGCCACAGCTCCATGAAACCATGCTGCTTGGATTTTCCCCTGGCACACAGATTTTACACTGCTCTCTCTGCCTTAGAGTTTTCTCAATTGATTCAATGCAACCATTTCCCCCTCTGTTTCCCCTCACATTCTGAGTGACACTGTGCTTGCATCCAGCACAGTTCAGGATGGGTTTCTCCAATTTCTCTCCTCCACACTGCCCTGGGTAGATGTCTAGAGAGCAACTTGGGACCAGACACTCTTAGTATTTCCCATGGACTGATGAGGTGTGTCAGCAGTTAAGAGCACTTACTGTTCTTGTGGAAAACTTAGGTTTGGTTTCCAGCATCCACAGCAGGGGCTCACTGCCTGTAACTCCTGTTCTGGGGGATCCAACATCCAACATCTTCCTCTGGCATCTGAGGACACAGGCAAGCACATGGTGCATATACACTCTGACTCACACACTTATGCATAAAAAGCATCTCTAAATGCTCCACATAGTTGCTTGGCCTTTTTTGGAATCAGAAATTCTAAGATCTCCGTGTTCACTAACAG
Organism: Sigmodon hispidus; assembly: GCA_004025045.1. Taxonomy (NCBI): domain Eukaryota; kingdom Metazoa; phylum Chordata; class Mammalia; order Rodentia; family Cricetidae; genus Sigmodon; species Sigmodon hispidus. Next base: position 286,800 of record PVIH01000297.1, read on the forward strand.
ATCCTCAAGGAAAAATGAAAGACCCAAAAGTAGGGCCCAATGAGCAGTAAAACCTCCCAGCTAGGGCTTCAGGGACTGGGCCATGGTCTGGATATGGTTTGCGTTTGCTCTCAAGGATCCATGAGTTGGTAGTTTTGTGACAGTGTGGCAATATCAAGACATAGTGGCACCTTTAAGAGGTAAAGATTAGTAAATAGTAATAAATCTTTGCAAAAAGCAGCCTTTTCTAGGGGTTAAGTTAGTTCTCATGTGACCCCATGAGGTCTACTGAGAAGGGGTTATAATGAGGAAATGATATGAACCTCTGCACTCATCACTCATGCTTTCATTCTGCCTCATCATTTTGTTGTCTCGCCCTCTTACACATGCATCTGCCATATAGATAGGACCAGGAAATCCCTCACTGTAGCTGAGATAATGTTGGTTACATCATTAAACCTCCAGAACTGTGAATCAGATAAACTCTTTTGCACATATTACAATCTCGTGTCTTTTGTTGTAGCCATGATAAACAGCATATTACAGGCTATTTAATGGATTTGAATATGAGGTGTTATGGGCAAGGGAAGAAACAAAGGCAGAGAACTTCAAAGTTATTTTCTAGTTCTTAGCTTTTTTTTTTTTTTAAACAAGGTTACACATAAGCACTCCATTTTATCATAATTATGGCTCCCAACCCTTGGCTACAATTTATTAAGGGATATTAGAATAACAACATTACCAGTTCACAGTTGCAAGGGTTTTCTGTTGAGGGACTAGAGGCAAGAGTTTTGATCAAGGTCACAAAGTCTGTGATTGGCTAAGTTGGACTTGGCCATCAGTCTCTCTCTCTCTCTCTCTCTCTCTCTCTCTCTCTCTCTCTCTCTCTCTCTCTCTCCTGGCTGTTTGTTTTCAGGATGCTGTCCTTTGTGACAGTGCCATTTCCAGGGACTCGTTCATGTGTACACAGTGGCTCTGAGATTGAGCAGTGATGGTAACCCAGACTTCATAGGCAGGCAACACTCTGACATCATGGACAGCAAGACTCTGCCAATGTGCACGTTTTACCTAAAGGTGAAGGGGGTGGGAAATGTGGTTAGTCAATTTCTCTATTCTCTGTGTGATTCTTTTCTTGCTTAGAGCCCTCAGTGAAGTATTTCCAGCTAGGCAACCCTGGGATTCTAAGCTGGATCCTCGGCATTGATCCATCTATCTAATAAACAGTTTCAGCATCAACAATGTGTACTGTTCACTCTTCGAAGCTGAGAAGCAAACAGTGAACAAGGCAGACAGATGCCTGCAATCAGGAGCCTTTCAGTCTAATGAAGGGTTAGACAGGTATAAATCAGTCACTATGCAGAGCAGTGAGCTCTACGATATGAAGAAGTACAGAGGGGTCTGATGGGTGACCACATGTGAGTTGTCTAAAACAAAATATTTAGGAAAATGAAAAGGAACATTATTCATGTCTATATGGGGCAACAGGTCCAAGATACAGCCATTTTGGGAAAATTGGAATATCTGGTCACCCTAGTGGTAACAATAAAGAAAAAAATTTAAAGATTAAAGGTTGGAGTAAAGCTTCCTTGGATACAGAACCACCAACAAGCTCACTTGCAATGACTTTCCTACAGTGAGGACTTCCGTGATTCATACAGATAACTGTGTATAAGAAAGTCAGAATCTAACCTTCTTAATCCTTTTCCACTGGGCATGACAAGGGCTGGTTGATTTTAGCCTATGGGATGTCACCCCCTTTTTATTATAAGGTATTACCATGCTCACGTCAGATAACCCCTCAACCAGCTGTCCCTATCTCCACACTTCAGAAAGTACCAGGTTGTATTTCCCATGGCTCTATCAGCCCTGCCCCTCCAGGAGAATTAGGATCCCCTCCCCACTTCTCCGGAAGCACCAGTGATCAAAACAAAGCCTCTTTCCAGATCACAGACAATACCAATTCACCTACCTGCTCAGTGATGTTTTTTTTGCCTCTGGTTGAATCAATAATTTCCAGTAGGTTGTTTCCTGATGTCACTGGTCCCATCTTACCTCTCTGTTTTCTTGTGTAACTCCTTTGCCCCAGGGTATGTCACAGATGTTTTCTCACTGTGGTTATAGCTCCTGTCACTCATGGTCCAACACACTGCTACAACAGCATTCTCCAGTTCCACACTTTATCCACAAGAAGACATCCTCAACTGTAAGAAGAAAAGATGAAAAGTAAAACATGAGTGGGAGGTAGTGGGAGAGGGACCTTTCACTGTGATGCTCTGCTAGGCTTTAAATAATATGTTTGATTAATTAAGCAATCAAGAAGCCATGTGCCCATAGCCACAAGGTAATGAAGAACTGAGATGGGAATGCTCCCATGCTACAATTGTGTAATGCATGCAACAGGCAAGCTCTCACTTTGTCACTTGGCCCAGTGTGGTCCAGCACTGCCTCTTCCACCCAGAGCTCCTTAATCGGAGAGGCCCAGGAGGTTGCTGAGAACATTCAGGTAAAAAGCAGAAATGAGCAATTCTAACTGCCTCTTTCAAGCCAAACAAAATTTCTTCTCCATTTGTGTGTGTAGTTGACCTTACTTTGATTGTTGGTGAAAATTCACTGCATTTCCTGATAACTTTCTTCATGTGACTGAAATTTAAGGATTTTAAATAACAGTTTTGTATTTGTGGTGGGCAATTTGCTTTTTAATCCAAGCACTCTAGGCCAGGTACAGGTTTATGTTGTGGGGGAGCTAGGATGAGAGGGGGAAAGGACCGCCTCAAAGGAGGTAAAGAGCAGCTGTATAGAAAGGAACTTTTGAATATAAAGAGAGAGTCCTTGGATACATGCTCAAACTCAGAAGGTAGACAGTGTTCTAAGCCACACCTTAAAAATCGGAAAATCCCCTCCCACTACCCATGTAGACAGTCTGTCTGTCTGTCTGTCTTTTCTTCCTGCCTGCATTTTTTTTAGGATCTCTCTCTTCAATGACAAGATAAGGCTATGTTGCTGTGTGATGTTTCATTTGAAAGTTTGTTATAATAATTTTTTTTATTTTAAAAATAGAAATAAAAATAAGGTCTCAGACTGTAGCCCAGGCTAGCCTAGAACTCACTGTAACACAAACCTCAGTCAGCAGTCCTCTTGCCTCATCCTCCTGAGTGCTGGAATTACAGGCACCAGCCACCAATAAAGCCATCCTAAGCAAAGGGGTTTTTGCAGGAGCTTTTCCATTTGGAACTGTCATTTGCGAGGAGCCCGGGGTGTTGGAGGGCTGTGTGCTAACAGTCAGGAGGGGAATGGTAGGTGGAGAAGGAAGGAGACATGATGGCTGGGGCCTGTTTGGTATGCACAACTATCTTATGTACCTTAATGTGGAGCAGCTGCAGGGTGGCGGTGGTCAAGCTGCACTGTCTGCTATCTGTCCTGAGTCTGCATCCGGCCTTTGGGACGGGGACCAGATCAGGGTACAACCAACCCATGATCACAATCCAACAAAAGAAAAGAGGTCTACCTTGAGGACCACCCTGGTCTTCTCTCCTGCTTCCTTCATCACCTGGCCAGACCCCTGAATATCCTGCCTAACTGCAGCAGCTCCATGTCTGGGTATAATTTATCTTCAGATGTAAGCTTAGTTCTCAACCAATCCTTCTAGATGTCTGAGTGAAAAGCCATTTACAAATTAAAAAAGAAATAGACTCTCTTCCAGTCGATTATGTTCACCACTTACAACACTCACCCAAAGTGTAGGTGTCCCAAAAGGCATAAGGCATGAGGAGGAGTCACCTGGACAAACACACTTCCCTTGTCAATGACAAATGTGTGCTACCTTGGGCTTTGTGCCAATAGCTCGGATGCTTTGTAAATGATCCCTGTGATGCAGGATTAGGGTGAAGGCCAACTGGCAGTGGCATGGCATGCACAGGATGGAAAGATCAGCATGGCATGCACCTCTGAGGCTGATATCCCCAACTGGCAAAGAGATGGAACAGGAAAAGGCTGCTGGCCTCTCAACCAACATTTGTGTCAAAGTCAGCGATCGAATAGGAGGACTGTGCCCTGAACTATGTAGGATTTAAAACCACCCCTACCATCACCCCTTATTAACCAGCCTTGCATTTTCTGTAGAAGGGTTGATGGCTTTGGTTTATGAGAACCAATTAATGCATGACACATTCCAGGAATTCCATTCTTATTCTCCTTCTTACTGTTCTTTGCCACCATCCCTACCTCCCCCCCTCTCATCTATCTCCATCCCTTCTCTCATTTGCATGCACACATACACATGTAACATACATGCACCCCAAATGTTCTTTCCATAACAATTGAAACAACATAGCTTAGACAATGGGTCTATATGAAGCAGGCGCATAGCATATGTGTTCAGTGAGAGTTCTCCAGACAGCTAAGGAAACCTTGGAGCTGGTCTGGTTGGTTATCTTTTATAGAAGAGGAAACTGAGACCCAAAGATGGCAGTAACCCAAGTATGACATTTTATGACCTTCTCAAAACCAGAGCAAAGGCAACTTCATTCACATCTTCCAGCTCCAGCATGAAAGTACACTCAAATGACCTTCTTTGGACCTGCATTCTGGTCATGCCCGAGGATGACCACCACATTCTTCACCACAGCTATTCAAACCCAAGGTTCCCGCTGAGGACAGGGGGAGAGGCAATAGAGACACATCACGTCTCCTAGCTCTGCCTGTGGTCTCATGATGATCATCTAGTCCTCACATTGCTGAGAACTGAAATCTCAAATGCTGCTACGAACACCAAAACCAACGGGGGAAAGCAAGGTTGAAACCAAGCCTACATCTCCAGCCCTTTCTTGGTCCTGCTGCTCCAGCCTCCTGGCCTTTTGGTCAGCTGGGACCTCCAGCTCTGCTGAGTCTCCACTTTACCCATATAGCACAACCCAGAGCCATAGTTCCAAGCCACAGCAGTTGTTGAGGGAGGAGGGGGACTATGAAGTGCTGAAGTACGTGACCAGGAAATCCTGAAGGCACAGACACATAGCTCCAGCCATCCCTCCCTCCCTTCTGTTTAACATAAACCCAAGCCTGTGGAGGAAAGCCACAGTGAGGTCACTGCATTCCTGGCTGATACAGAAAGTCTTTGTCCAAGGCTGTCAGGCCTCTGACTCCAGGTGACTCAGGCTGCACATTCCCTCTTCACTGAAAAGTGAGTGGCTCGGAATGTCAGGACTTGGTCTTGGAAGAGTGAGCATACGAACCCACAGAGGCATACAAACACAGGCACATGCACACACACAAGCATGTACATACAAACACACAGATACATGTACACAGAAATATACATACATATTCAGATACACAGACATACACAAGTACATACAAACACACTTTCATAAACATGTGCACACATAGAGATACATTCACACACATATAGACACATGCATACAGACATTTAGAAATATACACCACATAAGCACAGACACAGATATACAGAGATATAATAGATACACACAGAGACATGCGCACACAGAGATGCAAAGGTGTGAGTGTACACACACAAAGAGATAGAGGGAGGGACAGAGAGAGAGAGAGAGACCTAGGAGCAGATATATGGTAATGGTCTAGATGAATTTCAAAGGATACTTGCATCCACTACCAGGAACAGAGTTCTGGGATCTTAACATGCCCAGGGTTCCACACTTCATCTCAGTAAAAGAAGAACACCAAGGCCTACCTGGAGAAACTGCTGGAGTCTAGAGTAAAGCATCAATCTCTTGGCAGTATCTGCATCAATAAGTTACAGTGCATGCCAGTATTCTTAGTGAGGACACCTTCCCTGTATTTAATCATCCTTCTGTTCTTCTGGCAATACTGTTCCTATCCAACAACTGTTATCTCACCCCAGTTCCCATTGCACAGCTTACTGAGAAAAAGGAGGCCATCAGGAATCTTATTACTAACATTGGACATTTGGGGTCATTTCTACAAGCTTGTAAATGTGGTAAGAGAGAAATTAAGCCTAGCACAATGCTGGGGATGGGGTTTAGTGTTCTATAGTATAGATAGAGTAAAGGAGACTCTCTTATAGAGTTTGAGGAGACACCGTTAGAAAGAGACATGGAGTACACAGGCTGCACTCAGCCACTCGATGGGGCCCACATCTGTTCTTTCTTTGGCTACTAGAAGACAAACCTGCAACTTTTCAGTGCAACCCCCCACCCCCAACCCCTGTTTCCCTATGCTGGCTTGAATTGGCTTCCAATCCTGGCAACTGATTAACTGGGTAAACATGGCCACTGTTACAGTCATGATTCTATACAAAGGTAGACTATATCTTTGACATCTGTATCCCAAGTTTCTTAAGAATTTGGCTTTGTATCTGTTTTTAAAATCATAATGGATGTACTTGACCTCAGAGTGATTGGCAAAACTTAGCCTCAGCCACTGTCATTTCTCTGAGGAAAGAATGCAGCAAGGTTGGAAATACCTACCTAATGCTCCTCTCCACCTGAATGAAGTCTGCTTTGACATGTATCTGCCTGTGACAAACCGCACGAGCCCTGGGAGTTGCTGTCACTTTCCTTGGACAAATAATCTTGCTGAGCTTTGGGGGGTGTTTAATCAGTGCAGCCGATGTGTACAGCAGCATGTAAAGCACCAGGCAGAAAGTTCAGTGCTGGGAGGGGACACCTGTTAACATTATGTTGTCACCGTGATTGACACCCACCAAACTTCCCATAGGTATGGCTGTAATTCTTTTGATAGCTGCCATTCCCACACAGAAGAAAAAGACTCTGGGGGAAAAAGACTATGGGGATTTATTTCTATAGATAGTATAAAACATTCCTAGAATAAGAGGTCAGCAGTGATCTAGCAGCCTTCAGAAGCTCCAACTAAACCATCAACAACCACCACCTTTCTTCAGGTTTTGGAGTGCTATATGCCACTTAGTCAGAATTTTATTGGGTACTATAGAAAGAGATACACAGAAATCCCTGTTAGGAGCAATGGCTTTGGTACCCCCTCCCCACTCTCAAAAGCCTTGTGATGGGTGTTTTTATAGAGCAACACAAGTGCGGTATAAGTCAACCATCTCCTTCAAATGAGGGTGCTGCGGAGCTAAACAGATCATAAGCCAAGTTTTAAGCCCAAATTGGAGGAACAAAAAGAGTTTCTCACAATGACAAGGAAGTGAGGGGAATAAGCAGGATGTTAGAGCAGTAGTCCTCAGCCTTTCTAATGCTGCAACCTTTTAATATAGTTCCTCATGCTGTGGTGACCCCTTATCAGAAATTATTTTCATTGCTACTCCACAACTGCAATTTTGCTACCTTTATAAATTATAATGTAAATGTCTGTGTTTCCCGATGGTCTTGGGGAATCCCAGTGAAAGACACCCCCCAAAGGGGTCATGACCCACAGGTGAGAATCATTGATTTTGAGCATGTAGTGTTTCTGTGGTGCTAAGGACTTATTCGTGGATGCATATGCTTGTATGATGGAAGTCTCACGCCCCCGAAGGCACAGGTGTGTAAGCATGGTGGTAGAATTCTCTAGCCAGTTAAGAGCGGGTGGGGTTGTTTGTACTGGAATATTCTAATGTAGGAGCTTTACTTGACTGCACTTTGGAAACACCAGGGAGAGCTTAGAATCACCCTGATAAATGTGTGGTCTTTCTATAGAGTCTAGTCTCATTGGTACAGCCCAGGAGTGAGAAATTCTTGCAGCTACCATGACTCTGACCCTGGGAACCATTCCCCTATGTGGTAAAGGTAGTGGAGTGAGAGCAGGAAGACTTAAGCTCCTTCTCTGTCAATGTAAGCAACGTGTGGGTATAAACTCAAAGGTGAAGGAGAGGGTGTCCTCCATGACCCATCCTCACACTCTCCTACTGTCTGCATTCAGCTTTATGGGGATCTGAGCTTAGACATCTGTCCAGTGCCTGTTTTCTCAATGCCAGCCACCCCCTCCCCAGCTGATACCCACACATTCAGTACCAGAAGGAAACTGTAGTGCCTTAGCCTGATAGAGCATCTATTGTGAGAAAGAAGAGGTCAGGCCTTGCTGAGTGGGCGGGACTGGCCTCTGCTGGCTATGTAGACAAAGAGACCGTTGGGAACTGAAACATTCTGATTATAATTTGGGCTCATTCATGTTATTCACATTGACCGATATCTTGGCACATAGCAAGGGTGGAGAGACGGGTGCAAGAGGCAGGAGAGAGTGTCAACTCATTGCTTCAAGCTCAAGGGAGCTCTGGAAACTTCTCTGACTTTAATCATCTGCAATTTTAATGACCAGGCATGATGTGTTGCTATCCTACCGATCTGGTTCTACATCTCAGTTCTGGTCCATCTATCCTTAGCCAGCTGTGTGAGTTACTGTATGCTTGGAAAACACAAGAAAAGTACAGAGAGCCACCACAGTACTACTGGGGGCCTACATCAAAGTGGCTGATAGGTTCCTTCTTCTCAGTGACTGTCCCTCACATACTAAAACCTCCAACCATTTTCTACAACATAATCCTACCACACACTCCTGAACAGGGTTGATAAGAGAGCAGTTCTTGACCCTAATGGTCTAGTCAGAGACTTTCCCCAAGAACTAGTCATGAAGAGGTTTCAGTCTTTCCACACGGCTGGGTGGGTAACTTGGCTACAGGGAGGAGTGTTTCCTGTTGAAAGACCGTGAAGCAGAGAAAGGAGGGCTCTCCTGAGATAATCAGTAACAAATCTCTCCTCTGGCATGACTATCTACTTGAGGTCCCAGTACACCCTTCTTTTGGGGGCTCCACCATACATTTGTATAACATCAGATTCACAAATTATCTTTTTTAAAATGTGAGCCGCCTTAGGTCTATTTCTGTTATTTGGAGCCGGCAACAACAAAAACACTTATATAGTGTTGACTTTTGTGTGACATATTTTTTTTTCTAAGTTATCTTTATATGTTTAACTTGTTTGATTTGGGGAGGGTGGTGAGACAGAGTTCCCTAATATATCTCTGGCTTTCCTGGAACTCTCTCTGTAGGTCAGGCTAACTTTGACTGGGGGAGTCACCTGTCTCTGCCTCCTGCGTGCTGGGTTTGGCACTCTTATGTGTAGGTACCGTTATGACCTCTAATTTATAGACAAAGGAATGATGGCATAGAAGACTGAAATACCTAAAATTACATAGGTCAAATAACATAAAACTTACAAAGATATACAGTTCTGTAACTCATATTGAGATTCTACTCACAACTTACTTAGGAAAGTCCATCAAGAACCAGGTTGCTTGGTTTGTAGTTTATAGCAATATGACCTATGAAACAGGATGTCCGAAGGGCCACAGTGTGGAAAAGAGTGTGGGAAGCCAGAGTAGTCAATAGACTTCTGGAGAGCAGAGGGGTAGAGCTAGATCTGGGGAGTATGTCCAGGATGGGAAGCTTTCACAGACAGTAAGCAAATGGCTAACAAAATGGAGGTAGTGGTGATGAAGGTGGGTGAGACTAAGAACCACCTGATCCCCACAGAGGATGTGAGGTGGTCCTGAGACCCAGACAGAGGAAGTCAGGAATGGAGGACTCCTGCATGGTTTGAGCTGAAGAAGGCTTTGATAACCAAGGCATTTGGGAACATCTCCCAATGCCTGGGGAGGGGAAGGAGGTGAGGAACCCTGTGGGAAAGAGATCACAAGGCTTGAATAGGTAGTAGGAAGTGGGATGGAATTTTGTGCCCGTTTTGGGATTTGCTTTGGTTTGCCACAGAGATTTGAAGACCATACTTCTGTTACTTCTTTTCTTTCCCTTCGAAGACATGCTGCTGGAGATAAAAACAATGATAGCCTACTAGCCATCAGGTAGTGTCATAGATGGAGTTTACAATAAACACAGTCAGAGGTCCCTGGAAAAGAGACTCACAGACATCAACCCCAGGCCAACAAACCTGTCCAGGGATTCTGAAACATAGCCCAGGTTTCATAGCTGTATTTCCAATCTGGTTTCAGAAAAAGAAATACTCATTGTCAAGACAGACAGACAGGAACAAAAGTCCCATGATGCTTCCAACCTATTTCAGTGATTTTTGCATAATGAGGAAACCTTCACAGGCTCAGGAGACAAGCAATGGGGGAATGGGAGAAGAGATCCGTGACTGAGCCTCAAGTATTAAAGTAAAAAATGGATTTCAATAAAACATGATATAAAAACAAGAAATAACTGTAAATGGAATCGAAAGCAAATGACATAAAACTCCAGCACAGGGCTTCTCATTGCAATTCTGGAAACCTTACTTCTCACAGCTGCACAGCCATCAGTATTCAGGGTTCTTTTCTTTCCACTCCCACGAATTTGTCACTTGTGGTGACGTATGGAAGCTCTCTGAATTCACATAGCTTTTGCTGTCCCTGCAAACCTCAGGCGACTGAGGCTGGGCAAGTGTCCAGCTTTGCTTAGGCAACAAGGCATGATCAAAGGAAAGGTTAGGCTCAGTGATGGAATGAGCTTTCTTCTTCTCTTGCCAGCAGCTTACTACCACATCTTTAAGGAGCACAGAGACCCTTTGCATGGCCCCTGCTAAGGAGTTTCATAATTACCTATTAGCAAAACAGAAGCCGTCATTGCATCTGGGAGAGGGCTCCTGAGAGCTGATGAGATTCCATCATCATCAGGTCATGAGAGAGTCAGAGAAGAGTGAGGCCAGGTAGAGGTATGTCCCCAAGTGACAGAAAACTCCCAACACTAAACTGAAGGGAACATGAGCCTTCTCCAGTCAGGATGAGTTTTGCAATCAGAACCTAAGAACAGGAAGCTCTGGCACCTGACCTAAGACAATCCTCCAGTCTAAACTGGATGTCTTTATCTTCTGGAACATTCTATTCTTTGCTTTCTGGGAAGTCAGCCAGGTCATAGTGGGCCTGCCAGATGCCCTCTATTCTATCAGACCTGAGGGATGCCAGCGTCAGTGACCTGTAAAGTCCCCTCCTCTCGGGGTCTGGGACACAGCACCCTAAAATAGCTAGTACAAAATGTTGTTTCTTGATTCATGATATTCACAGTAGAAAAAGCCCTGTTTGTGGGAGAGTACCCGTGTACCATCTTCTCATTTTTCATCTTAGTCCTGACAAGTGAACTTTATCACTCTACTTTCTATTGAGGGAATTGAGCCACTCTTAGGGGAGATTGTTCTGGAAGCAGATGCAGCGGCGACAGGTGGGGGCTGAGTGCTTGAAACTGACTTTTTAACTTTCATCTCTTCTTCTAGCAGCAATATTTTGAGCAAAACAACCTAACCCTGTTTGTGAGAAATAGTGAGGCGGCCCCACAGGTAACACTGTACATCATAAACACTTCATTGTTGGTAGCTGGTGACGGTGGCTGTTATCTGTGCAGTAAATTTTTTGCCCCCATCCTAAAGCAGGATGTAAACCTCAGACCTCTGTTTGCAGTCCATGAACTTTCTGTGGAGTTTTGCTCTTCTAAAATGGGTGGCTCTGATGTGAAAAGAATAGGCATTTACTGAGCATCAATACTCTGCTAGGTAGGCATCAGGCTGGCACTTTACTATGATGCCAGTCCAATCTCCTCATTAGCCATCGATTAGCCACTACTGTTCTCTTTTACGTCTAGACTTGGAAATTGAATGGTAAAGCATATTAGCTAGCTCCTGACAGTAAGGACAGAAGAAAACTTGATTCTTTCCATTTTAAGTATCAAGATCCAAGTGGATTTCCAGCTGCCTCCCAGCTCATTACCTGTGGACCCAGCACCCCACTACATTCTGGAATATTGAGAGTTACAACAGAGACGGGGTGCTTCTGAGTACTAGGAAAGCCAAGCCAGGTTGACTCATTTCTGGTGACTTTACAGGAACATGGCCTGTTTTCAAAGCCAGCTTGCTTCTCAGCATCTTCTGGATGGTAGGAATGCTTGAGACGGTTCTGTCCTTCGGAATGTGCCATTGAGAATTCTCTACCAAGCTGATGTGCATGGGTCAGACTGGTGGAGGAATAATGATCATGTCTCCAAGCCATTTTTCAAAGAAGAAAGCAGATCAAATAGGCCATATGCTCAGTCTAGAGTATAAAGGCAAGCACAGGGAGTGTAGAAAAAGGGAGATCCCAAAGATACAGTGGGGATCACTTTATCACAGCATTTCCCAAATGAATAGCCTTGGTGGGGGGAGGGGCATCACAGTATCAGTGTTGGGATGAAACCATGAAAGGAAAGGCTCAGTTACTCAACAGGGCTACTTCAAACAGAATTTCTCCCTTGGAGGACAGTCTCTGTCTATTAGGTATTCTGTGCGTCTGGTAATTCAATGAGGATGGCGGCTACTAAGTGCCCTGAAGGTGATGATGCACCTCCAGGGAGGCCAGGATTCTCTGAGTTAGTGAGGTGTGGTTCCTGCCAGGGCCTCCAAGTCTCCAGGTTTAGCGCGGAAAGTCAGGCTTGGAAGTGAAAGTCTGCTTTCTGTCAGAAGTGCTTCAGAAGTCTCTGCTTTCATCTCCTGCTTGCTTCCCCAAGCAGAAGGGACAGGGAGGGAGAAAATGCGATTTATTCACCAGGACAAGTGGCTCATTTCCAAACACAATAGCTGTGTCAGGCAGCAGGCTGTCTTCAGGAAAGACAAAAGGAGAAAATAAAAGGGAAAAAAAACAAAAGAAGGAAGACTCAGTGCAAAAGCAAGGCATAGTATGTGTATGTGGGGGTGGGAGGGTGCTGAGGGTGTTGGGGGTGTTGGGGGCATGACTGGCTAAGGTCCTGATTACTGGACTATGGAAGGAGTCAAGGTCCTGAGCAAACTATACTCAGGGCCTCTTTGGGAATAGAAAATGGTTACCCGCTGTGGATGGCTCTGGTTTATTAGCAATACAACTGTTAGAAATAAAGTCATGGGCACTGGGCCAAGGATTCTGACATAAGGCAAAGGCTGTAGGCTCCCTCAGAAACTCCATTTGCTCTAGACAGTCCTTTTTCATATCCCAACTAGGCAGCAGGAGAGGCTGGAACGTAGGTCTGTGGGCATTTTCAAGCAATTCCTGTGAGGCTGGAGAAGCGTCTGGAGCTACTCTTAAGATATCAGAGAGTCATCGCTTCCCCTTTCTGAACCCTTTGGTTCCTCTGCCAAAAAGAGAATGGTGCAGCCTGTGAGGTTAGCATGAAAGAAAATAACACATGAAAAATTCCGTCATAGTGCTAAACATTCAAGAAAACAAAACAAAACAAATCAAACAACAACAACAAAACCCAACTCTTTGCTTTTCCTAGAAGATGCAATTCTGGCTTGTTTTCCACGCAAAACCTCAGTTCACTCTACTGATCTTCAATTTGGCTTCTGGAAGAAGCTCTCCCTGATCTTCCTCATCCTGGTCTTCTAGCATGGCTGCATCCTCATTCCCCTCACATCGTCTGGGGCACACATCACCCAACAAGAGTGTGCTAACTGAATTCGCATTTGGACCAAGCCCCACATGAAAATGAACACTGATCCAGAACCAAGCATCACCATCATAAAATGAACATCTGGAAGTCAGGGATAAATCTGCAGTGTTAGTGCCAATGATCAGACTTCCTTCTGCATCACTAACGGCTTTGGTTGTTAAGTTTCAAAGGTTGAGCATAGTCATTCAGCAGCAAGGAGCTGTCTGTCGGCTGCTGTCATAGCCCCTGCACTCTTGATAGATGCTCATTTTCACCTGGTGTGAACGGGAGAGCAGAATATTTATATAAGGGCGTGCCTCATTTGTTCCCAATGCCTTTTCCCTTTCCTGTTCATATTTTTATTATGTCTTGACAGAAAATAGTTTATCATGAATATTGTTACTTATGATAGTTGAGGGGTTTTTTCTGCACTTAGAATCCCGAGATTGACATATTTCTCTTAATTCAGACTCAAAACTACACATTCAAAATGAGAAGGAGGGATTTCTGGTCTAAATGAAATTTTAAAATGAAACATTAGCCACAAATCTTAAGTAATTTTGACTAAATTTTAAAATTGAAAATAATTAAACCAATCTAATCTCTATATTCAGCTTGTAGTGATATTGAAACTTTTACAAATAATTCTTTGTTAAAGACACAGAGAAGCATCTTCCTAAACTTATTTAAGCAATATATGTTCAATTTCCTTTTCTTCAAAGGTTTATAATCATGTTTTTTCCTCCCAAAAGTAACAACTTTCACGATGGTTGTGAACTGTTGCAATATTTAACCTTGTAGTTATAAATGTATATTCCTGGACAGACCGACAACAATTTCAACATTGATATTAGATAGGAGAATTGGCATTACAATTCTTTTATATATATAATTGCCTCCTTATTTACATTTCAAACGGAATGTTTAGATGGAAGCAAATCTTGATGAGATAATCCCTGTTTACATTACCAGTGCTAGAATACTGGATTTATACATTAGCAACTTATATGGTCACAGCTGCTCTGCAAAAACTTCTGAATAAGATTGAAATGAACATGGAACTCTTTACTTGCTCAATGTTGGCAGATTGGGCCAGAGTTGGAGGTCAGTGTCAGGTAATCCCATAATTGTATAGCATGCTGATATGGCATTAGGGCACCTGGATTCCACTGATATGACTTAGTCCACTACTTTTTTCAGCCTCTAAAGTGATGATCTTTCTTGAGCCATAGTTTCTTCCCAATTCCTTCAATTTGTAGTTACCCCATCCTCCAGGATGTCATGACATCTATGCATCTTTCTAATAGGAAAGCCTTCCACACTCCTTCACATCCTGTTCATCATTATTCATTTCATAGAAGGTGCAATGGGCCAGTGGAACTTCTGTTATGGCTTTGGTTTTCCTGTTTCTCTATTGCACAACCTCCAGAACCGAATGCTTTGACCTCCACTATGTATCATAGCTGTTTCCAGCAAGAATAACAACTAGAAGGACATAAGAGCAGAATAAGACGTGTACACCAAGGATCTTGAAGACATTTATAACCCACCTAATGGCAAAGGCACACAGAAAGATCTACTGAGAAGTTTTCTTTGCCTGAGAGTCCATAGCAACGAGAGAGAGAGAGAGAGAGAGAGAGAGAGAGAGAGAGAGAGAGAGAGAGAACATATAGAATTATGTATGTGTACATATATATTACATTTATACTTTTCAAAAATAGTGACATTAAACAAACAATAAATTTGCAGTGATTATCTGTTTTCCTATGTCTTTATCTCCATCAGACTGAAGTTAAACTCTTATTTCTTATTACTACTGTACTGGTGATTGAACCCAGGACTCTGTGTGTGCTTAACAAGTGCTCTACCCCTGAGATATCCTCAGATTCTGTGTCCAGCTCTTAAAGTATAACCTGCTGTTTCAGGAGGCTCATGAAGATGAAAAGAATGGAGAAGTAATGGGTTATCAAAAGGAACAATTCCCATGTCAACCATGCCTCTGGGGATGGAAAACCTGATCCAGTGCAGCCTTCTGGGCACTGGATACAATTCTTCCCTACAGCCATCCCTTCACTTGCCTGGTCAATGGAGCAGAAAATGTAGATCTCAGTCACTGTAGTAGGACTGTGGCTGGACACAGAAGGAGGTCATGACCTTACTTCATGTGGCTTAGAGAGCCTGGAGTGTTATATCAGTTGAACTGGTCCTGATTCTATTTTCAATTGCTCAGTCTTAATCTAGGATGTCACATGGCATAAGGTGCAATAGTCTGTCACTGCTCACTGTACAATGGAAGGGTCAGAGACTAAGTTCTTAGCATCATGTAGGTGTTGCATACTGTGGTTAGCATGTGAGGCCACAAAAGCCAATAGAACCTGTCCCACTCTGTGAGTTCACAGTGAATGGGCATAAATGTATGAGTCTCTCTCTTGTTCTCTCTACATGCTTCCCTCTCCTTCTGGCTTATTCTGTATCTCTCACAGTTGGTCACTCTACTGGACTATTCTATATTTAACTCTCCAGGCCTTATTAACTACAAAGTCTCTAACTTTGTACCAGACTAATACACAGGAGTTATTTTTTCAGCTACAGTTATTCTTCCTTTTGAATATTAATTTCCTTTAGCACTTGTTCTATTAATCATTTTAGCAATGAAATAAAGATAATTATTTTAATGAGGTAATGGATGATAAAGAGCAAATGATACACATTTATTACACAATAGGCCAGAATAACTTGATAAAAGCCAACCTTGTCAATAATATATTAGGTGCTCCAGAAGGGTCAGGCTGTAGACAGCTCTGTTTCACTGATTTAAACATTCCTGATCTGTCAGTGCAGCTACATTTATGTTTTCAGGCCCCATAAAGTGGAGTGCCAATCACTGAGAGTTATGGGCTGTTATTTTTCCTCCAAAACCCAGGCGTAACATCTAGTGGATGCTGCCTTGGATACCAACTTCTCCCTTTCATTTCCCTTATTCACCACCCTGCTTTTCCATCACCTTGTTTCTCTTTATCTTCTTCTGTGTCCACTACTTCGAGCTTTCTCCCTCCCTTTCTATTTATCCATGTCTATGCTCTTCCTCGCTATCAAGAGAGGCCTTGACCTTGTGCAGTAGTTGGCTCTGCAGGCAAAGACAGCAGGAGCCTCACACTGACTCACAGATGGTAGAACTGACCGAAGAACAAGGACATCAGCTTCTACTTGGTGTTTGTGAGCTTCAGTCACCAATGAGCAAAGCTCATCTTACTTGGTCCTCTAAAGTCCCTCCCCACAATCTGGAAATTAGGTAAAAATTCTTGTAACTGACAAACCTTGAGTTGAAAGTGGGAACGGTTTCTGTAATTCTCTTCTTAGACTAGTGTCAAAAAATGTTGGCTAACAATCTAAGGAATTTTTAGACATTAATGTACAAAAGCAAAAAAATGGAAATAGCCCGATATTTATCAACATGGAAAAACTAAAATATTGTACATACATACAATGGACTTTTATTTGATAGAAATGACTCTCCAATATATGCTACCACAAAAGACCCTCTGAAAGGATTATGCTCAGTAAAGTTATTATTGAATGATTTTACTTAATGAGGTACCTATAAGAGGACAATTTAAAGATATATAATATAGAAAATAAAATATTGGAAATGTCATTTTTATAATATTCTCTCTTCTACATATATAGTTTCCCTCTCTATATAGATATCTATATGTATTTATTTATAGATATTTGTGTCTATTAATCTATCCCTTTTTAATATAAATATAGAATAAAATTATGAAATACAGAAAAAGCAATGGTGTGTGCTTTTTATAAGAAATCCAATAACTCCTTGTTCATTTTTGATAATCTATCTCTTTATTTTCTAAAACCAATAAAGTCTTACATCTTATGTGTGAGCTTTTCTTAGTTATAGGGTTTCTATTGCTGTGAAGAGACACCAGGACCATGACAACTCTTATAAAGGAAAACAATTAATTGGAGATAGCTTCCAGTTTTAGAGGTTTAGTCGGTTATCATCATGGTGGGTGGCACACAGGCAGACATGGGGCTGGAGAAAGAACTGGGAGTTCTACATCTTTGTCTACAGGCATCAGAAGAGGCTGTGTGTCACACTGAGCATAGCTTAGGCAAAGGAGACCTCAAACCCTCCCCCACAGTGACACACTTCCCCCAACAAGGCCATGCCTAATAGCTCCTTATGTGAGCCATTTTTGTTTGCAAATCACCAGAGTCTATGGTCCACTTTGAATTAGCTTATTTGGAACTTGTGAGGTTTCCATTCAAGAATTTTATGGTTTTTTTGGTTGCTTACTTTTAGAGTACTGCCTAAAAGTGTTTAATTCCTCCAGCATTATTTGCTGAAAGGCATCATCCCCTGTTGAAACTGCATCTGCAGTTTCCCTAAAACTCAGTTGAAGGCATTTGTGTTTCCATTTTCACATTGTTCTTTTCTGTCATTTTATTTTTTGCTTAATACCAATGGCTTTGAAAACATTAGAAGAATGGTTAAGTCTTAAAAGCTGGTAGACCAGGACTGCAGAGAAGGATAGTCAGTTAAGAACACTTAACACTCTTGCAGAGGATCCGAGCTGAGTTCCCAGACCCCCCAGTGGACAGCTCATAGCCATCTGTTCTCAAATTCCAGAGTATACAACATCCTTTCCTAGTCTCTTCTGGCCACACATATGCAGACATGCATGCATGCTACACACACACACACACACACACACACACAGAGAGAGAGAGAGAGAGAGAATCTAAAATAAAATAAAATTTTAAAAAATCATACA
Source organism: Sigmodon hispidus (assembly GCA_004025045.1). Lineage (NCBI taxonomy): Eukaryota > Metazoa > Chordata > Mammalia > Rodentia > Cricetidae > Sigmodon > Sigmodon hispidus. The sequence continues at coordinate 304,947 of PVIH01000297.1, forward strand.
GACTGGTTTCTTCTACTTTATTCTTTTTTTAAAGATAATTTTAGCTATTCTAGCTTCTAGTTGGTGTGTGTATACACATAATCTTTGTGAGATTTTGAAAGAAGCTACATTAAACACCAACTTAAAATTGATTATAGTCTCTATAATTTTACCAATCTGGTTATTTACTTATTTATTTATTTAGGCAATGTTTTCTGGTTTTCAGGAGCGCGTAAGTTCTATGAATGTTCTTGTTGGGTTAACACCTAGCCTTCTGTTGTTGTTTTGAGTGATGGTAAATGGTTTTATATTTTACATTTCTCTGTCTCTATGCTCCCTGTTAGTATATAGAAATATAATTGATTTTTATATATTTGTCTTGTACCCTGTAAAATTACTGAAATGATTTATTAGTTCTTGGAAAATTTTATGGGTTCCTTGAGATTTCCTGAGTGGAGAAGCATGTTGTCTGCAAACTCAGACAATTTTATTTCTTCCTTTCTGACCTGGATGTCTGGCATTTCTATTAAAACCTGAAAGTTTGGGGTATTGTTTAAATTTGGATCATATTTAAACAGTGTGTGAGCTAGACTCCTCTGATCTTGTGCTAGCTGGAGAAAGGCAGGTGCTGCCTCCCAGCTGCCAGGAAAAAATGGAAGTTCAGTCACGCACTCTGGAACACAGGGGCCCCTCACTGATGCTGATCTGCAGTAGATTCCCCTCCCCATAGGTCTATACTGATGTTAGCTGGCATCCCTATTGACATCACAGAGGTTGGCAGAGTGCTGACTCTCCTGGGCTTCCTCTGATATCACCCTCAAGCAGAGGATGAGGCACAAGTCCATTTTCACATCTAATCCAAGCTGATGCTATAGGGATGAGACAGGAAGAAAGAAGAGGCATGAAAACCTGTGTTCTGTGCTGGTCCCTTTCTGACACTACTCAGCAGACACCACTCTGTCCTTTGCTCTCATGAGTGAGACTGTGGCCTCAGTTTCTCCCACTAAAGCACAATGGTCATCTAACGGTATCCTGTCTTGCTAGACTGCCTTGTACCTGATTCGTTGGCTGGTGAGAGCAGGCCTTAATGGAAGCATGTCTTGTTGTTACTTTTGTCGTTCCTTCTGCAATCATTAGCATCTATTGGGAACCATCTTTCTTAGATCCAAGCCTGGGATACATGAAGTAAATGCAAAACCCAATAACTTTATTTGTACATTGATCCTTGGGTACCTGAGTTTTGCTTCAGTTGTAATTATCTGGGGTTTGTGAATTTGTCTTTTAGAGAACTTAGAACTGACCTCTGAAACTGTTATGGCCTTAGCTGGCTCCAGAGTCTTCCTAGATTATTTTTTTGAGGAGGGGGGTCATGTTGTGTGCCTGTATGTAATACCAAAGCCTTTAGGAACACCACAGGAAGGCCAATGACATCTGATAGCCCTCTACAACTGAGACAGGCCTTTGAGGTGCTGACAGCTGAATGTTCAGACCATTTTCCTCAAGCAAGGATGCTAGCTCTTGAAAGGGCAACAGAATAATGTACACATATATCTTATATAAACAGAAGAGAACAATAAGTCACAGCAAGTGGTACCCACTGAAGAGATTGTGAAAAGGCTTTAGAAATTTAAAAAAGGTTTTCTGAGATTTTAGAGTCAAGAAAGCAGAGGTAAGCAACTTGAGTGCAAAACTACATAAACCACCAGGGCAGTCTGGCTCACACAGCATTGGCTAAAGGGTCTATTATTATTACTATCATTATTTTATTATCACTTGATAAGTAGTTAGACTGCAGAGTGCTGAAACGTAACAAGCTGTTCAAATATGAAGAGCTGACTTTGCTCTCATGTGAGATACTGGGATGTAAAAGTAAGTTCTAGGTAATTGGGAAGTAATGCTAGCCTGGGAGGCTTGTTAATATCAATCAGCTCTGAGAAAGACTGCAGTCCTCTGGCTTCTTGTCCAGGATAGGAACACCTGGGTTTAAGATGTATCTCTACAGCAAATGCTTTATCTTTCTGTGTTCTCTACACAGTCTCCATCATGCGAACAGACACATGAGTAAGAAGCTGAACCTTTGTAGGTGTCAGCCTAGATGTCCAACCTCTTACAAGGACTTGCAAGGACACTTGGCTCCCGATATTGTTCTTCCTAAGGCCTTTGCAAGCGCATCTTTATGAGGGAGGATGCCAGCTGAGTCACATGTATGATGTCTTTAAGAGCAAGCCCCAGGCAGGGATCCAGCTCTCAGCAAACCTCCAGACAGGGTGTGTTGTCTCCAGTGGTGGGAGCCCAGCCATCTTTTCACTCCGCCCACACACCCCTTCCTCCTCCTTCCACTTGTTTGGCCTCATGCCCACGGCTGTCCCACTTCTCCTCTGTCTCACACACAGCAGGGATTCAGAGGCTCAAGCATTTTTCTTCCATGAAGGAAACAGCCCCCTCCAGTCTGACGCCTCCCTGGATCGATAAGACTCAGGCTCAGCCAGCCCTGGAGTCAGTTTAAGAGAGGAGTGCATCTCTCCGCAGAGCCGTTAGGGTGTGACCAGGCTCAGCCTCCTCCCCCACTAGGAGAGGTAACAGGCAGGCTACCTCTCTGGGACCACTGTGTTGTTCAGTCTCTGACCTGGTCTGCATTCATTAGCAACAGCAGCAAGCCACAGCTGCTTACATCACTGAGGCTCTCAGTTTGCCAGGTACTAGAGCAATGCTGTAAGCAACACCTCACTTAATTTTAATGAGAAATCTCTACAGGTGGTACTACCAAACCTCCACTCTATATGGCCAAGTTAATAACATCAGATGCTTAAATGATGTGCCAGGCACTGAGCTAAGCCCTTTATAGTCACGAGATTTGCATATGTGGATTCAGCCATCTGGGGACTAGAAATATGAGAGGAAAATTGCATCTGCACTGAACATGCACAGATTCGTTTTTTTATTCACCAAACAATAAACTATAACAACTATGTACGTAGAGTTTCTACTGTACTTGGTATTCTATGTAATCTAGAGAGATCTAAAGTACAGGAGAATATGTAGCTTATGTAAAAAGCTATGCCGTTTTATATAAAGAACTTGAGAAGCTAGGTATTTTGGTAACCATGAAGGTCCTGCAACCAATTCCTCATAGATACCAAAGAACAATTATATTTACTGCATTTACAACATATATGCAAAGGTTGATTTGTTCAGTCTTTAGAGCATATCTATAAGGTAGGTACTATGGTGATTTGTGTATCTGTAAGCTTAGACTCAGAGATCAATGTCGTGCCCAAGGTCACAAAGCAAGTGCATGCTAGGACACCAAGCTTTAGAGCCCACCCTTAAGTACTCTACTCCATTGTTTCTTATTATTCCAGCACCTGAGATTTCTGTTGTCACAGCTGTTATGAATCAAATATGAAACCTATCCCATCGACTCACGTGGTGGGTGCTAGGTGCTCGCTTGCTGGACTCACTCTGGAAGGTCTTAGAAGCAGGAAGAGTGGGACTAATTGGACGAAGTAAGTCCCAGGGGGTGTATCCCTGGGGACTGTATTTTGTCCTGCTCACTCTTTGACTGTCTGCTGCCTGCTCACTGTGAGGTGAGTAGTTTCTGGGAGTATTCCTATTGCTCCACCATGGACCCAGAAACCACTTACCCAGTCACCGTAGACTGAGAATTCCATAACCTGGAACCAAGATAATTCTTCTTCCCTTAAGATGTTGCTGTTAGTATTTAGTCAAAATAACAAGAACATGAACTCCTTCAAGTCCTGTGTTCCAGAGGTTCTGTGTTCTGGAACCCTGGTTAGATGGTGATCCTCCAACAGGCAAGCTGCTCTGTCTCATTCCAGCACAGCCTAGTGACCAGCTTGAAAGAGCAGGCATGAGAAAACCACTGCACAGCTCTGAAGTCTTTCCCAACATTCCTTGCATTCCCTCTAGGTCTTGTGCTGGGAACATACCCATGCAACCGTGCAAGTCAACCCAAGTTCACAGGCAAATCCAATCACAGGCAAAAAGAAGAAGAAAAAACCTGGAATTAATATTTAAAGTCCTTTCTATAGCCCCCAAGTCAGCAATCTGGATTACTGCAGGGAAATATGATTTAATTCTGCTCCAAGCCCTGACAGGCTTTACAAGGGTGCCTGGCTGTCTTCCTCCTCCTTCTCCTATCCACACCCTTATCTGCTCTCCCAGAAGACAGCATGGCTTTGAAGGCAAGTCTGGATTGGTTCATGGGCACTAAGATAAAGACAGTCAGTGTCCCTGCCCAGAGAGGCTGCCTGACAGCATCAGAAACTCTCAAATATAACTCCAATTACCAAAATAAATGATTAGGGCACTTTCTCTTGCTCTGGGCGCTCCATTAAGCAAATGAAATAGAAGCATTCATAGACACTCCCTTTTTTCCTTCCCCTCTGCTCATTAACTGCACAATAAAAATGATATTAAGTAAACATAAATTTCAAAGAGACTCATCTAAGTGACATAGCATCATAAAGATCACAGTAAACAAGGGTCATATTTTTAGGTGACATTGGTGTCCTGTCTTACAACCTTGACCCCAAAAGACATGTTCCTGGCTGAGCCCTCTGGATTTCTCAGTCAGCTTGTCTCAGTCTTCATTCAAAAACTCCCATCTCAGAAGGAACCAGTTACCTACAGATATTGATCCCTGTCTGGTACCCAAGTCAGGCCCTGAGGTAGCAGAGAGAAAAGTGACCGCAGATGACAGCATCATGGGTAACCTGTGACAGAAGCCTCTTAGCAGGGAAAGACTGGAAACCCTGACCCCCTTGTCCTTCACTCAACAGAGCCTGCACCTGGCAGTCTGCAGAGAGCAACTGGATGCCCTGCATATGATAGAGCATGTGGGAGGTAATGTAGCAAAGGCAGGCACCACATAAATGTCCTCTAAAGGGTCATGTGGATCCTGAAGGGATTTCTGAAGGGTGGGGCAGGGAATGTTCTATCATTTATAGAGAAAAATGCTTCCAATTATCTTAAATATCCATTCTTGGTTCTTTTTAGAAAAGAAGTATTAAAATAGAAATAAATAAATGCTCCCTCAGCCAAGAAAATATATCATAAAAATATTGCTTAAGACAGAAGTCTAGAAGCATCCCCATTAATATAAGGGACCTGCCATTATTGAACCTCAAATTTTAAAACCACAGTAAGAGATAAAAAATCAAAATGATGAAGGTAAATTTTGTATGATTATTTTTGTTAAACCCTCAAACTAATTGTAGTACCATCATAAAACAGAATCATAGTGCTTTTATGCAAATTATTATTATTTATTAAATATTTATTATTTATTTATTTAATTATTTATTATTATTTATTATTATTAATTAAATTTTAATTGTGACATTTATCCCTTCCTTTTCTTCTCTTTAGCCCTACCATATGCCCCTTCCCACCCTACTTCAAATTTATGGCCTCTTTTTTCAATTGCTATTGCAAGCATATATTTATATTTATATACACATATATTATTACTAAATAGAACCTGCTCAGTTTGTATAACGTCACTTGTATGCACGTTATCAGGGCTGACCCTTTGACAGGGGCAGTCACTTGGTGTGCCCTTCTCTGGAGAAGCCACCTCGGCTCCCAGCTTTCCTCAGTCACCTGTGGTTCTGTGTAAGGTGGAGCCTCGTAGGCTTTTCCCTGTTCAGTCTACCACGTCCATTTGTGTCCATCTGTGTTCAGCTCACATCTGAGTGCTCACGTTAGTGAGACTTTATGGGTGAAGCTTCTTTTGTTACTGTCACCTAACAAATTATTATTTTTAAAAAGAACTCCTACCCTATGTAAGATAAAATGTACTTTTAAAATATATATGTATTAATAAACTTTTTCTATTATTTTCTTTCCTTCCTTCCTTTCCGCCCCCCTCCCTTCTTGATCGACCACTTTTAAGTACAGGATTTTCCACCAACTCACTAACCCGCTCCCCTTCTTAGGATACTTCCCATTCTCAATAAACTGTTTCTATTTTACTCCATGAGTTTCTGGTCCAGTTCATTGTCTTAGAACACAAGGACCTGAACATTTAAGCAGGTGTCCTGAGACTCAAATCAATACCTTTAACACTGGTTGCTGCTCAGCTAGAAGGTGGCTGAGGCTCCACCCAATGGTTGTGGTCTTGAAAATCACCTTGTGTTCTGGGCTTTACTATGAGTTTTTTGGCTCTTCTCAGGGTTATGAATAATTGTCATCTGTAGGGAGTTGGTAATAAATGTTATAGGCTTGAGTATGGAACCACAGAGATTAAATTCAGGGATAGAATTTGGAATAGAAAAAAAGGAAGATATAATATGATTAAAAGGTGGACTATCATTTTAAATAATTTATATTGGTGTGGATTCCTATATATTAGTGAAAATTTAAAGTTATTTTTGTTATAGTGTATATATGTTTCTATTTTTGTCCAGGATACTTTTGTATATTGATGCAAATTCAAAATTATTTTTGTTATATTGTATATATGTTACTACTTCTGTTTAAGATATTTTGTATATTGATACAAGTGTAAAATTATTTTTGTCATACTGTATATATGTTTCTACTTCTGTTTAGGATGTTTTCATATATTGATACAAATTAAGGTAATTTTGTCAGATTATATTAAACATTCTACCTCTGGTTAAGATTTTTTTTATATCATCATTATTTCAGGTTATTGTCCTTATACTGTACATCTGTTTCTATTTTTGCATAAGGTATTACCTCTACAGCTTGTTTATTTTTATAATGCAAAGCTTTAGTCCTTTAGCAAAAGTTACAGGTCAATTGTCCCAATGTTTGTCAAACTTTTAGTCATGTTAGTTAGGTTTTCTAGGTATGCATAGATATGTTTATGAACAGATAGGTGATCTTCAAACATTTCAAAGACCTATAGAATATGGCATTTAAAATGTTTTAATAACTTAAAATTCTTTTGACACAAAACAAATCTTCTCCTGATATTACCAATTTACTCCCAACAGAATGATGGGCACCAGAGGCCCTTCATATAGAATTTGAGGTTTTTTTCTGGCATAATTGACCTATTAGGCAAGAAATGGCCCTTGCCTCAGCTGCTGAGAGTAAACACATTATCTGGATGAATAGGACTCAGAGAAAAGCAACTGCTGAACTTTGCCAAGACAAGGTAGGAGAGTTCTTCAAAATTTTCTGCTTCTGACAAAGGTCTGTCAGATACACTAGGCCTATAAGCCAAAGATGGATGCTCCAACACTGCAGTAAAACCTTGGGTGACTGTCCAGGCAGCCAGACGTTTCTGTCAATCCTGGAAATTTTCAGAAGTTGCTTGCTTGCACTTTCTGTTTATTCAGGTAATATTATTTTCCTTCTCAGGTATTTGATGGAGTTTAAGACTAGAAAGTTACAGTAACAATCCTCCCCAATCTTAGCTAAGGACATATTAAGTACAAAACTTGGATCCTTCAAACAAAGACAACTATTGAACTAATCTCTTAAAATTGCCCATTACCTATGATCTAGATATATAGGATGTATTTCTTTCTTGATTATTGTTCTTATATGTAGTCTCTTTTGTTGTAAATGATTTCTGACCTCGTTTGGGCCAGAAATTAGATCTGTCTGTGGCCGTTTTTCCTCCCCAAAATGACTCAGATGCTTATATTAATTTTATTCTGTTTGGCCTATGTCTCAGGCACATAGTGATTAAGATTTGCCACCTATCTTATTTCTACTTGTATATTTAGCATCTGGAATAGTATGTGGGATTAAGAGTGTGCTTTTAGCTTTTAGTGGAAGAATAAATGAAGCACACTAGTGACCAAAGAAATTCTTTGGACTTGAGTCTGAGTTGGAATCCTTAGAAACTGAACTTCTGTCCCATACATAGAGAGGACAAAACTCCACATAGTGTGACGGGGACGTCTTACCCTTCCCTTATCCTGAAGTGCTGATGTAGCTAGGTGGAGCTCTGGTGTCCCTCCACACCTGGTTCCTATCTCACATGCTTCTCTATAAGCAAAATTCCCAGTTCCTCACCACATTTCTAATCATATCTGCAAGTCCCCACATTACAAGAGACTTTGTTTAGATATCATCCATAGTGTTTCCTGTTTTTCTTTATTTCTCAAACTGTGACAGATTTGTTAGGAGCCCCACTCTCTACCCCCTACAGTTTACCAGTTGCATGGAGCTGCGGGGTGGCTTCCTTCCCACCAAGATGGGCTGCCTCCCAGGCTCACTAGTCACCATCAGTGAGTCATGGGAAGAAGGAAAGGAGTCCTGCTGCTCCTCAGCCTCTCCTGGTGCTGGAACATGAGGTTCGGTTTTTTATTGCCCCCACCTCTGGCTAGGGACCAGTGGCCAGCTAACATCTGCTTGGGGATGGCCTCAGCAGGGCAGCTTAATATCCAGTCTCTCTCTCTCTGTGTCTCTGTGTCTCTATGTCTGTCTCTGTGTCTCTGTCTCTGTCTCTGTCTCTCTCTCTCTCTCCCCACCCCAAGCCAGGTTCACATAGGTAGCAGGAGATGGCATTGGAGCACACCTGGCTGACCCTTTTGATCCCTGCCAGGCTGCTCCCTGCCCTATCCACTGAGACCATGTTTGGGGAGGTACGGATGGCATTTTCAGCCCTGTTCCAACTGGAACCCGTTTCTTCCCTGAATGAGGCCAAAATCTTTCCTTCCTGGCTGACCTCATAACTTCTTGTAAACATGGCTGCCTTCTGTGGTTCTACAGTTTGCTGCCCTCATGGATGGACTTGGGTGAACTCCAAGGTGGACTGAACACCAGGCCAGGTTCCTTGACCAAACTGTACATTGGCCCCATGGGGATGTCTTGTCTTTTTTAATGTACAAAGGTTTCCCTCCATAAAGACTGGGAAAGCCTGGGCTGTAAGAAGCCAAGAATATTTAAATGCCTTGGAAAGCTTTCAGGGGAAACACCTCACTGTAGTCATAGCTCCAAAGCACAGGTACTAAGAGGCTTCCTTTGACTTGTGTGTCTATCCACGTGCTCCTATTTGGGTACTTGCACCCAGGTGTAGCTAACCAGGTGTACTTACGTAAACAGAATCAAGGGTGACAAAGAGGGAGGTGGCGGAGGCCGCAGAACACATGGAAGGAATAAGTGGCTAATGTATTATTGAAATTCTATATTTTAAGAATTATTATTAATATCTTAAGTAAGGGTGTTAGCCAGTTATGAGGTTCATGCAACCACAGGGAGTGGGACCGAGACTGAGAGCTGAATGTAACAGGCAGACAAATTTTATTTCACTACTTGATAAGATTTCCCCACAGGACTTTCTAGGATCTGATGAGTTTTCTCAGGAGTGAGTGGCATTCTACAGCTTTCTCTGGCTTATCCCTTATTTCTAGTAGTGCTCATTCTCTGTGGCCTAGCCACATTAGCCTTTCAAAAGCTCTAGCCTCCTTCTTCCCTTCTTCTAGCTTTAATTCCCACTTTATCTAACACTAAATTAAGGTAGGCACTCCACCATAACGTATGTATTTGTGAAACTTGTCATTTTGCATTGTGTGGCTAGGACTGAGGATATTCTAATACTGGGTGCCATCAAGTTCTTAGGTAAAATATCCTCTGCTTAAGAACATATCACGTGTTAAGTAGAGTGGCACGTTCCTGTAATCCAAACATTTGGAAGAGAGAGGTGAGTGATCAAGAGTTCAAAACCAGCCTAGGCCACATAGCAAGTTCAAGGCCAGCCTGGACCTCATGAGATCCTTTCTCACAAATAAAGAAGAGGAGAGAGAGTAAGGGGAAGGGGGGATAGAGGAAAGAATAAGACAGACAGACAGACAGACAGAAAGAGAGAGGAATGAAACAAGAATAAAGGGGGAAATTAAAAGTAAAAATAGATGGTAGATAAATAGATAATAAATTACAAAACAGTGAGTGTTACTTCACCTTCAAGTAATAGATGAAGATCATTAAGAACTTCAGGAGTACATGTGGCAAAATAAATAGAAAAACTCTTCTTTGAGAAATTGAGAAACTTATATTTTTCTAGGAGAGTCTTGGGAGGAGGCAGACAATAAAGAGTGAGGTTTTGAGATGTTGTGGAATGTTGGAGCTGTGGAATGGTAAGGTGCCTATTTTAAGAAAAGGGAAGTTTTAATGCACAATCTGGAGCTGTGGGAATTGCTACAAGTAAACCCTATTCTTATTATCTCTCACATGTAGATCTAATAATCCACAAATTGCCTTATATTGGCAAAGCAGAAATTAGGGATGGGCTCCAATCCATGCCCAGATGTTATGTTCATGTGTGGATCGGCAATAAAAGAATTGGGTGATCCATGGACTGAGCAATCAGGAGTGTAGCTATGAAAACCATGAGAACCTGAAACAGTTCTCTCCTCTCCCCTCCCCTCCCTCTCCCCCCTCTCTCTCTCCCTCTCTCCTGTGATGAAGCAGGATGTGTTCCAGTTTGCTTTTCTGTCATCATGATAACACACTCTGATCAAAATCAGCTTAGGGGAAGAAAGGGGTTTTGAACACAACCCATCATGGAAAGAAGTCAGAACAGAAACTCAAGAGAGGATCTTAAACCGTGGAAGAACACTGCTTGCCGGCTTGCTCACTGGCCCATGCTCAGCCAGCTTTCTAACAGCCCAGACCCACCTGCTGAGCAGCAGTACTGTAGTAGGCTGGACCCTCCTACACTGATAATCAATACAGGCATCTTTCATAGACATGGCCACAGACCAATATGAGCAAGGTAGTTCTTCAACTGAGGTTATACCTTCCCTAGGGTCTCTATATTGTGTCAAGTTGGCAATAAAAACTAACCAGCACAGGCTATAGGGTTCACCATAGATTGTAGGTGTTCCTAGTTATTACTCTGTGGTAATTAAATATTTGTGTTATCGCATATTCAATATCTGTCTCTCCACAATTAGACTCACAAAGATTAACTGTGAACTTTCTGTTCTCACTGCTGTGTCTCCAGCACTTGATCATACTGTGGACACAATTGGTAATCAATATTGATTCGTTGGGTGGAGGCCATGAGGATGAGTAAATAGATTCTGGGGTTGATATATATTGGATGAGGCAATACAGAGCACATCACAGAAATAGTTAATAACTGTCTGGGAGGATAAGAGAGAGATAATTAGGGTTGACTCCATCTCCAAGTATTCCTGATATCTGAAATGGTGTTGTATTCTAGTAGACATGGCAAGGAGAATGGGCTATACCATCCAGGCCCAGCCACCTCAAGGGAGAGAAACACTTTCCTAGCTACAGATAGGAATTACATCTTCCACAATCAAACTCTTGAGCATTGGACATATGCTTTTATATGCAAGATACTTTTTAAGACCAACTAATACTAACTGTATTTCAGAGTGTGTGTGTGGGGGGGGGGCAGAGTTCAAACTCTATGTCAGGCAGCATGTGTAGAATTGTTCATAGAGTACTTCACTCTTCACAAAACTTCTGTGCCAAGCTGTCTGCAGTAAGGAAGCTGGAGTCTGGTTAAGTAATTCTCCCAAGATCATTAAGTGCTAAGGCATGAACTCAGATGTGATGTGTCAGGCTTTAGTGAGTGAGAGAGGAGGAGAGTAGCGGGGGGATTGCCTGTGTGTGTATGTGCATTAGAGATCAACTTTGGATATTGTTTTTCAGAACACCTTCCACCTTGTTTTTGTTGTCCTTATTGTTTTGTTTTGTTTTTGACAAGCCTGGACCTTGTCAAATCAGCTAGTGTGATTGGTCAGCTTATTTCTACCATCCCAGCCCTACAAGTGCATACCACAGGGATGGAACTGGAACTCGGGCTGAAACTGTACCAACTGAACTGTCCCACTGACCAGTATCAATGATCATCACCACATCAGGACACCCAGGACCTTCCTAAGCAGCCTTCATGTCACCTCCTATTCACCTAGACAGCATGTGTCACCCCTACTATAAAGTCTGAGCCAACCTCTGAGCATGTCTCATGTTTTCACGGTGGGATCCAGTCTTTTGTTGGATCCTTGCAGGTGAGGGAGAAACCTTGGGACAGGGGATTGATTCTTTTGGAGGCTCATGTTCCAGAGAATAGGCTACAGTCATCTTCTAACAGCGTTACCTCCAACTGGCACAAAGCCAGAAAGTTGGGGTCGATTTCCTCAGTCTGGCAATTCCTGGAAACCTTCTGGGTTTCAGTTGCCGACAGATAAGCTAACCATATCTGTCTCTCAGCCTTTCCACACGGCTGTGCCTCTACAGAACTCATTTCTCTTTTCACTTTGATCAGAGCTCTCTGGGATGAAGTAGGGGAAGGGGAAGGAAAGGGCCTGGATTTCAGGCCTGAGGCTGCCAGGAAGGTGGCCAGTTCAGCCTGCTGAGTGTAAGGAAGGCAGCAGTGACACCCAGCCTCTGAGTTCCCTAGAGGGAGGCTGTGGCTAGTGACAAATGCAACTCTGTATGCTGTCCCTACAGCATCTGTGCCCCAGATCTGTAGAGATCTAACACCATTCACAGTGCCTTTTGGGCCAGTCAGTAAATGTAGGCTGCAGGGGAGGTATACATAGAATGTTCTGCTCAACCCATCAACACACCTCAAGTGGACTCATTTTGGAGGTCAGTTGGCTGGCATCTGGAAGGTTTGCCCTTCTAGAGCTTTCTAAAGCCAAGATGTAAAGTAGGATGTCTCCCTTAGGACACAGAAGAACTTCTTCAGCAGTTGAATTATACACAGTTATGAACAGAGGAGGTTGGACATGAATGAGAGGAGATTGGAGGAATGGAGGTGATGTGAGATTTCTCAGTAGGGATAGGCTTCATTCATTTCCCCCCTATCTCTGATTGGAGTCTGTGTCCATTTCCCTACTGAGGCTGGAGAAAAGAGTGGTCCACCCTTCCAGCACGGGTTCCATGTTTGTGTGTATATGCGTGTACTGGTATGTGGTGGGGTGCACATGTGTGGATGTGGCCAAAGGACAACCTCAGTTATTATACCTCAGACACCAACTTCCTATTCTTTTTTTTTTGAGACAGCAATGCTCATTGGACTGGAACATGCCAGGTAAGCTAGGCTGAGTAACCAAAAAGGCCCTAAGATTCACTTATCTCTGCCTCTCCAAAGCTGGGAATACAAGTGTTCACTATGACACCTGGTTAGTTGTGTATCTGTTTTTATTGAGTGTCTTGGGGGTGATAATCAGGTCCTCATATTTAAAAGATAAGTGTTTCACCAACTGAGCTGTCTCCCCAGCCATCCCAGTTCCTCTGTGGCCCTGGGTGTTTGCTCCAGCAAAAAGCAGCTGGCTCTGGGGAACTATGAGTTGGAGTAAATCCCCCATTCAAATGTACCACATTCCTGGCACTGATTGTTACTGGTTTAGGTACCTGGTCTGATCAGCCATAGCATCCTCTCCACATTATAGCGAGAACCCTATATATGGAGAAGTTCCCAGGCTCTTCTCCCAGCAGGTTATAGGGGAAGCAGGCATTTCCTGGAGGCCCCATCACTACAGATGACCCCACTGCAGATGAGGCCTGACTTCTCTCTTGGTGTTGTTACTCACAGTCTCAGACTTTCCAGGAAAAACAAAACAAAACAAACAAAACAAAACAAAGAAAGCATTGCCATCCTCATAACACCAGGCTACTTTCAGTCATCTCCAAGACAGAAGACCCAAAGACGATTTTCTATTCCTTCTCTGTTACCTATGCACACCTGAGCACATCCGGGGGTAACAGCGTCAGAGCCTGAGTCCAAATTCTGCCTCATGAACACTTACTTACTAAGATTTGGAAAGAGCATTCTTTGAAGAAAATCCTTCCTGACCCCTGAAAGTCATCTTTAAAAACCATCTTGCTTTACTGGGAATCTAGGCTACCTGGTAAGCTGATCCAAGGGATGTTTCCTGGCTCTGGACCCAGGCTCACCCTCTAGAATCTCTGCATGCAGTCCCTGATAGTGGATCCAACCCAGCAAATCCCCAGTCCATGCTGGGAGCTCTGTACCGCTCTATACTCATTTCTCTTACCAAATTAACAGCACTCTCCTGAAGTGGAGACATGACTCAAACCCAGGAAGGTAGCCAGAGGTTTTCAGAGCCACAAGAACACTATTTCACTTGCTTTTTTCTCCAGCTGTGGCCTGGGGTCAGGGACAAAGGCTCTAATGCAGTATTTTCTTTCTTAAGAGAAAAGAGATCTAGGGAAGGACAGCAGTAAGAACATCCCAATCTCTTCTCCTCCTTAGAGCCCTTCAGAATGCCAGGTACAAATGGAACCTTGTGAAGAAACCAACAGGCAGTGTGCTCTATCCTAGCCACACTACTGTATACCACACACACATGTCTGCTTTAGACACGTGGTTCCTAAAGACACATAGGCTAATATTCAAAAGGGAATGACGGGAATGGTGACTTCAGTTGCACACATTGGGTGGCCAAGAAAATATTCCTTTCTGTGAGAACTTTAGCTCCCCAGCTAACAGGCAGGGGCTGTTAGCTATACCTCACAGGGCTTCTATGCAGATTAGAGCAGGGTCTCACTGATGGCCTATGGCACCTCTGCCACATGTTAGGACAGAGGTGGCTCTTCAGGAGGCCTCATCTCCACAGCTGTATGGAAGCAATACCTGGCTGGACTGGGTCAAAGGCAATACTTTAAATGATAAAGAAAGATGGAAAACTATGGAGAAAAAAAAGGAAAGAGAAAGCAAGCAACCAGGGCTAGTTAGAGGTCAAGTGTGTGTTTGTGCTCTTGCCTTACTCAGAGTCTTGTCTTTGCTACTCGAGTGTTGGAAGCTTTCCCATACCAAGTGACCAATTTTTGTCGGTGTGGAGATGAATGAAGGCCAATAGGAGAAGGGAACAGATAAAGCCCGAGGAGGAAGAAAATTGTGTATATTGGTCTAGAAGCTTGGTTTCTGGAGGCCAAGAGAGTGGTCCTTGGCTGAATCTAGAATCCATGGACATGAGGGAAGGCCGTTGCTGTCTCAAAAGGGCAGATTATGCAATATGACCCATACTGCCACAAAAGACATGGGGTTCCTGGGACTCAAAGCTGATGTAGGAGACAGTAGACTAAGGTTAGTGAGTTCAGATGACTGGTGTATGTTTTGTTCCCAGAGAGAGCTTTACGCACATAAAATA
>PVIH01000297.1:320126-395142 GCA_004025045.1 Sigmodon hispidus
CCCCCCCCCCCCCCCCCCCCCCCCCCCCCCCCCCCCCGTTCCCGCAGGAGGCAATGCTGCCTCCTTGCTCTGGGTTTCAAACTACCAGGTAATTCTGGGAGCATTTACGTGTTAAACTCTGAAAGTCTGCCCCTTGGCCTGCCAAGTAGATTTAGTTTAAAAATAACTCCTCACAGCTCCGGTTGACAGTAATTTGTGAAATTAAGATGGTGTCAAAGACAATTTTATGAAAGTGAGTGTTGTCCTGGGTAATTGTGTTTCCTGAAAGATGAGCAGATATCCCAGTCCAGGACATTCCATTAGCCTTCATTTCCCTCCCCCAAACCAAACAAAATAGACCCCTGTTTCTCTCAGAGATGGGCCTCATTTTCAGAGCCGACAAAACTATTCTTGCTGGGCCCAAAGATCAGAATGTGTGCTCAATGGGGATGAAAAATGATAATGCTGACATGGATGGGGAATTTTCTTAAACTAAGCTGCCCTGCTCCTAGGAAGCAAAGCAAACCCCAGCTCATTAGCCACGAGGTATTTTCTAAGGGAGCTGCTGCCAAGCCCTGAGTCAGCATCCATCCTCCACCTCTGCATTAATAAGGGCTTCTTGTGGACTCTCTGAATCCAGGAATCCCTTGCTAGCGCTACAGTGGAAAAAAGGCATCACTTATAGAATTAGGAAGTCCAGCTACTTCTGGCTTCAAGCATTGTTTGATTCAGGGGCACAAACAATGTCATGCATACCCAGTCTTATCGTCAGCTGGGATTCACATTCTCATATGTCAGCTGCTCTCTCAGTAGGTGTTTATTCCTCGGATTATTATAATTTCATATCTACAAAGTACAACTCTTCTGCATAACAATCCTATTTTTATCTTTAAATTATTATAGCTTTAAATTCTGGGCCAGCCATTCACTTCCTTCCTCTCTTCTTTCCTTTCTTCCTTACCTTTTTTTTAAAAGACTAATTTTATTTTTAATTTTGTGTGTGTGAGTATGTGTAGTGCTCATGCACAAAACTGTGGGTACTTTCAGAGACAAGAAGAGGGCATCCTATCTCCTGAATCTAGAGTTACCAGCAAATTATGAGCCACATGGGGCCTGAACTCAGATGCTCTTCAATAGCAGCACTCACTCTTAGACCCTGAGCCTTCTCTCCAGCCAGGTTTTGGACCTGTTTGTAAACTAAAAGAGTATAGTCTAGAGCTGTGATTGGAATGCCTGTGACCTTCCAACACTAAATTCACATGTTGCAAACCAGCTCCAAAGGAAATAGAATTAATAAACAGGAGGTGTTGGTTAGGAAGTCTTTCTGAATGAAGCCTTAAACCTGCCTTTTTATTCCTTATACTATATGGGAATTTGAAGTAGTTTTCACTTATAAGGACTCTGCTGTCACCTTTATCTGGGACATCTCAGCCTTCAAAACTATGAGCAACAATTTTCTCTTTTTTATAAAATAGGCAAAGGCATTCCATTATAGCACTGGACCAGGAAGAAAGCAATTGGAAGACATCATGCTCAGAGAAGATAATAGCAGATAAGCAGAGGGGTAGTCCTGGTCATGGGATTAAAGATCAGAAGGATCAAGGGTGCGGGTCACAGTATTGGGGTCTCCAATGAGGATTGTACAAAGAAACATGGGTGAAGACTTTGCTACAAAGAGTTATTTTTTTCCATATTCTGGCATATTCAAAAGTTGTCTAGAAAGCAACCAAGACTCTTTCCAGAATCTGACCCTGCCTACTTAATATGTGGTTCCATCTTCAGGGCTCCAGGGATGGCTGCTCTGTCATCCAAGTCTGACCAACATATTTTAAGCATAAAACAAACAGGGGCAGAGCAAAGGCCAGGCCATACGGATCCACTTTTAATTTGAAAAAGAAAAGCAAACAAACATCTTTCCCTAGAATTTCTCTTTATACCTCTTTCATTTGAACGAAATCATACAGTCATTTCTAGCTTTGGGACATTTGAGGAATGAGAGTATTTTAAACCAGGGACATGGAAATCTCAAGCAAAACAGAAACACTGATACTGATGGGGAAGAGGGAAATGTGTATTAGGCAGGCATTTAACAATGTCAGCAATAGTTATCTGACACAGAAACACAAGCAGCGGAGCAAGGGGATCACTCCTCCATTGTTGGTGGGAGTGTAAGCTTGTTCAGCCACTCTGGAATGCAGTATGGCAGTTTCTCAGAAAATTGAAAATCAATCTCCCCAAGGATCCAGCAATACCACTTCTGGGTGTATACCCTAAAGATGCACAGTCGCACTCCAAAGGCATTAACTCAACTATGTTCATAGCAGCATTATTTGTAATAGCAAGAACCTGGAAACAACCTAAATGCCCCTCAACTGAAGAATGGATTAACAAACTGTGGTACATCTACACAATGGAATACTACTCAGCAGTAAGAAAAAAATGATATCCTATAATTTGCAGGCAAATGAATGGATTTGGAGAATATCCTCCTGAGCGAGGAATCACAAACCAAGAAAGATAAGCAGGGGATGTACTCACTCATTAGTGGACTCTAAACAAATCAACAAACAAACAAGAAAAAAGCCAAGCATGCCCAAGCTGCAAACCACAAACACTGAACAGCTTGAGATCAGAAACACGTTGGACTGAGTCCTTGGATCCCACTCCCCCTAGAGGAACACCTGACTCAGTCTTGAGGTTGGGGGGAGAAAGCTGGATTTGTCAGGAGTGGAGGCTGAACTAAGCAGTATTGACAGTAGGACCCTGTGACCACCTGCCACCTGCCGGGGGGGTTGGGGGGGATGGGGAGTTGTGGAGAAGAGAGAATGACCTGATGTGGTGGGAGGGGAAAGGGACCTTGAATAAGGATATACAAGGATAGAAAGTGTGACTTCTTTGTTCATAATAATAAAATTAAAAAAGTGTAGGCTGGACCATATGTCACCTCTTACAGTCACTTCTCTTTTCCATATTGGAAGATATTTCTAAACATCTGTCTCAAGAAGAAGAATCAACCCCTTGATGGTAGCATGGGACTAAGTTTCCCTGGAGTTATTTCTAGAAAACAAAATTACAAGCCACCTTCCCATGTAAAAGATGCCATGGCTTTCTTGAGAGATAATTGGTCTTTAACTTGAAACTGGTGACAATTGTACTGTGTAGTTTTATGTCAACTTGACCCAAGCTAGAGTTATTTGAGGAAAAAGAACATTAATTGAGAAAATAACCATGAACAAGCCTGTGGAGGTATTTCTTGATTGATGATTGATGTGGGCTGGTGGTCCTGGCAGTTATGGGTCATGGGCAAGCCTTAAGGAGCAAGCCAGTAAGCAGCACACCTCCATGGCCTCTGCATGGCCTCAGCTCCCAAATCCAGGTTCTGGCACTCTTTGAGACCCTGCCCTTTCTTATTTTGATGATGGATTATAATATGGAGATGTAAGATGAAATAAACTATTTTTTATGCTGCTCTTGGTTATGGTGTTTTATCTCAACAATAGAAGCTCTAACTAAGACAATCATTGAATATTCTTAATTTAATAACAGGATATATTTCTAAATGATTTTTAGATTACAGTTCTGTAGATTGTTGCTAGAAAACAGAACATTGTTACTCCCCTTGGCATATTGAGGTATACCGAGCAACAGTGTAAAACCTTTCATCTTTTAAAAATAAGATTCTTTTCTAAAATTGTATGTGTGTGTGTGTGTGTGTGTGTGTGTGTGTGTGTAGTCTATCTGTCTCTCTGTCTGTCTGTCTTTGTGTAGGTATGTGCACATGAGTACTGGCACCTGAGGGGATCAGAAGAATGAAACCCATGGAGCTGGAGTTCCAGGTAGCTATGGACTGCCTAATGTGATGCTAGGAACAAAACTTAGGTCCTTCTCAAGAGCTGTTCACTCAATCACTGAGCCATCATTCCAGCCCCAAGCCCCTGCATCACAATTGTGCATGCACACAATTTCAGTACAGGGGACCTCTGCAATCATCCCATTAAGTCAGCAAAACTGAGTAAAGATCATGTTGAGACCAGTCTTGGTCAATAATTGCCTTAGGCTTCCAAAGTAAGTTGACCCCACCACATGGTGGTAGGTGGAACAGCCACTTAACCTTGCCACATGTGGTCTTAAGAAACAACAACGAAGAAAGCAGGAGTTTTGCTTCAAGTGTTTTTTCAAGGCTACAAACTGTTGCAGTGTTTTATTTTCTACTTCATAGGATCAGGAGGTCACAGGCTATTGGGTTGGAAAGGAGCCTGGTGATCATCAGGCCAAATCCCTTCATTTTTCACTGATTCTCTGTGCAAATCTCATCTAATCTTATCATGTAAGAAACCTCATCATCTGCAGAGCTGTGCCGATGGCTCCGCTCCTGTGGATTGGAGGGTTTAAAATCACAGACCCAGATATGATTTGGCTAGAGAGGCTTGGCTTTTGCCATGTGGAAGAGGGAAGGGAAGGAATCTGAAACGGTTTACTCTCTGCCAGAATCTTTTTAGGGACTGATTTTTTTTTTCTTCTTGCTTTGACTTACTTTGTCATTACTTAAGAATTACAGAAAAGATGCAGGATGAATCCTCCATCCCCCGTGCCATACTCGGGAGGTCCCTGCGTTAATTGTCAACAGATATAACAATAAAAGAAAGAGAGAGAGAGAGAGAGAGAGAGAGAGAGAGAGAGAGAGAGAGAGAAGAGAAAAGAGGAGAGCAAATTTTTTTTCTGAATAATTTTCAGTAAATGTATTTTGGTCATCAATACTTCAGTGTATATTTCCTAAAAATAAGAAATTGTCTTACAATAAAAATAGGAAATTAACATTAACCTTAAACATTAGCACTGTTAACATTAAAGTTAACATATATATAGACTTAATTCAGGTCCCTCCATCTAACAGTGCTGCATACGAACAGAGAAAATCCATGCAGCGTAAGATACAAATGCACTCAGTTGCCATGCCTCATCTTCTTGGAACAGATCTGAAGTCTTCCCTTATCTTTCTTGACCATGACAGCTTGGCAAATACAGCCCAGCTATTTTCTTATTTCAGACTGAGTTTTTAGACTATTAATATTCTATCCAAAGCCCGAGAAAAAGGATTGGTGTGACATTGTTTAACTTGTGATTAATGCCCATGAGCCCAGTTGCCTTAGAATTACACCCCACTGCAAGTAGCAGGAAGGCAGGTAAGAGCTGCTATGTCTAGGCTTCATTTGGGGGAACAAAAGTCTGTACCCATCAGAGGTCCTATGCTTTTATGAGATGTGATCCAGAGGTGGGAAGTCATTTTGACTTTTCTCACAATGTAGAGTGACGTTCCTTGCCACAACCAACTACACAGAGTCTTAGTCACTACGGCTACTTGTCACAAATGAAGGATTGTTTTGTTTGTTACTCACTAAAGCCTAATTAAAACCAAGGTTAGCAGGGCATCTGCCAGTATCTGACATCCTCCCACTTGCCTTCTGCAGTCCCATCATCAGTCTAGAAGATTCATTAGCTTTTAGTGCATTAGGCAAATTTGCTATAATTGCAGAGAGAAAAAAGAACAAGGGGTCCATGGCACCACAGGGGCACTATACTAGTCCTTTCCTCGAAGTCACACACTCTAAGAAGAGACCCTCAATTGCCTTTATTGATTTCAAACCTCTAATAGATCATATTTCACTGAGCAAAGGACAGGACCCTCAAAGACAGCCCCGTCTCCTGCGACCTTTGTAAGGGTCTTGCCTTGAAGGGAAACATATCTGTGGGACTAATGACAATATAGAGGGAATTAAAATGAAGACATCAATTTCTTCAAAGATGAGTCTGAGAGGGACTCAGTGAGGTCCTTTCCCACCCCTGACTGGTCCAAACTGGATTTCCTGCCCCAGTGTTATACACAGAGAAATAATCCTGAGGAGGATTCTAAACTCCTTCCATTAGGAGTTTCTAAATTGAGCTCAACATGGAGTTCTCTGCAGCAGCGATGTTCTGCACCCTGGAAGAACAAATTAGAGAATGGCTGTGAAAAGGAATCCCATACAGGAGAGCAGGCAAGCTGTTGTCTGGGAACAACCCTTAGTCATTGTCTTCTATTCAATAACAGTGTAACTGTTCCTTAAAAATGGACTGTGCCAGAAGTAGCACACTAGATTAGAAGATACACTACTGAGCATGACTGTGAGGATGTTTCCATAGAGATGGAACTGAGGTTTCTGGCCCACCCAGACTGGCTGGTGGTCCAAACCCACAGACCTGCAGTCCCACACTGCCTAGCTCCATGGTCTGGACCTGCCTACCCTGCTTAGCCCCCCCAAAAAATATGACTTAAGTGCTTATATTAATTACATACTGTTTGGCCTATGTCTCGGGCACATTGCTAGCTAGCTCTTTTATCTTAATTCAACCCATTCCATTCATCTGTCTTGCCACATTGCCCGTGGCTTACCTATTTCATTAGATCTTATTTCTTGGGCGGCTGGATCAAGTCTCTTCTGACTCCACCCTCCTTCTCCTACCTATGCTCTGATTTCCCTGCCTACTTGTACAATGCCTGTCAAAGCCAAATAGTCTTTTATTTCACAGCATACAAAAAGACATTGCCACATCAATAGAAAGATTCACCATAATTGTGAATGGCACCATGTGACGCTGCAGTCCTGGGCTAAATGAGAAGGCAAAAGTGGATAGAACACCTGCATTAATCTCGCATTGCTTCCTGATTGCAGATGTAATGTGACCAGCTGCCTCACATTCCTGTTATGCTGACTTTCCCACAGCGATGAACTGTACCCCTTCAAACTGTGAGCCAAGCCAACACCCCCCCCACTTCCTTAAGTTCCTTTGTTTGGTATTCCATCACAAGGACAAGAAAAGCAGCCAGTATCATACCAAGTGGCCTAAAGATATTTTTCTTTAAGTTTGAATATTTACTATAAAAACAAACACAACAAAATATAGAAAAATATGTAGTTCTTAACTCACTGTTTTCTCTAATAGAATGAATGAACCCAGAGGTAAAGCAAACAGACACCTCACAGGCTCTCTGGTCAGTAGAGCAAGATGAGTCACAGAAGAAATGAGAAGAAGAGAGAAGATTAAGGAAGGAGATCAGAAAGGAGAAGAACAGCCTTTGCAAGGTTTCCTTTGAGAACCACGACCCTACGCTGAAGCCCTGGTAGGGAAGGAGACAGTTAAAGGGGAGATGCAGCCATCTTTTTATCTTGAAAAATTAGCGTGTTCAACAGGCGTGAGAAATTCTGGAACTTGAAGCTGGAATCCAAAGGAAACACACTAAAGCCTCTGCTCCATACCCACCAAAGGAATTGTTTTAGGAACAAAACTCTGCCA
The DNA here is from genome assembly GCA_004025045.1 of Sigmodon hispidus. Lineage (NCBI taxonomy): Eukaryota > Metazoa > Chordata > Mammalia > Rodentia > Cricetidae > Sigmodon > Sigmodon hispidus. The sequence goes on from PVIH01000297.1 coordinate 327,438, forward strand.
GGCCCACGATGTGCAGAACTCTTATAACCCACCAAAACATAAAATAAACAAAAATGCAGTTTTTTTCTCTTTCAAAATTATGAGAGGGGCTGAAAAGATGGTTCAGCTGTTACGAGTGCTTACTGCCCCTACAGAAGCCCTAAATTTGGTTCCCAGTATCTACATCAGGCAGCTCACAGCCAACTGTAATTCCAACTCCAGAAAGAAAATCCAATGTTCTCTTTTGGCCTCTGTGGATATTTGCACTCATATATGCAAAAAAGCCACACAGTGACACACAGATATACACATAATTAAAAAAATAGAGAATCTTTAAGCCAAATTTCTCTCCCAAGACTTGAATATATACAGTAAAACAAACAAACGCTGTCTTTGTAAAGAGAATAGAGATTGGAAGCAGGCAGGTACCAGGTGCCCTTTTCTCCCAGAAGAGAACCAGCTGATACAAAGAAGTTTACATATATTCTAATCTTTGTCTCATGCATTTTTATAAATTGTAGTAAGGCTATGAGCACACAGGAAAGAAAACACACACACACACAAACACACACACACACACACACTCCCCACAGGTCTGCAGAAGAGGGCACAAACGTTGAACCGTGCTTGGCTTTGTGTAGCTTTGGACATTGGTGAGCATGGACATGTGGAGACAGCTGGATACAGATTCACAGCCAGCGTGAATTCTTTATGAATTCCAGCTGTCCTGTTTCCCCAACAAGTAGAAAGCAAAGCAGATGTAGGTGAAATAAAGCATCTTCTACTCTCCTCAAATCTGTCTAGCTGAAGAATGGCCCGGTGCAGAAGAATTGTGCAGAAATAAAATTTGTTTTGGTGATTGTGGTGGCTTTTCTTGGTTGCCAACTTGACAATATCAGGAGTTACCTAAAACTCAAGCTCTGGCACACCTGTGAGGTATTTTGTTTTGTTTTGTTTTGTTGTTTTTAATGAAATAATTTGAAGTAGAAATGTCAGCTTTTATTCTGGATTTTTGAGATAGATGGGAAACTCCACCTTTAACCTGGGCTGCACCTCCTGCTGGCAGCCTATGTACAGGACATGGAAGAAGGAAGTCTGCGCTCTCTGCCAGCTTGCTCTCACTCTTGCTGACAAGTCCACTCCTTCACTGCCATTAGAGCTACTTCTTCAGGAATCTGGCATCTACTGAAGGCCAGCTGAAACATCCAGCTTGTTAGACTGAATAATTACTGGATTTCTGGACTTTCCCTAAGTAGATAGCCATTGTTGGAGGACTACAGTCTTTAAGCCACTTCAATAAAGTCTTTTTATATATCATTATTCTATAAATCCCTTCCTCTAGAGAAACTTAACTAAAATAGTGATAAAGACAGGAGACTCAGTCTAGGAACAGAAGGTGCCTTTTCAGAATAAAAGCCCTCTTCACCTCATTGCTTTTTAATTGTTTCTCCATTGCTTCTCCAAAACAAATTTTCTTGAGACATTTAGACATTTGCTGGAGCTTTTTTTTAAAAAGGGGAAATAAGTAGGTACCCGAAGATGCTTGAGGTACACAAAGATGCAGAGGACAGCCCTGACTGGTGCCACCTAGAAGTAGGAAATTGTTCTCATGGGGCCAAAAAGTGTCAGAGTGGGCACTCTTCTTACCTTCACCTCTGTGCCAAGTCTGTCATGCCAACCCTGAAGGGTTCTTAGGCAGGCAAAAGCAGAAGACAGAAACTGCTGTGAACTATGAGTTCCCATCCCCATGTAAGTGATGGTACTAAAGGATGGAATAAAACCTTCATGACAAGGAATCCGACAGTGGGACACCTTGGGTGGGAGGGAAAAGCTGTCAGGCATTCTGAGTTTATGGGGGTACAAACATGGTATTGCCAGAATAAGCCATATGAATATAGCTCTCAGAGTCACACACCACCTGGCCTCATAGATGTCACAGGCTACCTTCTCCTACCCCAAACCCATTCATGGGCCAAGAGTGCAGGAGGGTTATCCCTAGTCTATAGAGAGGAGAATGAGGCACAAGTTCCTGGGGAAAGCATTTTCTTGTGGTCATAATGTAATCACAGATTAGAAAAGTCCCAGTTACCTTCAGATCAACAGGACATTCTTCCTCCTGAGGAATTTCTTTAACAACAGTTGTTCAGCTCAAATTGATGCCAGTCGGCCTCAGCCTCAAAACAGATAATGGACCCATGTCAGGCATTGCCTAGCCACCTGCTATAGATAACTATTCTAAAAGGACAGACAGATGACCTTCAGTCTATAGCCCTGAGTTCCAAAGATAAAGCCTCAGGTCTTTGAAAGAGGTTGTTGAGGGATCATCAAGTAGGGTAGGTTTGTCCCAGCCCAACCATTGGCTGTCTGGAATTGGCATGCAGGCACAGTTAAAAAGCAGAGTTCAAAATCTGTAGCATTCATAGCTTGAAGTCTCATAAAAGCCTCACTGCCCAGGGCTGCTGTAAACCTGAGTATTCAGAGTGGATTAGGTGTTCACATACCCTCCCTTCTCTGCAGCAAACCTCATGGAGAGGAGCCCCAGATGAAGAGAACTACTAAATCCCAGCTCAGTGTGCCAGTGGCCCTTTGTACATGCTAATCTTCAGTGGTGGTCATGGAATCTATCAAAGCCAAAATTGTGCCACCAACCCTGGCTTCTCATGCTGTTGCTGCCATCCTCATTCTATTCCTTCTCTGTACTGGCCAATTATATACATCATTTATACATGATGCTTTTCCAGAACTCATGAATGTTCACTCTAGACAACCCAACAAACGCCACCGGTAAGCCAGCAAACTGCTATGGGACTCAGCTGCATTTTGCTCTCAGGTTACAAGGGCAGAGCTGAGTAGCCAAAATATAGTTCACATGGCCTGTGTAGATTTTCTGCCTGGCCCCTTACAGAGAGGGCTTGCCACTCCTGCACTATAGAATTCGGTGTTTGATTTTGAACATTGCACCATGAGTAAACATTGCCCTGTCTCCTGTGGGGAGAGACAGAATGCCTTAGTAATTTCTCTCAAATCATATAATACTGAGTGGAAGAGGAAGCCTAAATCCAAGTTCACTCACTTCAAAGTCCAAATGGACAGTTGTGCCCATGTGCAACATTTTCAATGGACTGGCAGGAAATTGGATAGAACAGTGAAAACGGTCTTCTTCTTCCAATTGAGCACCCGGTCTAAACAAGGTAGAGTTTAGACTTAACAGTTATCCTTGGTCTTTTCTTCACAGGCTTCACATGATAGGACTTCTCTTAATACTTCCAGGCAGCAACTCACAGCTTGTAAATAAACCTGAGTCCCAGAAAGGCCAGGCAGCCAAGAGCAACTCCTGGCCAGGCCAGCCACAGTTACCATGGCAACCGAGTCATTTTCATTACAAACCCTGCAACAGGCTTCTAGAAGGTGATTAATGGTTGACCTCTGGGGGCTGGGAACCTTCTGAAGGAGTGTTTGGGAAGGGGTTGGGGTTTAGGCTGATACAAGGGTGGGACCATCAAATTCTTCCTGGTGATAGAGGTAACGTCCTAGATGGGGATTTGGAGATGAAATTGTTCATTCTCTCACCCTAAAGGCTGGCTAGAAAGCATTCGCAGTATGGGAAATAGTCTCCAGCCTTGAACGGGGCTGCCAAATTCAGAGAAGCAAAAAGAAAGGCTACAGGGAAAACATCAGGCTGTGAACTGGCTATCCTTATTGGATGCAGGGCACCCAGTCAGCAAAGGAAATGATAGGAAAGAGAATGGGGAATGTCAACAACCATGCAGTAAAAAGTGGGAGCATCTCATCTTCTAGGAGGGCAAAGAGAAGCACTTTCTATACACTCTCGAAAAGTAGGTGGAGAAGGAACAGCCAGTCACCAGTCAAGCGTCAAACCCATGTTGAGAACTCCAAAGGGTAGGTGACTTGAGAAGACTCAGCCGTCTCTTACCCTAACCTACCTCCAGTGAGTATAGACTAACTGCCTTCCAAGTGGGGTGACCTGAGTCCTCTTATCCAACCTCAGGAATCTGTTGTAAGACCATTTCTCTTCCTTCCTTGGCAATTTTTCTCTCTGCTAACAGCTGGATGGTTCTGACTGCCTAGTCATTGTGTTGCTTTGACCCTTTTCACTGTTAGTGAGTCACTCTCTGCCTGGAGTTTGGCTGGAGTGGTCTGGAATTTTCTGTGATGCTATAAGAATCCCAGGAGCTGGACTGGATCTGGTTCATCCTTTTCTCTGAGATGGCTTAGCTCTGAGATCCAGACTGAGAGGAGAGAAGTGTTCTCATTGCTCTGGAGTCTTAGTTCACTGTTTAGAAGTGAGTAAATTCAGAACCAGAAGTCGAGGATCTTATCTTCTATGGACCCCCTAGAAGAGCTAAAGTGGTTAAGAGAATAGAATCTCCAGCCGGGTAGAGACCTGACATTTTAGTTGGGTCAGGCTTATTATCTGGCCGAGGGTCCCCCTGAGAAGTCAGACTAACTTCCAGACCTGCTAAAGAGGTGGGTGGAAGGAGATAATGCACTTTTTCATGAGTAGAATCAGCTCCTAATTATAATCTATGAGCACAGGCTCTGTTCACATTGTACTTGATGTTGATCCTTGTGTGCAATGTGTAAGTGTGGCAGTAGCAATGGAGAAAGATGCTAGTAGACACACACACACATACACACACAAACATACACACAGACACACACATGCATAAACACACATTTACATACACACACATATACATACACAGACACACACACACTCACACACACACACTGAATGATGTAGTCTAAAATGCATTAGCTCCCTATTAAAGGCTTCTATGACCTCCTTCAGAAATGGCACATGGTAGCTGTGTTTTGCTTCATATGATGGCTTCTTCCCCTTGTTAGAACTCTTCACTTTACCTCTTCATCTTCCACCACCCCTCTTACCTTCTAGTTCATTATCAAGAACACTAAACTCTTATCTCCCAGGAACCCTGCCCTTAACCAGCCCTTGGTGCCCCTCTCTGTATTTATACCCTATACTTACTGCAGCAGAGAAACATGGATCTTGCATGTTCGGGGGTCTGTTTTCTGTGGAAATTGTGGTTGTAGAAATGCCATTCCTCTTCTTTGCAAAATTAGCACAAAATTCCTATTTGACATGGCCATTAGAAGCAAGAGCGGGGAGTGTTGCTGTGGTTCCTCCATAGGAGACCCACAGAAAGAGCCCTGCCTGGGGCTGCCATCAGTATCTCAGCTATGTGTGAGTTCCACTCTTTTTGGATTACATGTGGCCTGGTTTTCATCTCAGTTTGACTTCCTCTGCCACTTAGTGTGTGCCTGGCCTTCCTCCTTGTCAGGCAGTATGTCTTCAGGGAATATAAATTAATATTAATTTTAGCCTAAGTAACAAATGGTTGGGAAGGTAACGACGTAGAACAAAACTGAGTAGAATGATTTGCAAACCACCCACGGGAAAAGAACTGCCTTCTATCTCTCCTGGAGAAGGGGGCTGAAATGTCTTTAGCCAAGGATGCCCCTCTCTAAAAGTGAGTGTGATGAATATCCAGGCCTGGGGAAGCACTCTCGTGTAGCCCTGTGGCCAGCTTGAGCCCCCTGCCCCTCCTTTCTCTCCTTAAGTCTCTCTCCCAGAATGCTCTGGCAGCCTCTCCCCTGCCCCTTGTCCCCCACTGTGTCAGCTCCTACCTGTTCAGCATCTCTCTCCCCAGGGCCCTGTTCACAGCCAGGAAGCTGATAAACTGCACTCCGGTGATAATGGATGGTAATAAGTTAATGTGCAACCCCTCCTGGAAGCATTTGCATTCTGACAGGGTCTTTCTGAAGAAAAATCGTTCTTAACAACAAAATGACTGGGATTGGGAGCATTCCAGCACCTGCGTCTAGCATGTCTAAAGAAATATATTTATGACAAGAGACATTTTGATTCTTTTCATACTGGGCCTTTTTTCCAGACAGAGACCAGTAAAAGGAATCTTCGGGGGTGGGGGGAGCTGCTAAAATATACTGGCATAAGAAAGTAACCTCCACCTCAGATACAAGCAGAAGATACTCCTGAAAACACAGAGTCTCAGAAATAGAAGGGGAATAGAGTGGAAAAAAACCCCCAGTAGAATAGAAGTGACATATCTGGGCTATGCGTATATCCACCCCTGCATTAGGAGACTGGAACCGCCTTTGCAGCCAACACTGTCTCTGGGGTAAAGTCACATTAGAAAGGCTGTTTCTATGAGGTTGACTGTCAGCCGTTTGGGCGGGGGGATGAGCAGTGGATGAGGCAGGGAGACATGCTCCAGAATGACTGGACTGCCAGTGGCCCATAGAACCCACATGACAGCTGGGGCCCCTCCCTGATCTGCACCAACCTCCTGGTGGTCACAGGTGCTCTACAGTGCTGACAGGTGTGGCCAAGCCACAATATAGGGTCACTAGCACCAGCTGTCCACAGCTCTCCCAAGCAGGCCACCCTGAATTCTATTTCAAGGCCAAAGAAACCAAACCTCCATGAAGGGACACCATATCTGAGTTCAGATCCGCTAGTATCCTCCTCCTGCCCTCTGTAGAGCAGATGGTCCTGATCTTTATTGACATAACCTATTACAGAGAAGCCTGCTTCACTTCTTTTCATTGCAATGTTTTTCATTCTTAGAGAGAATTCTTTATCCTGGAGCTTGGACACAATCACACCTAGCCCAAGTCTCCTTGTCTCCCTCCTTACAGGTCCCTTTCTAGAGGATTCAGAGCAAACCATTGTCTACTGCAAAGTGGACCCTGCAGCCATGAACTCATCTGGTGCACACAGAACACAGGACCAATTGCATCTGAAAATAAACACTGCTTCTATGAAGTTACTGTGAGCACTGCCAGCTGGCTATGTGGACAGAGACTTCAGGGTACTAGGCCACCACGTAGGAAGCAGAACCTGAGAGATGCAGGTCAAAAGATTGTAGTGAAATAAGAAGGGTGAGTTCAGGAGATCTATTGGGTAAGGCTGTGATGGTTGTTAGTAAGGATATATTGCAACTTGAAATAAATGATATTAAGATTTCTAGCTAATAGAATATGTTATGTGTTCTCATACTGCTATGTTTTGAATATTACTTGATCTTTATGCTAGAATTTCAGTCCTCTGTGTGATGATGTTGGGAGAGGGTATGGGTCTTTAAGAGGTGGGACCTAATGGTAGATCTTTAGGTAATTGACAAGGGTGCTGTTCTCTGGATAGCTTAATGTAGTTCTTATGGGCCCTGAGTTCTCTCTAGTAGTTATCAGAGAGCTTGACCCACATTGTCTCCATGGCTTCCTTTCTGGTTATGTGAGCTCTTCCTCTGGAATACACATCTTCTACAATGCATTGATCATTAGACCCTTACCAGAGCCTAAACAAATGGTGTTCCTAGATATTGGATTTTCATTTTTCAAAATTATAAGCTTAATAAACCATATGTACATAAGACAAACCATATGTTCTTCAGACATTTTAATATACTAATAAAAAATAGTCTAGCAAACACTACAAGAATAGTAACTATGAAATCATGTATATGCTAATTCTTTGACTTAGCCACTCCATAGCATACACATATAGGAAAATTTCATCTTGTGACATAAATGCTCTTATAACCATAAGATATAAAGTATATACACCAAGGGCTCATATGCTAAAAATCTTATTCCCAGTTGGTGGTACTAGCAAGGGGCGATTGGATTATTAGTAAACAGTCCATTCTTGAGCTCAAAGCCAATTGGGTTAGTTGAAAGAGGTGAGTTACTGAGAGATTGTCTTTGATTGGTCTATCTTATCCTTTTGAATTCTGCATCCTGGCCACCATGGCATGAGATGCTCTGTCTCAGCACAGGCTCAGAAGAAACAGAAGCAAGTGACCATGAGTTAAAACTTCCATACCCACCCACAAACCAACCAACTAGCCAACCAACCAAACAACCAACCAAACAACAAACAAGCAAGCAAACAAACAAACCCTTTTCATCCTGAAGTCAGCTAACATAAATATATACAATTTTGTCAACAGAAAAAATAAGTGAAATAAATTGGTTCAGGTGATCTTGGAGGTAGAATTACCACTGATGACAATTATAGGCAAGTGAGCTGCAGCCTGGTCAGAGGAAGATTCAAACAGGCAGCACTCTCTAAAAATAACAGGCTATCTTGGGAGCTCATGAGATCATGATCCCTGGGGTGTTCAAGCAGAGGTTCAAAGATGTCTATAAGAGAAAGACACCAGCAATCAAGCACTCAAAGATGGCTGGCCCCGTCGACTTCTAATGGTTGTTTAAAGAATTGTGTTTGTAAAAGGCTTCTGATTGGATAGACAAATATTGATTGAGCATTGTTACCTCACTTAGAATCACCACATCAGGTTGGGAGGGACGGAAAGGTAAATTAACATTTATTGAAAATCCATTATACCCTGGACACATTATCTTTAATCTTCACAGTGTATGAGGAAGGTTTTTTCTTTTTCTTAAATTCCTGTTTTATAGTGAGAAAAACCAATTTTAGAGTTGCTAAGAACCTTGCCCAAAGTCACACTGTGTCATCAGGAAGTACTCCTATAGTGGAGTCCAACGTTGGCATCTGCATGCTCCACAGCCTGCTTCTCTTGGCTGCCTTCCTAGGGGCCTCTTCTCCTCTTCACCTCCATGGAGAATGGACTTTTTCAGTAGTCTGATAGACCAGCCAGAATCTGTCACTAAGAAAGACCCACTAGGCAGAAAGATCCTCTGTGATAGTGCCAGATACCTGCCAGCTAGGGTAGCTCCCACAGCAATCAAGCAAGCAGCTGACTGACTTAGCCCAGGCTAGTGGGATCTACACTGCAGTGTTTGAAGAACCTGTGCCCTTTTCCATGCTGTTGCTGCAGTGTGAGGTCTAGTATCAGGAAAGCTGCCACCTTTGGTGGTTTACAGGCAAATTGCAATGTTGTTGACAATAGTCCCAACATCTCCCAGGGGAACCAGAGACCTAGACATGTAACTGCTTCTTTGCCAAAGCAGCAGCATCCTGGAGAGTGATGTGGGACTTTGGTTGGTTTTTGGATTATGACCAATTCAGTCACTGATGTGTGAGGAGACATATGCTAACAGGTTTGCCACCAGCCGGACCCTTAGTGCTTTAGGCCATTACTGGTACAACAATGGTTCTGTGTAGGCAAAAGCACTCCTTCCTAGAATCTATGCATTACCTTTATTGTAGCAATACTTTCTGTATCTAGTTCAGCCTCCTGAGGAAACTGAGGCAAACTAGAGTTGGAAAGAAACTCCAGAGTTGGCCCTGAGTCAGAGTGTTTGGCCCCAAGTCCAGAGGAAGCTGATGCTTACAGATACCTTAGCACCCTGGTCCATAGGATGAAACCTCAAGCTAACAATCCAAGAGGGCAGTCATTCTCAGATGCCTAGAGAAGAGATAGATGTGGCAGAGGTGGAACAGGGTAGAGATAGAAAAGGCTGCCTCTCTGCCCTGAGCCCATTTCCAGCATAAGACTTGGCTTCTCTGGCTCCACTTTCTTTTGCTTGTTTGATAAGGTCCAGCAAGACCTTCACTGTGAATAGAAATTACTCCAAGACTGTGCTCCTCTCCTATGCAAGGGACCCTCCCAGCTCTTTCTTAGCCCTTTCTCTGCAGAACATCAGAATGAGCCTGTATGCCTCTCCTGCTTTCCACCTGACCTTGTCTTCCTATGATCTGTCTTTATGAAGATGAAGCCTCTAATATCCTAAAGAAGTAAGAACTGAATGTGAATCCTGAATGAGAGATACATTTTAGCAGATGCTCAGAAATCAAAAGAAACTCTCAGAACCTAGAATTCAGAATCAGAATTCTAGCATTGGACCTGACAGACACTCAGGGCAACAGCCTGGCAGGGAAGAGTGCATGGAAGCAGCTGAGCAGAGATGCTGGCAGCAGGTCCATCAGCAGTACAGCTGCCTCCCTCTTTCTTTCAAGGGTCTTGCCTTGGACCTTTTACTTGATGCAAAGACCAAGGCTAGAGATAATTTCCAAGGGAAATTCTACCCTGTGGGCAGGCAATGCATTTGCTTAGTTAGCCAGGCCAAGTTTCTTTGTGTGTTTCCACTCACTAAGGATGAGGTGGGAGAGGTGAGCAGGCAGGTTAGAAGTACAGAGCACGAATTCATAATCAGGATTTACCAGATCCTCTTAGAGGGAGTCAGCATTTGTAGGGCAATGAGATTATTTCCAGAGCTATGAGCAACAGCCATGGCTGGGTGAAAAATAGAAGCAACAGAAAGGAGCTAGAGCTGGAGACAGGCCCTGAGGCTTTGCTGTTCTTGGAGTCTTCAGAAAAAAAATTTTTTTTTGACCACAGCAGAACTTACAACATACCTTTCAGGAATTATCATTACACATGATAGTTCTAAATATTAACTATTAAAGGCTGGGTTAGTGGTTTAAAGATTATAAGAGAAGAATTTTGATGCTTTTGTTTTGATTTTTTTTTCTCTTTTTTTTGCCACAAGTGAAAGATTGTTTCTCCCTTTTCCATGTAAAGATTAAGTGATTGCAAGAAAATTAAATCCCCTCAAAAAAGGATTGGAAGAAAAGCTGCATATCGTGGTATACATCTACAATTCTAGAACTCAGGAAACTGAGCCTGGAGGATGATGAGCTGCAGCCTACCCCAGGCTACACAGCAAGACCTTGTTTAAATGACTAGCAAGAGTACTGGACAGCAGACTTCACAATCCCAGATCCTGAAGAAGGCCCTGACCCATCTGTCTGGTGGAAGCAGGCATCAGAAGTTCATTCTGGAGTGTTCTACAAGACTGGCTGCAATCCCAAATGGCCCCATAAGGCCACCAGTGGGAACACTCCAGGGAGCTAATGAACTCTGCCCTCCCCTAGTTCAGATGCCTGGTTATGGACTCACATCTGTTTGCAGACCAAACCCTCCACAAGTTCCAAACTGGGTAAAATGGGTGTGGGAGAGGTGTGCACTCTGCTGTTTCCAGTTTAGCCCTGAAGTCTGGGAACCACAGGCATCCATAATTCACATATTCATATGCTATAGCATATTTCCCCCTTTGTCACATTTCTGAACAGTTGAATTCCCCTAGCCACAAACTTACTGCTTTTAAAACAACATTAATAACGAATTAACTCTGTTCAAATCTACCCCGGAAGAGAAAGACAATGGCTGGGAGAGACTCCTGAGTTTGTTTTCCCTGACAGAGGGGCCTCTGGGGAGTCACAGGAGGAAACAGATATTAGAGCTGGAAAGCTTCGATCCTGGACAGCCTGGCAAAATGATTTGGGAACTAAGGAATGAGAGGTCGCCCTGTGCCTTCTGAGTTCACCAGGGCCCTCTGACAGAGTTATAAAGGAAGAGAGACAAGAACATGGTAGATGGTGGGTTGGCGTGTAAGAATAAAAATACAGTTGGATTGCTCTCTAGCATTCTCTGTCTTCCCCAACTTCAGTTCTAAGTAATCCTCCCCAAGTCCTATCTCTGGAGACTTCAATGTCTGAGCCCCAAATTCCCATGGGCTATCACTCTGCGATTAACTGAAGAGCTAGGAACCCCCATTGCACCCTGAGCCTCTGACAAAGGCTCTGAATACCTCACTAGGAGAGCTAGCAGTTCACCCAGGTCAGGCCATGAGTGATATGGATCCACATGTCCTTCCCATGAATCCCTCATATGACAGTTCCTCCTGGCTCTACAGGCACCTGGGTCCCCACCATCTCTCACTGCCTCTTTTCCACAAATCCCAGCCACTATCCTCAGGAGGTCCTCCCCAGAGAATTGTTGGATGACTAAACAAATGAAGAAACAGCCTGGCAAATCATACATGGAGACGAAAGTTTCTGCCTCACAACTCTAGACACCTAAGAGGCTCAATGAATGGGGATCTCTAAAGGTGAGGTTTTGAAGAATACTGAAGTCCAAAGTATAGAGCCTACCACACCTGCAGAAGGCATTTTCACGTGACAAAAATTCCTGTCTGTTATTGCACTTGGGAGGACATTTGTCCTTCTGTGAGTGTTCAGAGAGACCGGTAGAAATTCACGCCCCACGCAAGCCTCCTAACGGAGGAAAGAAAGGCAGACTCTGACTGACAGCGCTGGGTAGGGTGGTGCAGGCCCAAAGGTTTCCCTCCAGGAAGCCCATTCTTCCCAGTCACTGAGCCAGGCCTATGCCCACCTGCCTAGAGAGATGCTTCCCTGAGCATTCCTGGTACAGGGAGGCTGTGATCCTTGGGGTGAATGGTGTAACACCTCTGCTTTTATCACCAGTATGATGAACACTAATGCCAAACAGGATCACGGCCTCTCAGAGAGCTATGCTCTATGGATCATACCACAGAGGTCCTGTTCCCTGGCGGCCTGATGGTTTACATCCCTGGAAATCTCCTGTTGGCCTGGTATTGATCTGGCTTTGAGGAAAACAAAAAATCAGTAAGAAAAATACACACCACAGGCCAGAAATAGAATCTGTCTTTGCAGTTGTAGCAAACAGTCTCCCACAGCTGGGTCCATTTTGAACATGGTTCCTCTGAGTGGAACCCAGAGCCCAGAGCTACAGCTAGCTTGTGCCTTACAAGACCGCAGGGGCCCAGCTACATCTTGCAGCTTGTTGCAGCGTTTTATGGGCAGGGTAAATATTTGTATTATATTCACAAGCACAGCTTGGAGCCTAAGCCCACTTTATGGCCAGACCTAGGGAAACCGGAGGGTCATGCTGTGTGAACTACAAGAAAGCATACTTTGCTTGTGTCGTGGGTAGGATGCAGTTTGTACTTGAGGGCAAAGACAGTTTCTGTACCCGTACTAAGGAGGGATTCTCCCTATTCAGATGTCCCTCTAAAATGTGTTCGCCCTACAAGCCTAAGGGGTCACCTCTAATCGTGTGTGTGTGTGTGTGTGTGTGTGTGTGTACCTGTGTGGGTTCCTGATGAGGCCAGGAGATAGCGTTGGCTGTGAGCCTCTGCCTGTTGCTTCTCGGACCGAACTCTGGCCCTCTGGAAGAGCAGCAGGCGCTCTTAACCACTGAGCTATCTTTCTAGCTCCTGACATTGACTTTAATTAAGCACCTAACATCTGCCAAGATGTTTTCAATTTATAGCAACTCTGCGAAGCAAGGATTATTATTCTCGTTGCAAGGGTAACCAGTATGTTGATTCAATAGGACCCATGAGATCAATTCAGAAGGAAAATGTGTTTTTGTTTGCTACTGTCCTTTCAAATGCATTTGGAGCTTCGCTTTCCCCCTTGACACTGGGTAAAATTTCTAAATTCTCTGTCCCCTCTTAGAAAATAGATATAAGCCATTTGAAGTCACCAATATAGGTTCTCAAATTAGTATTATAAGTGTCCGGCTTGGCAAAATAATCAACATATTGATCTTTATGCAATGATATGCTAATTAAGCTATTGTGGCTTTGTGCTGTGCAGAGAACATTGAGAGTGCAGTGATTAATTTTCACCCATTCAGGGTCCACTGAAGGTCAGGAGATACTTCTGGGCATCTGTCCTCTATGTGGTGACTCAGCCATCCAGGCACTTTGATCTGTGGTTCTATTACTAACCTATGATTTTTGCCCTGGGTAACTGCAAAAATGAGAACGTAGCCACCCTCCTATAGACCTCCCAGTGCTGAAGTCTGGGTATGACGACGCTTTCGGTCAGAGCTCCCTCCCAGTATCTAGCCATAATGCTCTGCCTCCAGGATCCAAAAAGGGAGTATGCCTCAGAAAAAAGAGAAACTGAGGAGAATGTGATGAGCTTATGACATTGCCTAAGCCACCATGGTAGCCCTCGCCAACTTACCTGGTGTAGATGGGCCCTATCATAGAGCTATGGGATGCAGCCAGCTTCATCCCTTCCTTTCAGGCACCTCCTCTCAATGAGTTGGATCCATGGAGGGAAGAAGAGTTGGAAAAAGAGAGAGATTTTTCCTCTGACAGCTCAGTCTTTGAATAAGGAAGGAAGTCGGGCCTGGAGCTGGCTAAAGCTGCCTTATCTTACATGGGTGATTCCATGGTTTGTCAGAGGACCCTGGGATAACATCTCTGATGGCCTGAGTTCTACATCACCTTCCTGTTGCCCCCTCTCCAGTTTTCTATTTTTCTTTTTAAAAAGTATATATGTTTTTTGAAATTTTGTGTTTATTTTTTGTTAATTCCTTACATATATATAACATTTTTATAGTATTCACACAAAGTGATTTGGGGCCTGTGTTAAGCCAGTTCACCATGAAATCTGCATTTCTAAGCCATGGTCATTCATATTTGGCTCCAGAATTAGCATTGCTTGTCTCTTTTGAGGTGAGAGCTGTTTCTTGCAATGAACACAGTGTTGCAATGTTCCAATGTTATAGCAATTTATAAAGTTTTTTCAGTAACAGAATGAAGAAAGTCATAAATCAACGTGCTTTCAAGAACATTGCTAAGTGCCACAGGTGAGTGCCATTGCATAGTAGAAAAGTCTTTCCTATAGGCCTCAGACACTGTCTGGTAGCATTCTTAGTCTTTGGGTTGATGGAGGCTAGGGATCTATTTGTGTGCTACAAAGATTTTTGCAACTGCAAGGGTGCTAGGTCACATACAAAGGAGGAAAATGTATTAAGGGGGCCAAAGATGGTCCAAGATAATTTGGCTCTGGACTTGTAGCATTTCAACCTTGCTATCATATTGAGGTTTTAATCAACCAACCACCTTTATAGACGTTCGCAGTAGGATGTTGCTCTCTTCTGGAACTTTTGATTCCAGTAGGCTCACATTTGTGCAGCAGGAACTCAGCTTCATAACCAGAGCATCTGGTGTACCTTGAGGTTCCATGGGCAGGAAGGACTCAGACGTCTGTTTCTGGGTTCTCCTCAATAAAATGGACAACACCGGGCTCTCTAAGGGGAGCTCTCCACCGAAGCAAAGCAGCTGCACCCCTTTCTCTTCTGGAGAAGGAAAGCTCTGCGTTGACTTATTTCAGAAGCATCCACTTTTAAATCTACACCCTCTCTTTAAGAATAAAAATATATGTGTGTGTGAGGTTTGGAATGTGTGTGCAGTTGTTTGCACGCAATCCCCGGGAGCTGGAGTCACAAACAAGTGTTACCTGCCTAACGTAGTCTCTTGGGACAAAATTCCCACCTTCTGCAAGAACAAGGCGTGCTCTTGACTGCTGAGCCATGTCTCCAGTTTCTTTAAATTCTAACAAATTGACAGTATATGATTCCTTTATTATTTAAGCAACCTAAAGGATTTAGTGTATGAATATCAGTAAACCTCATGGGACCCAGGAGCCTGACTTCACTGGAGTCCAGGGCTCAGTGTCAGAATGAGGCCTCTGATTTTTCCAGAACTCTCCCCGTGTCTCGAGGCTGACTTGTTTCCCTTCTGTTTTATCCTTTCTCTGATTTATAATATGATGATTTGACTTCTTCACTTCTATCATCTGACCACTGATACACATGTCATGTAACCCAGCTAGAAAAAGAAGGAAGGGAAATTTTCTCACCCCTCAGGTCCATGATCCAAACTCCCAGGACCAGGGGAGTCCCAGAGCCCTTGCCTATCCCTATCTCTCAGCTTTGGGGCAGGGAGTCCTTATAAGGACACAGCTGCCTGCAGCCTTGGGTCACAGACAAGTTTGGAGAAAAGGCAACCTCTCGTGTTGGCAGAAGAGGCCGAAGGGCTAGGAATCTCAGGAGGAAGCTGTGCTCCTCCAGCTGCTCAGCCAGTTGAACTTGTACAAATGTGCCAAGGAGTTCAAAGTCTAGCTCCCAGAGCACTAGGAGGTGGAAAAAAACCAATTCTAATTGTACAATCCACATAGAAATCAGGCCAGCTAGGAAAGCACCCTCTTCTGGCCTCTTTTATAAATATGCACTTCTTTCCTGCACATTAAAAACATTCCTTGGGTCTGGGAGTCAGCTCAGTGGTTAAGACACTTGCTGCTCTTTCAGAGGACCTGGATTTTGTTCCCACATCTACAGTGGCAACTTACAACTACTGCCTGTAAACCAGGCTTTGAAGGATTCTGAGGCCCTCTTCTGGCCTCCATGGGCACTGCATGTATGTGGTGCATATACATTCATGCAGACAAAGCATTCATACACATAAAATTAAAATAAAACTTGTTAATTTTTTTTTCTTTAGCAGTCTTGTCTCTCAAACAAAACTACAAATATGTACATTCAGAGCTATGGTTTTGTCAGTTTCTTATTTTGTGCCTTAAGTAATCCTGAGTACGGTCCTATCTCTAACAACAAATGAATGAATGGTCCCATAGGACAGTTTCCTTCTGTTTGCACCCACTAACACTACTCTGAGAATGACAAGGGAGAAACTGCCAATAGGTGCTGGAAAGAATTTCTTGCTGGCTTCCAAGAAAACTCAAGATTTAGTTAGACATACAGCGAACATTTAAAATGACAACTAAGCATAAAAGGCATAAAGAGAATTGCACAACAAACATTTGCTAATTGGTTCACAGGCTCTTGGGAGTCTGCTCCCGCATTGTTCCTGCTTCATGGCCACATCCTGGACCACCAAGCAAAAGCTTCTCTGTGACTTCCACCATCCCACTTGACATCTATGCTCTTGTCATTGAGGTAGCAGAGTATGCTCAGAGCTATGCTCTCATAGGATTCCATGTCTACATCATTTTTCTGTCAAAGAAGCCAGATCTCAGATTCTAAGCCAGGGAAATCAAGGACACTGAGGGAAGAGAGGAATCATGTAAAAATAACCTTGACCTTGGATTTATTTGCCTGCAGCTTAGAGTGTAGGCACTTCCCTGAGAAGACGGAGCTGAGACAAGTCTAAAGAGAAGGCCAGAGAGATGAGCTTGACAAGGCAGATACCTGTTCTAAATCAGGCTGTAGATGGTAGCTAAAACCTGCAAAAACATATCATTATTTAAAAATCCTATTAAGGCTCTACTAGGGACAGAGTAGAGTGGTGCTGGCTAATTTCAGGAAGTAACTGAGTAATTATAAGTACTCTAAATTAATTGATGGTTTTAAGGAAGAAATGGAGTGTAGGTAACACTGTGTCATAAACCCATCGTTTGGGAAGAGGAAGACTATTAATTCTCATGATTCCTCATACCACAGGACAGAAAAGTAATAGTTCAAGTTGTGTATGATGAAATCTAATGCTGTGGCATAATTTTTTCTCATCGATCGGTTCCCAGCCTATCTCAGATGATTTATGAGAATAACAGGAAGGAGTGCTCACTGCAGGATAGCCAGGGTTGGAGAGGTTTATGTGAAATACTGGTTTCCAGAGTTAATAGATTTTCAATTATGGACTATGAAATCGTGTTACATGCCTGCAGAAGTACGCCTGTAACAGAACCACTCCTTGCTCCTCAGACCTCATTCACTCCAGACTAAGTATCAGAGAAGATAAGAAAGGTTCCTATTGGAACAGTATCCTGGACCTGTCTAAGTCTTAACTTCCATTGCCAGGAGCCTAATGTCCCATAAATATTCATTCCCACATCCTTACAGCTGAAAAACTGGAAGAGTCTTGGTCCACAGAACCAGATTTATAACCATCTTCTCAGTGCAATGTGGTGTCCCAACAGAGTCTAGAATCAGAGATGAGCAGGTCCAGCAGTGGCAATGAGTCCAACCAGCAATGAGCTAATCAGCAAAAATACAGAGTTTGAAACCTGAAGAACAAGAAGGAATTAGAAATAACAAAAACTTCCTATGTTGTGCACTGCAATCCCTCATCTATCATTATCTCAAAAGCACCTGGCACAGCATTTGAAATGAATGGACACTCAGATATTTATTGAGTCAATGAATGAAAAAGTGTAGGTAGTGTTCTTGAAATAACAAAGGCTTTTACTGCTTACCATATAACCTATGTTCCTCCAGCTCCTGAACCTCCTGCAGTAAAGTGGAGTCCTTAACTTGTCTAGGCCAAGGGGCTGTGAATGGATTAACATGAGGAACTGAAGGATTACTGCACATATTTTCAGCCCTCTCATCACCAGTGCTCTCTCTGCACACCTCATGATCCAGGTGAAATAGAAGATGTGAGGGCTATTCTCAACTGATCACGTGAAGCATCCTCCTCAAGTCCCAGTGAATGAGCAATCTCTCTGTGTTGTGCTAAGCCACTGAGGTTTCTTCAGTCAGTCATGAATAGATATAGCAATGTTCATTTGCCTATTGCCTTAATCATCTCAGATTCCAAAACAAATACCATTGACTAGGTTTCTTAGCAATACACAAGGTGTCACGGTGTCTTGTAAGGATCCCCTTCTTATTGGTGTTTTTATTTGTTTGGTTTTTTTTTTCCAAATAGCCTAGATCTATCTCTCTATGTCACTCAGTGTGGCTTCAGATTTTGCTTCAACCTCTTGTTTGCTGGGGGGAGGGGAAAACCCTCTTGATAGATTACAGACTACTGTTTTTTCACTACATGTTTACATGGTCCAATCTTATGTGTTCTGGAGATCTAAGCAAGGGCTTCCTGTATAATGATAGGCATATGTTCTACCACTGAGCTACTTCCTGGGTCCCCCTTGACATCACATCTTGTCTTAACTCTTCCATCTTTGAGAGTATTGTCTTAGTTGTTTTTATATTGCTCTGAAGAGACACTGTGACCAGGGCAACTTCTATGAGAAGAGTTTCTTTGCTTACAGTTTCAGGGAGTGAGTCTACACCCATCATGACATGGGGAATGGTAGTAGACAAGCAGGTACAGTGCAGGAGCTGAGAGCTTACATGTTGGGATAACAACCATGAGGCAGAGAGACCTGAGAATGACATGGGCTTCTGACATGTCAAAGTCCACTCCAACAAAGCCACACCCCCTAATCTTTCCCAAATAGCTTTGCCAACAGTGAACCAATGGCTCTATGGAGGCCATTCTCATTTCAACCACCACAAATAGAAAATCTTTTAAAATTTTTATTTGGGGTGTGTGTGTGTGTGTGTGTGTGTGTGTGTGTGTGTGTGTGTCACTGTGTAGTAAGAAATTTCTGGCCTAGATGTTCTGGCCTAGACCTGAGTGAGGTTCAGACCCACTTGCAGCCCTGTTGCTACTTAACCCCAAATAATTACACAGAAACTTACATTAATTTCATGCTGGTTGACCTATGGCTCAGGCATATTGCTAACTCTTTCTTTTTAACTCAACCCATAATTCTTATCTTGTTTAGCCATATGGATTAGTGCCTTTTCTCAGAGCAGCATCTTGGTATCCTTTCCTCTGGGTCTGCTGGTGTCTCTCCATGTGTCTCTTCTCTGCTCTTCCTGTTCACAGAGTTTTCTTAGTCTGGTAGCCCTGTCCATACTTTCTGGCCAATCAGCATTTTATTAAACCAGTAGGAGGAACTAATATTTACAACGTACCAGAACATATTCCCACAGCAACACTGGGCATGTAGAGGATAGAGGATAGCTTGGTAATAGGATATGAGTCCTTGCCTTCTATCTTGTTTAGGACACAGTCTTTCCTATTATCTACTTCTGGGTAAACCAGACTAGTAGGCCCATGAGCTTTGAACAATACCACTGCCTCTGCTTCTCGTTTTCTTGTTGAGCTTACAGACACTTGTGCTGCTGCTTCTATGTGAGAATCCAAATTCAGGCCACCAGCCTTGGCCAGTACTTTACCCACTGAGTCCTCTTCCTAGGCCTGGAAATTTAAATCCTAGGGGATCATTTCCCTTGCCCCTTTTCTCACCATCATCCAGTTGTGAGACCTCAGCTAGCACACCAGCCCTTGATACAACCTATATGCCTGCCTTTCCTATGAGACTCTCATTCTCCTTTCTGTATTTTATTACTTGTTAGGAAATGACACAGAAGATACTCATTTTTTAAAAAAAATAGATGAACAAAGTGACCAGCACTGTGCACTTGGTGGATTCTTCCTAGAGCTTCATAAAGATGCTGTTTAGTTGACAAAAATTAAACAATCTTTTCTAGAGCATCTAAACAGAGTCAAAAGATTAGAATTATAATGCCAGTTCTATTCCAATTACCTGTGTGGTCTTGGACAAGTTCCCTGACTGTTCTTTGAACTTCAGTTTGCTTATATCTTTTTTGTTTGATTGTTAATAGAGATCAAATGTAACCACAAACATGAAAGTGTTTTGAAAATGTGGAGAACTTTCTAGAAACACAGGAGTCATGCAGTTCTTGTTTTTACCATGTACTAGCTTCTCAAAATGACAGTTTCTCATGGAGGAAAATCTGAGTAAATATTGGAAGTATCAGACAAAGCCCACTCCAAAGCCAGAAATGAACACGAGCTCCCAGCTTAGTACAGGTTACTCTGTCAACCTTGCTTATTCCCTTGCTTACCAAAGAGTCATGGGATTCCCACTACCTGCAGCTATTTACAAAGACATAAGTCCTGCCTTCATGGAGCACGGTCTCTCAGTAGAAGCAGATGCAGAAGCAATTCATTGCAATCAGGTCATAAGAACAAAATGGAAATATGCATTGGTAGCTGGGCACTGAGCGTTACTAGCTCTCTGGGAAGAAAGGGCCACTGGAGAGTTTTGATCTTGTGGTGGGTGTTTTCACACTAGAGAGTTTCACTAGAGTTACACTAGGGTGGTAGATGTTCTCATTAGCTATACAGATAAGATTTCCTAGAGACAGTCTCAGAGCTTTAAAGGGACAGAGGCCTCTCAAACTATTTAAGATTGGCTTTTTGGGGTCTAGTTATCATTCAGGTGACCAGTCTATTTCCAACCAGAATCCCTTCTGCACTGGGGACCCCCTGCAGTGCAAGTCAAAGAGATCTATAGCTCATTATGCCAGAATCCCAGCCCAATGCAAGGAAATGAAATGCTGTTTGTATAGGTGAGATGCAGCAGCATTGCATACCCTGCTAGCGGGGCAGAACCTAGGATGACAGAGAGCAGAAATTGATTCCCTGGGATGAGACCCAACAAAGCAAGTGCATCTCAACACTCAGCTGTGTGGCAGACAGAGTCTGCCCTTCTAATCTCAAGAGCTGGGGTCCTTTGAGCCACAGAGCTTAGTTCAGGCTGCTAAATATATGGGGACACGTTCGCCCACTTTGGTCTGAACAAATCCTAAGAAACACTGACACTAGCCATTTTATTGCCCTGGGCTCCAGAGCATTTTGAAGCAGTTAGGGCATTTTTACTAACCTGTAGACAGAAACGATTGAAGCTAATTTCTTCTGATTTTTCTACTTCCCTAGCACACTAAGTCAGTACCCCTCTCCTCTCCTCCCCTCCCTTCCTTCCCCCTCCCCTCTCCTCCTCCTCTCCCCTCCCCATCACTCCTTCTATGCCCATTACCCCTTCTCTTCTACTTCCCCCATGCCAAAATGTATGTGGGGGCTGGAGAAAATGTTGGAAGGAAGCCACCGGTGAGCACATGCCCAGATGTAGCTTTGATAACGAAGTATTTTCAGTTGCTTTCACTTGCTTCTCCCCCTACCCCTTACTATTTGTAACTCTAGAAATTCATGGTAGATGTCATTTGGAGCGAGAAGAGAAACAATTCTATTAAATGAAGGGTAATGTATCTTCACTAGCCCCATGCTCTGCTTCCTGATCTAGTCACACTAAGGCTCACCGGTGCATCGTGGTGTTTGTGGCTCAAATAGAAGACACCATGTCACCATCTTAGAGCCCTGTCTGTATGAGAAAGTGAGGGATGTCAGAAGGTGAAGCAACAGTTGCAATGTCTCTGAAACCTCCAAGGAGACAACTGTCCAATATTCAGGGAAATTTGAGACATGAATACACAGACCCTTCAGTCTCATGCACAGTGAGGTGACCTAGCCAGGAAGTCACTTTGCAGCACAAGTAACCTCCTCAGACTTCAGGCTGCCGGGGCCATGCTTCTGGATATTGTTCTTGATGGGCCATACTTTTCTACATAGCACATCCAAGGAGGTAGGGCAGGGAGGGTCTAAAGCTACAACGTGGAAGTGGTACATTTTCCTGGATGACTGATTCAGGGTGTTATTTGGTGGTTGGAGATGTGACTCAATGGCAAGGAGCACATATTGGTCTTACAAGGACCCAAGTTCAGTTTCTTGCACCCACATTTGGTGGCTCACAAGTGCTCCAAACATCTCCAATTCCTGTGGCACCAACTGACTCTGGCCTCTAAGGGCACCTCACTCACGCACATGCATACATGCACTAACATAATTTTTAAAAATTAAAATATGTAAAAATACATTTGTTTGTTTGTGTGAGCATGTTTGTGTATATTCATGTGTAGGTTATGTATATGCACTTATGTCATTGAGAAATCTTACAACAATCCATAAGGTTAAAGGGAAATTATATCTGTATCAGTATGCATGCAGCAACTTCATACTATATTCCAGGCCATCACTTAGAATATTACACTAAGGAGTTTGAGACATTCTTTCTCCCAGAAGTTCCTGCCTCCTTAGGATTTGAGGTTGGGAATACAGATTTGACCTTCTCCAAAGATTCAGTGTGACCATTTCTGTGACTTTGTCATGTCAGATCTAAGATCACTCAGCTCCAAGGCCTTCCCCTCCCAGATGCAGAATGTTAGTTCAACGCCATTGGAAAGCCAAGGCTCTGTGTCCTTGCCTGAAATACCCCCAGAACACTCTTCAGAATCACAGCAACATCTTTTGGTCCAAGGGCTGAGTTCTGAGAAGATGTAATTGCCTCTAAACGGAAATGTCATCTGCTAGATGGGGGAAACGCAATCATTTTCATTTGAAGGGGCCAGCATACCGCCAAGAAGAGAATCAATCAATATTCATTTTCTTCCTACTGAAAAGAGATGACAAAGGATGTTGTCCAACAGGGCAGCCTTTCAACTTGAGCAACACTAATTGATGGGATGCTTGGCAGGTAGACTTGCTTTCCCATACCTGACTCCCTCCCCCATGCCCTCTGCTGTCCTTATTTTCCTGTTTGAGAGGCAGCTAGGAGCCCTTCCTGGACAGATATTCAGTAGCCCCCAATACTAGCTGAGGCTAAATTGAGGGTTCTAAATCTAGGGGATGTGTCATTTACAACTAAGCCTTCAGATACCTAAGACTCAAAGGAGATAAGGTCTCATGCCTAATTCTGGCTCCTTTGTACAGAGAAAAGATGAACCAGAATGTAACATTCTACCTTTAATAAAACAGCACAAATGAACAACAAACATCCAAACAAAATACAGATAGGAAACTTGTAGGTCAAATCTAAGCTGTCATGAGGGGCAGAAAAGGAAGAAAAATTCTGGGGACATGATGGAAAAGACCCTCCCACCCTAGAGTCAGATTGTAGCTTCAAACTAGGGAACAAAAATAATGTCACAGGTTAATGTTTTCCACTAAGATTCCCTACATAGAAAAATTATTTTATATTTATAGTATTTTATTTTAATATAACAGTGAAGCAAGCTAAAGGCCTGTATGCATGTGATACCAGGTAGGTGCCATTCCTCAGTCCTTTCCTTGAATTTCAAGGGTGCTTGCTTGGTCTGCAGTGAGAACAGCCCATCTTTCTACATCCCTGTAATCTAGAGTTTTACCATATCCTCCCCATTCCCACTAAGCAGGAGGCAATTTAATAAGATGATATTACTTGTAATCCTTTCAGGTGCCCCCTGTGGACCATCAGTGGTCACATTTAGGTTTCTGAGCAACCCTTTGAAGAAAGTAATTTTAAATCCCACAAAAGTACTTTATATAACTTGTAGAAACAGTGCACCGTAGCCCTTCTTCTCCAAACCCATTCTGCTCTCTTTAGTCTGTCCTGTTCTTCCTCAGCACTTTTATTTCTCAGAACCCTCATGCTTAAAGTCTACATTAAAACATTCTTATAAAACCCCAATTCTGCTTTGTATTACTTAGCTTTGAAATTATTTTCTGTGTTGAAGCCACCAATTTTGGCTTGCAGAGTCCTCTCCAAGGTTAGGGTGACAGAAGGGATTTGTGCCTCCTGAGTCTTGGTTTCTGGCCAAAGCCTGGGCATGCTTTCCCTGATGCCTTGGACTTTCTCACTGTTACTGTGCAGCTATCCACCCCCTTCCGCCATGTGGATGCTGACAAATAGCATGACGTTCTTTCTTTCTCCCTGGGGCAGCTTCCAAGATTTCCAGCTTGTCTGACCTGGAGTTTCTTTTCTAAACACTAATAAAATTGTCTTGGAGTTTCTTTTGGAGTCCATTTGTAAATATCTTAATATTTTGAGTCTAAGACTTAATATTGAGACTAAGAATCTGAAAATGGTACTTGCCCAAATTTCCAGTAACAGTATTCTTACTCTGGGAGACTGAGATTCAAGAAACAATTGGTTCTGCATAAACAAGTCTACTAATATAAGCCTTCATTTCCCCAAGTACCCTAATATATTCCTACTCATCTTCCCAGTTACCACCCTTACAAGCTTGAAACCCTTTACCTTTATCTTGCTGTTTCTCCACAAACTTATCAATCTCAATGGAATCAAGCTCCCATTCCCAGCCTATTCAATGACTTTCCAATGAAGGCTATATGCCTTGATATACAATATATAATCTATATATATTACATACATATGTATATTATATATATGTAATATATTAAACAACATTTGAATCCTTCTCTTTTTTTAACCTGTCTTATGTCAGCTGAATTTTCAGGGTTAGGTATTATAATTTAAAAGAGGAGAGGAAAAATTTTACCTCTTCATAAACTTAGAATCTTTCAGAACCAGGCTAGTCAGCCCAAATTTTCTATGATCCTCTATGCATCCAAGGAAGAAACAGACCTGTATCCCACACCTTGTGGTTGAGCAGGATGTATGGGGACGGTCATCTGGCCTTTCCTCTCTCCCTGTAGACCAGGGCAGGTGCAACTCCTGTTACAGAATTTGTTTGTTTCAGGATTTGGCCCAGGGTATGGTCTTCAATCTAACTTCTGCAGCAGCTTGGCCACACCATGCAGTTTGGTAAACGAGGACTCCTTTTGCTGTTTGCTAATTGTTATTTGTGCACATAGACCGAGTCCCAGAGGGGTGATAAGAGTGACAGCATGGATCCCGCAGTGATCTTCCCTGCAGAGATGAAACTGCTGTGCTCACACTCCAGGTTCCTGGGGCACAGTGAAGTTGATTTGCCTACTGTCGTCCTTCAGCAAAGGAGGAACCTTCATGTTCAGAAGCCCCAAGCCATCCGATCAGTCAAACGAGCTACTTAGCACCAGAGCAGGAGTTTGGGATCCAGGTTTTGGCAGCAGGAGATATGGAGAGGCTACATCTTGGGAATCCAGCTGCCCTGTGATTGTCTTGTTTTACTCCATGGTGGAGGAAGAGGCTAGGACTAGAGACTCTTGGTGACACATTCCTCAGCTTCTACAGGACTTTTCATTCCTGATGCTGCTGATCTCTACAGCGCCCCCTCCCCTAATGCTAGTCTTATTTCTACCCAAGAACCTCTCTCTTTGGATCAGAGAATGAATTCAGGATCAGCCTAAGGGAGAGAGATGCTTTAAAATGAAGAGAATCCATCTGGCTCCCACAGAGAGATAAGGATAGGGTGGGGGAGGTGTGGGTCCCTTCAATCAATCCTTTTGCTGCAGAGACCCCTCCTCATCCCCAGGATCTCCATTGTTACACAAAGGAAGCCCCTGGTACTAGGGTGTGCTGGATGCAAATTGAATTAAGTCTCCATCTGTTATTCATCACAGATATGGGACTCTTTTTTTCTTTTCTTTTCTGATATATATATTACTCTCTATGTTTCATACTTGCTAATGAGTGGATCTAATAGCATTAAGGTTATGCTCAGTAGGCAGCTCTGCTCAGAGTGGAGTCTCTATGCACACTCCTCCTCAGCCCCATCCTCCCCCGAGAGACACACTCCCCCTTCCGCCCTCTTTTTGGATTCCTGCTGCCTCAGGCCTCCTAGAAAAAGTACCCAAGCTGTTGATTCAAAATAGATATTCATTTGCATCAAATTAGCATGTTGCTCATTTAATTCTTCATTCCACCCTAGTCCCAACAGCCCAGGTCCTGTCCAGGATCCAGACAAGTCTGGCTGGGTACAAGGGAAAAGGGCTTGTGGTTTAGGCATTTCTTGGAAGCACAGTTTTAGAGGATATATACACATTGATGCTGAGAGCAGCCTCACCATGGCAGAAGAAAGCAGGTACCTTCAAGACAAAGCTTTAACCAAGGTTTGTCACAGCACTGGAATGCCTGTTATCGGCAGCTCTCTCAGGGAAGCATGATTAACAGGGTAACAGGTGAGGAGGCAAGTGAGCTACTATACAGTAGAAAGACATAGAAGTTGAGGGAATCTTAGAAGGTAAAGAATCCTCTTGCCTCTGGGAGGCATTTTTGCATTTTGCATCTCAGTGGCTGAGAATCAAGACATTCAACACAAATTACAAAATCAAGATTGTCTGTGGAGGCTGTTGTACTCATGTTGAGGGACCTCCAAAGACCACCAGGGAGCTGGATTCTGATGCAAACACATGAGGGCATGAGGGTCTGTTTATTCTTTTGGACAGGTTCATATTTGGGCTGAAACTCTATGTTTCAATGCAGTGGAGGGAGTTCAGCCCCAAGCTCAGGGGTGAGGTGTTTATTTTTATTTTATTTATTTATTTTTTTACATAAGTGGGGTGTTACATGTCTTGGCATTTCAAGATTGGGTAAAGAGATATGAGGTAGAGTAATTCTTGGAAACTATTGGTTAAGCTTTTGGCACAAGACCAAGTTTTGAATCTATTGGCTGCCAGGTGCTTTTCTGAGCTTTTTCCTAGATTCTTCTTAGACCAGGGCCCTGCCCCCAGGCATTAAACAGTCTTTCCCTGAGATAAAGTTTTGTAATAATAAATCTATGCCTTCACAGAGACAATATTTTTATTTCCAAGAGATATTTCAAACAAGTATACTAAAAGCAACATATGAACTGTACTCATTCATGGCCATAATGCTTGTGACCTCACATATCAGCACCTTGATTTCCTCTTTAAATCTGATCAATGAACTCCAGAAGCCACCTTACCAACTTCATCACAAAACAGAAACTGTGTGCGTGTGTGTGTGTGTGTGTGTGTGTGTGTGTGTGTGTGTGCGCGCGCGCGCACGCGCGCGCATATGCAAACACGTGGAAGTCAGAGGACCAACCTACACTATCATTCCTCAGGTACTATTATTTACTTATAGTTTTTGCAAATGTAATTTTAAATGCGACATGTCCCTAATAAAGTCACATATTTAAAAACTTGTTCCCAGTTGGTGGCACTGTTTGGGAAGGTTCTGGATCCTTGAAGCACTGCTGGAGAATTATGTCCCTGGGGGAGGGTTTGTGGTTTGAGCCTCATCTCTTTCTGCTTTGAGTTTGTAGCTGAAAATTTGATTTCTCAGCTTCCTGCTTGTTTATTTTATATTTTTATGTTCATTGATGTTTTTGCAATGGGTGTCAGGTCCCCTGAAACTGGAGTTACAGACAGGTGTGAGATACTGTGTAAGTGCTGGGAATTGAACTCAGGTTCTCTGGAAGAGCAGCCAGTGCTCTTAACTCCTGAGCCTTCTGCTTTGGCCACATGCTGCCATGCCCATGCCATCATCATGGCTGTCCCCTCTGAAACCTCTGCAACTGAAAACCAAAATAAACTCCTTGTTAAATTGCTTTTGCTTGTGGTATTTTTATCACAGCAAAAAAAGCAAAACAAAACGTAACGAATACAGTAAGACATGATTTTTAAAATGGTTTGACAGTTTCATACTTGCATACAGTGAATTTTGGTCATTTCATCCTTTAATGTTATTGTCAGCCCCCTCTCTAAACAGCTGGAAGGAACCTTTGTCCTCCCTGGGTCCTCTTCTACTTCCATGTCTTTTGTGTGTAGGGTGGTTTGCAAGTGTGTGCATGCATGCATGCACGCACCCTGTGTCTCTATATTTATTTATATAAGAAAAATAAAGCAGTGACTATAAATTTTACTACATTTTATTGGTTAAATGTGCATGCCCATGCCATGGTACATGTGCAGGGGACAAAAGACAACTTCCCAGAAGTCACTTCTAGCCCGTGTGTGGTTTTTAGAGATGGAACTCCAGTCTTCGGCCTTGGCAACAAGCCTCTTAACCCCTGAGTCATCTCCCTGGCTCAGCATTAACTTTTAAAATAATCTTTGATGCTTCTAACAGTATCTTGATCACTGACACCCTATGATTATTTCCCTGAGACAATTTTATTTTGCAAAAACAAAATGCTTTAAGCCAGGATATTTATAAAGAGGAGATACATTTGGCTCACAGCTCTGGAAAATAGGAAGTTCAAAAGCATGACACCAGCAACTGTCAAATGCCTTCCTGGGGCATCCTAAGAAAGCAGAGGACAGCACATAACAAGAGCATTACAAGAGGAGGGGACAAGTGTTCCAGACCTGGTCTGTGTGTCTCATGTATCAGGCCACCAATCTCATCATCTGAGGTCTCTTCCTTATAACGTCATGTAATTCTAAACACATTTAAAACCCCGCATCCATATATGATTAGCCTATGGCATTAGAGATTTCAGTCGCATTCTTAGTTTTAGGGGAGAAGAGACACCCAGTTCATAATAGTATCCCCCAAACTGCTGGCAGCCAGTGCTGTCTCTATACAGTAGGATCAGCTAACCCATCTGCACTGTATCCTATGTATCCCTTGTTTTTGTTTAATAAGTAGGAAAACCATCTACCAGATTAACTTAAGTAGAAGGACAAGGGGTAGTTAGAGAATAGAATGAAAAGGTGAACAGTGGGCTTCAGGAAGGATAGAAAACAGTACTGCTTTAGGGGCACAAAGATTTGGAATAATCAGAGCACCTGCATGAACAAGTGACTTGGCATGAATTGAGTTTGTTCTCTACTCACCAGGCTTTATCTCTCTGCAAGAATTTTCATCTGTCTGGAGAAAAGAGGGCATTTTTGTTGTTGTTGCTTTTCTTGGCTCAAAGATGCTATAGTTGCCTTGGCTGTTTCTTTTGAGCATCTCAAAAGGCTAGCAGTGTCCCTAGATATAATGACCTGTCTTCTTAGGATGCTGTCACTAAAAAAAGATTCTGCTTCAACAATTGCTCATCATTTTCTATAGCATTCTAGCCACAGTTCTGATCTCAAGAGAAGGGCTAGTTTAAATCCCTGACAAATGGTGTCATTGAGACTTCACGGAATTGGGGACAGGATGAGTATAATGAGCAAGACCCCAGAGGAATAGCATCATGCCATCCCAAAGAATGGGAAGACTGTTCAGAGCAGACAAAAGCAGCAGGTATCCAACAAACTTCATAAGCTGGAGAGGAGATGCATAATCTCTGACTCAGGGCTACGATATCATCCATCACAGGGAATCCTCCATTTTGGGTTTTATGTGTTCAGGGTCCTCTAGAGCTGTACTGCACAAAATCCTTTATGTGCTATCTCACCGCTCTTCTGCCATATACCGGCCTGCAGCTGGTACAGTCTCAGCACTATAGCTGAAGTCAGCTCAGTGTGAGATAGCACAACCCAGATGTTGCGTCCTTATTATCTTGATTACTTTTTGTTTTTGAGACAAGGTCTTATTGTGTAACCTTGGTTGGCCTGGAACTAACTCTGTGTCATAGTAAACCAGACTGGCCTCAGATTCACTGAGACTGTCTGTCTCTGCCTTGAAGTGTTAGGGTTAAAGGTGTGGGCTACCACACCCGGCTCTCTTACTTACTTTTCGTTGGACATCAGAAGACAGTCTAGGTGTGTTCCATCTGGGCAATCCCTGCCTTCCTCTCTATAATCTTCCCGTCTGTACCCTCACCTTTCCTTGTCCCATTGAAGTAAGTGTCATCTCCACCTTTGCTTAGGGTGTCTTGCAAACTTAAGGCCTGAAGTTCAGTATGGTGTTGAGAAGGTTTTTGTTTTGTTTTGTTTTTGTAGCTTTAGAAGGCACAGGAATGGAGGGTATTCTGTTCACAGTCCCTGAACTCGTGATCTCCTAGTCTAGCCTCACCAAAAGGAAAACAGAATTCCCTTCAGTGTGCCTTTGACCTTGCTCCTTGCAGAAAAAAAAAAAAAAAAAATCCTTGAATTATCTCCTAGGCAGCCTTTGACTTGGTCCTGAGCCTGGCTTACATTTAAGAGCCATCACATTGGCTATGAATGGCTGCGCCCAAACCATCTGGGCAGCAGACCCAGCCCATTAGACTGTTCTCATCTTCAAATCTCTCTCCTGATAGAGGCTGGCAGGGGTTGGTCTCAGTCCATCACCACACATTTTCACTTAATTCTGGGCCGCCTTCCTCTTCACTCTCTCATGTCTCATATCAGTCCCTCTGTTTCTGCTTTTAGCTTGACCTTCACCCCTGGCTCGTGGCAATACTTTTGTATCGACTTCCTTGGAATCTCTAACAGCTCTTCTGTGACTCCCCTCTTCCTCCCTGGCATGCTGGATCTGGGATAGAATCCTAGATTTGTCTGGAGAGCTGAGAAAAAAAATACATTAGGAAATAATGAAATGAGTTGTAGCTCGGGTGGTAGGGTATTTGCATCACATGCACCAAGCCTGAGTGAGGTTCAGGCTCTATCAGTACAACAAAAAGTAACCAAGCAAGCAAGGACACGGTGGTACATGTTGATGATCTCAGCATTCTGGTGGTGAGGCAGGAGGATCTGAAGTCCAAGGTTACCTACCCTCAGCTACATAGTCCAGAGCTAACCTGGGCCAAATGAGACTTCGTTGAAAAGCCTAAAAAGAGGAAACAAAGATGCATTTTTAACAAAATTCAATTTTACCAATCTGCTCAAGTCTTATTGAGAAAGTCATGATGGGGCAGGGGAGGGGGGATGTGCATTGTGAGTCACTTTTGATTGGACTGATAGAATTTTGTGGAATCAGAGAAAGGGATATTACTAGAAGCAGGGGAAAAAATAAAGTTAATCTCACTGCAGGCTGTTTCTACCTCTCTTGAAGCAGTAGCATGGCCTTCGCAGTGTAACTCTAGTACTCAGCTTCTGCCATGATGTGAACCCAACCACGAGAGAGAGATCTGGATAGAACAGGAAAGAGCTGTGCAGCTTGGAGAGGGTGGAAACAGTCAGGCTATGACATTCTTCCCCAGCATTGCTGCCAGATGAAGCTGCTAGGACACGAGGGAGCTCTAGTCTTAGATGGATGCTTCCAGAGGGTCAGGTTTGTGGAGTTCAAGAAATGAAAGCTCCTAGCTGCTGCAGCTTGAATTTTTTATTCTTTCTAAAGGGCCTATAGAAACAATTCCTTCTACTCATCCACCTTGTGGAGACACAGAATTCTTCCCCATCTTGGAAGTACCTGCTGTCACTTTGCTTTTGAATTCCTAGTCTCCTTTAAATTGTCTTGTTTAAGTTTTTATTCTTTCTAGTAGTACAGATAGACTGAAAACAGTGGCTCAGAAAGAGTCCAGTGCTGACCTCAGGATTAGGAACCAACAACTTGGATGCCACTCTGGAGGCAAAGTTAGATAAGAGGATGAGAAGACCTGAACGGGTGGGGCCACACTGTAATTCAGTTCTTCCCTCACCAATGCCCACTCGAGTGACCCAAACATCCTAAGGGTCTCAGCTCAGAATTCCCCAAGTGCCTCTCCTAAGCTTTATACCGCATGCCAACAGGGAAGACCACAGCTATTTCACCCTCAACACTCTCCAGCTGGCTCTACTCCCCCAAACATCTGTTACTGAGAGCAAGTCATTGCCTACATAGAATTTCCCAAGCCAGGCACTCGAGTGCTAGTCCTGACTTCTTCCTTCAAGCCCCTTGTACTTAGTCAAGCTAGTGAGGCTTGACAAAGTCCTGTCTACTCAGTATTTATCAAAAGCAAATTCCATCGTCATCCTTACTATTGTAGCTCACATCCGGGACTTTAAAGTCCTCATCTAAGGTACTATAACAGCCTTCAGCTATCACTGACTTCACAGCTTCTACCTGTGCCCTGCCCTGCTCAGGTCTATGTCTCATACCATGCCTGTATTTGGAAGTACTATAATAGAGCCAGGGATAGTGACAAAGACGAATAGCCAAGAAGCAGAGGCAGGCTGATTGTAAGTTCAAGGCCTGTCAGAACTAGAAAGTGGATTTGAAGCCAGCCTGAACAACTTAGTAAGATCTTCCCTCAAGATAAAAGGTAAAGAAAAGGCTGGAGGCATAGGCTCTGTGATGGAACAGCTGCCTAGTATGCCTAAGATCCTGGGTTTAATCCCTAGGACTTTACACAGAAAGGAAGGAAGGAGAGGAAAGGAGGGGAGAGGAGGGGAGGGGAAGGAAGAGAAGGCTATCCTGGCTCTATTTGCCAAGGATAAAGTCCAAGTTCAATACCCTTCCTACCACACCCTTTGTGACCCACCTTTGCCTGGAATTCAGCTTTATTCCTCAATACAGCTTGCGCCAAGTTCATGTCATATCTTCGCAAACCAACATGTGGTTCTCATATCATGCTCCTTCTGTAGCTCATCTCCACGTGATTGGTCCAGGGACTCCTCAAGGAACAACACTCTTCCATTCTACTTAACCTACCTTAGACTCAATGAGGCTCTAAAACTATGTTCTTAACTCCTCACGGATTAAAAATGCTTTCAAAAATATTAGATTATTTTTTCTCACCCATCACACACACACATAGACACCCTAATTCATGATATCATAAGACACCATTTTTTTACTATTGATCAGACTCCTCTTTCTTATGGTTATCTGCATCCATCCATAATAATAAACTCCATGGAGGCAAGGACAATCTATTGTGTCCCAGCCCAGCTAGCTCATAGCAGACCTTAAATAAACTTCAAAGAAATAATTGTATTAATAAGTAATGACCAAATTCTTGGTTGATCCTATGCTCTTTCCCCACTGTGGAAGGGACAGCAATGCTCATAATAATCACCCCCTGCTTCCTTCCTAGAATGTTGGGGTACCAGTATCCTCCCCACAACTTTGGTTGGTTTTGAACCTGTACCAAGGCTTCCTTACTCTCCCATTTATTATCTAGAGAACAAGGACAAGTTACATAGCCCCTCTAAGCCTTGGTCCTCTGTCCGGCAAATGGAGGTAATGGAATACACCTCCTGTTTTTATTGGAAGGATTAAAAATGTTTATTTTGTTTTCTTTGATTATATGAGTGTGTATATGTGCATATGTATATATGTATACACACACACACACACACTCATGGGTCCTCTGTAGCTGTAATTACAGGTGATTGTTGAACTATTTGACCTGAGTGCTAGGAATCCAATTCTGGTCCTCTTCTTGCCCTTAAGCACTGAGCCATCTATTCAGCCCAGAAGAATGAAGGTTTACAAAAAGGTACACACAGCTCTATCTACACTAGGGTGAGTGCTCAAGAAAAAAAAATCTACGTTATCATCACTTCTCTACCCTACTCCTTTTTTGTCTCCCAGCCTTTGTAAGCCAAAAGTCTGGGGGAGAAATATAATTAATGGGAACAAGTGATGCATTTTTAGTATATTTTTGACCTGAAGTTTCTGTGGATGTTACAGGATATGTTGAAGAGGTAGGGCATTGCAATTCTAGTTTTTTCCTTGCTTTTTCTGAGATTAAACTGTCACAAAAGACTCACAGCAACTGCTAGAACACTGGGCCATTGCCAGTGAGCCTGGACCAAAGAAATGGCTGCTTCTCACTGCAAAGGGACAGAACTCATTAATGCTAACGGCCTTTGTGCGGCTAATTAGCAGCATCTCACATTCAATATTTACCCTTGTGTACTCCGAAATTTCACTTTCTCCTTGAGACACAAGCTGTTTCTTTACCTGATTCATGGCAAGGAAACCCTCTGTGCCAGACTCCAGCTTCCTCTGTGCCCGGATGGAGAAGGGGGCTTCCCTTCAGGCGCCTGGGAAGGAGCCTGTGGCTTTCATTCCAGCCCTGGGTGGAGTACACAGTGATTAGAGCCCTCCAAAGGAGATGCCATTTTCATGATTCAGTCAAGCAGCTGTCAGCCCCAAGTACCATCCCAGACATCACTGCATATTCAGCCATTTCTTTTTTCCTCTGAAAGGGGTCATTCTCTGAGGTCAGTGCAGGCCCACAAAGCTCGAGAGAAAATGAACTTCCTATAAAAGGCTTTGGGGCAACTAATCTAGATGTAGACTTGCTTGCCATACATTTAACCACTGGAAATGCCCCTTTTCTTAAGGGGCTCTTCCCAGAACCTCTCAATCCTTTATAGACTGACATGACCTGCAGCAAACATGATGCAATGTAGTACAGAAGGTCTCCAGAGCTGGTTATAAGAGAGCGTCACTAGGCTCAGATGAGGGTACCAAGAAGGGATTTATAGATGAACATTCAGTAAACTGGGAATTATGAATATATTCCTCTCATTAGAGAGGCCTGGTAACCTTAGCTTTTGTCACCTCTCTTAAATAACAGACTTTAAATTGAGGAAGGACCACAACTGTGGTGCTGCATGAAACAAAGCTGCATGGGTGCTGCCTCAGAGGGACTGCATATGTTGAGACTAATGTGTTAGAGACTGCTCCATTAGAAGGGACTTACATGGCCATGGTTGCCTTGTAGACTTCCTTCTCAGCTCACTGCAACATTCTTCCCATTCCCTGAAATCCTTCCCAGCTCCCCACCTACTGCCTTGATCCATCAGCAAATGCTGATTGCACAGTTGACCACAGGGCCAGAGATTTCATCATGCCTCAAGAGATGCTGGCCCCAGACCAATCCCTCAACCCTGTGAATGGGGTACTTGGCTGATGCCCAGCCTCTGAATGCATTGGAGGTCTTGCGTTGTCACCAGCCATGTTTGAGCCAAGACTGTCTTGTAGAACATCAAGAAGAGAGTCATGGTACAGCAACTTGGTGGTCCCTGATTCAAGGCAAGAGCCCACCCTGAGTCTCTGACTCTCAAGACAGCATTCCACTCATGTAGTTTTCTGGCCTTTTGTAGCCACAATAGTAACATTTGCTTAAGGCCATCTTTCCATTGCAGATCTGTCAGAACCTGACCATTAAGACTAACAATAGCTGAAGCTTTAGCCTATACCTGATGCAGCTAGGCTGTATGATATACTAGTTAGGAAAGGGGGGCCCAGAATTTGATACCACAAAATATGCCACCAAAGTCAACTTAGATCCAATAAATGCAGAGGGAGTTTGCTACTCTTGCTTCATGTGCCTAGAAGCAATGTATACATTTATCTTCCCAGAAGCAAACCTAAAGAATAATCTAAGGAATGAAGACAGGAAGTACTACCAAGTTTCTGCAGAAAGAAACCTCACTAAATAATCCTTATTTCCCACCAATTTCACTTATTTTGTTGCTCTTAGGAGTCCAGTTTTAGTAAGCATTATTTAATATACCCCATACTATATGATATATTACATAGCCTTCCAACAAGGGTAGATGACCACAATGAGGTTACTTTTACAACATTCAGGAAATACTGTCTTAATCAATGTCCCCCAGTCCTTGGATATTTAGTAGCAACTGACTCCAAATGAATACTTACTTTATGTCACCAAATTCCACCCATATGGAAGACAGGCAACCCTATTTTTCTTACTTCTTGTATTAGTTACTTTTCTGTGATTAAACATCATAACTAAAACAACTTATAGAAAGAAGTATTTATTTGGGGTTATAGTTCCAAGAAATAAGAGTTTATCATCCTATCATGGCTAGATTCTTTACCAAAGTATCCCAGGAATGGTCTCTAACCCAGTTGCTTCTAAAAATCCTTGATTTCCTCTGATGCTTCTTGAGCTGCCTCCATAGTCTGCATAAATTTCAACTCTATTATCTTCCAAGATCCTACCTGGATGGTCTGTTAAGCTCTGTTTACATTCAACCACTTTTCTATTCCACATTCCTGCATGTTCTTTCTATCAACACCCCACTCCCAGTACCAACTTCAGATCAGTTACTTTCCTGTTGCTGTGACAGAGTACCATGAGCAAGGCCACTTATAGAAGAAAAGTTTAGTTTATTTATCTAGAGGATCAGAGTCCATAATGGTGAGGATGGCATGGAAGCAGGTGTCAAGTACAGCATCAGAAACAGGAAGCTTCAAGCTTATATCTTGAGCCACAAGCATGAAGCAGATAGAGAAAATTGGAAATAGTTGAGACCTTTTATTCTCAAGCTCCAGCCCCAGTGATAAAATTCTTCCAGTTAGGCAATGTTACCCCCAAACTCCCCAAACAGCACCACCTACTAAGAACCAAGTATTTAAATTTCTAAGACTATGAGTGTCCTTTCTCATTCAAACCACCACATCCATGTAAGTGGACTTGTGAATGTATACAATGGCCACTCTAGGGATGAGCTATCATATGCTCATGATCCTGAGTACAGGGAGAAACTTGAAGCACATCTTCACACAGATAATCTTCAAAACCTTATCATGAGGCTCCTCAAAAGTGAACTGGCTTCAATCCCTTTCCCTATAAGCTAGCACACCCCTTCTTAATTTCTTGTTTTTTGTCTTATTTCATCTGCCATTATTAAGATGTTTTATTAACCCCCAAATCTAACCAGTCCTTTAGGTATTCTAACTTATCTGAATTCCTCCATGTGCGTGTAAATCACATGTATGAATAAGCTGGGCTTGGTAGTCTATCTTTTGGATGTTTAATTCACAGGTCTCAGGTCCTGTACATAATAGGGAGAAGAATGTCCTTCTTCCTCCCCTACACTGGGAACAGATTCCAACAGCTGCTGTGCAAAGCCTGAATCCCAGGCTAATCCTTTATTCTTATGACTTTATCAGGGGTTATTTTTACCTCTTTAGGCCTCAGTTTTATCCTATGCTGTCTGGATTAATAATACAAACAACCTCAATAATTATTGTTCAGATTGGGACTAGCTAGATGGCTCAGTGGTTAAGAGCACTGGAGGCTCTTCCAGAGGTCCTGTGTTCAATTCCCAACAACCACATGGTGGCTCACAACCATCTGTGATGAGATTTGGCACCCTCTTCTGGCCTGCAGGCATTACATGCAGACAGAACATTGTATACATAATAATAAATTAATGTTTTAAATTATTGTTCAGATTTAATGAAATAGGGAATCCAACAGACAATGTGTGCTAGATAAACCCATAGTAATAGCATCATTACTATGTGTAGCTGTACTGGGATCCAACAGTCTGCATGCTAGAAAAATTCACTAGTGACACAAATGAGTTTATTGGAGAAGAGCTCTATAGAGTTATCTTATTTTCAAGAACAGGGAAATAGATACTGATCCCACATTTGTATGTGGAAGGGTTACAAAGACTCTATAAGCTTTTTTGTCTGAATCAATAGACATATGTCCCAAAGTTCTTTTCTCCCTCTAAAGGCTTATTCTAAAGACCAATTCTCAGATCCTACCTCTAACTTGTGCTCAGTTCTGGGAGATAGCCTTTAAACACTGACCCCTTCCAAGGAGATCCAGAGGTGACAGGAAGTTTGAGATTCAGACAACGAACAATTTTCCCTGGCCCAAACCTACCAAGCATGCTGGAATGCTGATCTATGCAGATTCTGTGGGCAAGGGCCACAGACCAGGGTGCCCTGGTTTACCCTTTGCTTCCCAGCATCTCACCCACTCATGACTGCTACTCCATAGATCTTGTTCCCAGCCTGGGTGGCATTTCTATAACAGCTTCTCATTTCCTGCCAAGAACAGAGCTGGCCTCTCTAATCCTGGCTCTTAGCCCAGTCGGGCTGTAGGTGGATCATTAAAGACCACTGGACCTTTTCTGGAGTACTCTGAGGCTGTGTTGTAGAGGGAGAAGCATGACCAGGGTGTGTGTGTGAAGGGGTTATCATTTAAGAAGCTGTTGGTAGCAATTCTGGGGAGAAGCCAGGAAGACAGTCCCTGACCCAGACAGTCTCCCTCTACCCGGAACAGAGCTCTGTTATTCATACAAAGATAATTCAGTTAAGGAGAATGCAGACTGGAGAGATGGAGTGATTCAGAGGCTGAGGCCATCTAAACGGGGACTTGGTGTCTCAAACATTCTTATTGACTTAGGATGCTTTAGCATTAAGCAAGGCTGAGGACTGAGCAGAGAGACACTGAAGAGTTGCCCACACAGGTTTTTGCTGGGAGGTGGGACTTATAAGGTAGACTGTTCCATTCAGCCCCCCTAAGATCTAATGCACCCCCTTAATTCATCAGTGAACTCACCTCTTCTGTCATTCATGTAGTTCTCATCTGGCCTATAGAGCCATCCTGGGAAGAGATAAGTTGAGAAACTATAAAGTGTCACACAGAAGAAAAGCTTTTCTGGGATTTAATTTGAGCTATTGATCACCACCTCGCACAAAGCAAGTTAATTCTGTGTGAGCTGCCATCTAGGAAAGCAGGTGGCTTGGCCACTGGAGGCCATACATGGAAGAGGACTTCAGAGGTCCTCAAGGCCAAGTTAGAGGCCGGGGACACTTCCTTCCTTTCCCACAATTGAGAGTCACCATCCTTGGGCATCATTAAGTGGGCCTCCCCCCACCCAAGTAAAATAGCTTATGTTCCCTTTGGTATTTGTCTTACATCTTTCTTTGCTGGACGCTCCTGCTGAGGTCTTCCTTCACCTACCTACATCTTGGAAAGAGGAGGCTCTGATGTTAAAGCAGACTGGCTGGCCTCTGGAATGGAAAGAAAGAACTAGAAAGCTTGGAAAGGAGTTCCTTCTATTTGTCTCTGTCTTCTTCTTCTCCTGGCATGGGGAGGTTTTTCTCTGCGAACCATTTATCTTTTTTTATAACCTGCCTATTCTGTGTCAGATGAATGCATGGCAGGGAAGATGCTGGGGCCATTGCTTGGATGCTTGAGACTGCATTAGTAGGCTGGGATGACAAAGCAGTTGAGACCCACCTCCTCCACAGGGGCCTTTTGGAGAGACCAGACACCCAGACACCTAGCAGTACACCACAAGAGCCATCCAAGTCAAGGTGGGAAGCATTCCAAAGGACTGTGAGTGAGTGAGCTCTTCCCATAAGTCTGCAGAGGACTGGCTAGCAATGAAGGAGTTAATGTCAGCCAAGGCTTCTTCCTCCCCCTCCCTTCTCTCACTGGACCCAGATGAATAGCCAGTCAGTAAAATGACCCAGTGGAAGGAGTCCAGAATCAACCACTCTGATCCCAGGGGGCATTTGTACTCTTCACAGCACAAATCACATCACCCAGAGTGAGGACTGGCAGGCTGCAGAAGGCCCGGGGACAAGACAGGCCTCTGGCCCCTTTAGGCACAGCAGGAGCCTGACCCAGGCCCGAACCTTAGCCCATGAGACCCATAGGAGAATGTTCTGGTTGTGACCTGCCTGGTTCCTGTGGGTCTGGAATCTCTGTGGTTTCTCTCTGAGACCTTGTTGACTATCACAGAGAGGCCTGGCCTTTTGTCCCCTACTTTGGCACAGCAACACCACGGTCCCCTTCCTCACAGCTTACATTGACCTTGACCCATGCGGGTGCCGTGTTGATGAGAGGGCAAGCAGAGAAGTAAGATTTGAACAGTAGTGGAAAAATCCAAATCCTGGAACTGAGACTCCCTCCGCCTCTCCACTCTGACAGTCTTGGCTATCTCTCCCAGCCCCCAGCTCCTTCCCTCTAGGAGAGAATGCCCTGAGCCTCCTGGAGCCCCCCACTGACCCTTATGCACAAGGCTTTGTACTCTTGAAAGCCTGCAGATTTATAGTTCTCAGCTGCAGGCATTCCATCCCTACCATTACTGCCCTCACAATCCTTGAACACCCTCCTCCATGGCCC
Organism: Sigmodon hispidus; assembly: GCA_004025045.1. NCBI lineage: Eukaryota > Metazoa > Chordata > Mammalia > Rodentia > Cricetidae > Sigmodon > Sigmodon hispidus. The sequence continues at coordinate 367,091 of PVIH01000297.1, forward strand.
TCTCTCAACCTCCCTGAATTACCAGCAGTGGGGGCAGGGGCAGGAGGGGAAGGCTGACCTCTAAACTCAGGGAAGCAAAGCATGAAGGCATCTCTCCTCTGTCAGGTCACTCAGGCATCAGCTTCCTGGAACTTGAGTGTCTGTGACCTGCTAGTAGCTCAGAGACTCTCAGCAAAAAATAAACATGCAGGACTACGCATCTCACTGTGGTCCTCTTTCAAGCAGTAGCTGTGCTTTTCTAGAATATTCTGTCTTGTAATTATTCTCATGCTACCCTGCATAAGAGGAGTTAGAAAACCTCACCTCTTTAGATCAAATTGAACACCTCTAGCTTGGGAATAATGTGAGCAAAGTCTAATAAAATTTCGGGATGTCAACAGATTGTTGGGAAGAGATGATAGCCAGAGAGGGAAGTCTGATGTCACAGAGAGCTTTAGACCCACCTTTGAGCTGTGTGGGTAAGCTCTGGACCATTTGTGAGGCATGGACCCTGGACCAAAGGCCAGCCTGCACTTGAAGGGGATACCCCTGACCACAAAGATCTCTCTGCAGATGTTAGAGAAGTTTTTTAGGGAGCTGAAGCTATTGTCAAAATATTTATTAGAGAATAACGATCTTGGAGAGCAAGTCGAGAACAAGCTACAGAGTGACGAAGCCAAGATACAGGCTGAGAGCTGGACCTGAGCCTGGGAAGCAGCAGTGAGTGTCCAAGGCCAGCGGGCTAGAAGGGGCAGCCAAAGACGGACCTGGAGAAAAGCTCAGTGGGTGATCCTTATAAGCAAGAGCAAGAGTCTCAGCCTCCTCTCAGGAAGTCTTGGTCTTGACTTAGCTTAGTCAGGTGGAGTCTGGCCACTATATTGGGGTATCCAACTGTATGGTTTCTCCTAGAGACAGAGAAAAAGATACTGCAGAAAGTTCAAGCATGGTTTCTGGACCCTTTGATAGTGGGTATTTCTGAGCAGGCTACCCTTCATAAGCCTCAACTAGCCTGACAGTGAAACATCCCTAGAAGGACTTTGTGCAGAATTGTTCTATGGGTTTGAAGCAACCAATGAGTGACCTCTTATATGATTATGAACATGAAATAGTAGTTATCTTAGCCAGTCATCAATGCACTCATTTATTATATGTAGATTCATGAATAGCTCCAATAATATGACAACAATACTCATATGTAGGGAAAATCATTCTCCCTCAGTAGCTCCCTGTCCCAATTCGGCTCTGCTACCCTGTACACTGCACCCTTTCTCACCCACAAGCCAGGGAACCTGAGCCACAGGTGAGGAAGGCAGCCGATCCAGCTGTTAGACTGCAAAGGAGGAAGAGAGATGTGGGAGGACCGAAGTGCCATAGAACTGCTCCTGAAAACATTTGCTTAGATTCGAAAAAAGAGAAAAAGAATGAATGTGAAATCCCATTTTGAGTCACTGGTAGCTATACATCAGCTGTGCCTTAAAGACGGAGACTATTCTAGGTTTGGGGGAAAATAAGTAATGTGCCGATTCAGGAATCATTGCTGTGAAAAAGAGAGATGAGACAAAAATCTTTCTCTCCCCATCACACAGCCAAGCCCAATTTACAGCTCATATTTCTGGCTAGAGCATTTGAGAGAAGCATAGCCCGGCAGGCATGGAGAAAAGGCCTGATGTGGGAAGGAGCCTTGCTGGAGCGAAGAGGAAAGAGGAAAATGACTAGAGCATCCATATTACAACAGGGGGGTGTTGGGAGGGCAGCTAGTGGACCCTGGCAGGGGAAAACCTTCAGCTGGGCAACCATGAGAACTAAAAAGCACTTCAATTGAAAGAAAAATGTTCTTATCCGCATAACTATTTTTCAGCATCAGGCAGAGGAATTGACAATGTTGATTCATTTAGCTCAGCAGTATTCAGGTCAAAATCAATCTTGTCAAAAATCCATCACACACACTCAATAGGTAAGAAAAGGATACAGGCTCCAGGGGAATCAATCACTCCAGCAGGGAGAGCTGAAAACAGATCTATCACAAGGAAGCTGGCATTACTCAAAGTACTAACTCTTAAATTTTTCCTGGGACCCCACCCAAGGTCATGGGCATCAGCCTCAGCTCCAAGCAGGATTCAGAACAAAGATAGTCCAAGAGTAGGTGGTCATGCTACTGTTGATCCCTTTGTAGCCAAAACTCCATCAAGCCTCAGAGGAGATTTATACGTGTGCACTTTGCACAGGATCTGCACTCAACTGGCTGGTGTCCCCATGGGAAGTTTGCAACGGCCACCACCACTTGACCCTCCTGCTGTCCTCAGATCAATGTGGCTTCCTCACATCTGTGGGGAAGGAAGATAATAGCCGTTTAACAGTTTCCTCACTGGACCTCAGCTCCTTCTCTCCCCTGTAAGACAAGCTGAATGGCCTCTACAAAGTTCTCTAGCCCTAAAAAAAAAATCATACAATCCATAAGCTGGGGGTACCCCCCATCCTCTTTGTCTCTAGACCAGAAGTTGTAATACCCCAAAGGTAGCACAAGGCAAGCCTGACTTCTCCAGATTCATAGGAGGCACATGAATGAAACAAAAAAGGTTCTTCATCAGCCAGATGATGGATCCCATCTCCATCCACTACTACTGGGTTAAGCTAATTATTTTATTTCCATTTGTTCCACTTCAGGCACAAAATAAAAATAATAACAGTGCACACATATGTTAGGATGGCCTAAGTCTCACAGAGGCTACTTTTCAATGAACAGCATATAGACCACACTATAAAGCTCTTCTTAGACAAAGGTCCCTGTTGACCACAATTTGTGGCTTCCAGTCCCATCTTTGTCAACTTTTAAAGCATATTCCCATCGTGCTTGCACGCATTTATTCACTCAGTATTTATTAACCACAGGCTTCTCTATCTCTCTTCTAATGCTGGAGGGGTAGTGAATACAAGCACAGGACTTAGTAGAAGGGCTTCCTTTAACACAACAATTAACATTGCAGAAGTAATAAATGAGCCAAGGAAACATTTGCAGCAAAGGAATGAGGAAGAAAATGAATAAGGTGTCCTAAGGACTTATTGGGATTTGGTTCCACAAAGTTATCTCTGAATGGGGTACACTTGGGGTGAGCCTGAAGTGGAAGGAGCTAAAGGAAGTTGATGGAGTGGATGGCACAGTGGAGGGTGAGGCAGATGGAGTAGAATAGAAAGAACTGCTTCAGACTGGTCTTTAGATGTGATGAGAATCCACTGGAAGCAATGTCTTCTGATGATGTGGTTTGGAAATGTGGTACCCAGTGCTATTTGAAGTGGGTCGAAGTAGGGAATAGTGCAAGGAAGCAAATGAGTTTAGTGGTCTTCAAGAGTCCCAGGAGGGTGGTGAGAGTGGCTTTTAGAGAAGCAAAAGTAGTGATGAGGAGTCAGTATCAGCATCCAGGACACTGTTTTGGAGGCAGAGAAAATGGTACTTGTTGATGAGTTAACTGTGAAAGACAAAGTGGGGAAGAATGGATTTGGAAAGAGTGGATTCTTCTAAAGTGGTACAATCAGCCACTGGCTACATGGAGATACCAACTGGAGCTTGCAGGAAGTTTGGGAAAAAGGGGTTGGTGTGTGGAAGTGCAATGAAGGATTCTGCCAAATTAAAATGCATATCAGACTAGAGAGTTGCAGTCGGATCTAAGAGCTTAGACTTGGAACCATTGCATAATAGATGTTGGCTTAAGACTGGGATGAGCTGGGGACAAGATAGGAGGAAAAGACAGAGCCCTGGGAGGAATCCCACAAGTCCCCAGAATAGCTAGACCCTCTAAATGCATTTGGGTTTTTAAATTTTGCTGGTACCTTCTCCTGAGAAAAGAGGGATTTGGCCATGTAGGGTTTTGCTGTTGCTGGATATTTCTAGAAGGTAGGTGGCACCCAGCTCTAGTGCTTGCAGTTTTGAGTATTCTGGAGTAGAGGAAAAGGGGAAGCAGGATGGATCTCTGCCCAGAGAGTGGTGCAACGTTACATAAACCTAATGTGGCTCTCTACAGGGGCAACCTATATTTACCAGCTTCCTCAGCTTCCAATGCCAAGAAGGGCCATTATCTCGGATGCCCAAGAGCCTGAGTTCCAGAACTTCAGGATCTCAGCCTGATTCTGCTGTGGAAATTGCTTCTCTGGTGATTCCATAAAGTCCCCAAAGGTCTGAACTGTGTTCAATCTTATCATATTCTTCCTGTCATGACCCTCAGAATCACACACGGTGGGTCAGCAACTCTTTCCAGTGCTGTCCCTGCCAAGGCACCATGTACTCAAAGCATCAGGAGGGGACAACACTATGGTGAAGTCCAAGGAAAAGGAAGAGAGTGTCCCCTTTTTTATTTCCACATCCTGTTATCTCCAGTAGGGAGAAGCCCTCATCTCAGAAGCTCATCACACTTAGCCACACTCTTGAGTCCATTCTTGATGAGAAGACCACTGAATAATATCAGAAACCTGACACCTGGTTCACTACACCTAGCACTGAGCCTGTGCCATACTGGGCATGTGATTAATTAGTAGCTGACTGTGAACAGATGGATAAACAGCCAGAAGTAAGCTCGAGGGGAAGGGCCCACTAGAAAAGATGTAAGGGGAATATGGAAGGACTTGCTGAAAAAAAAAGATGACTTAAGAGAGACAGTACTGTAGGAAGCAGATAGATGAGGTCCCAGGTCAGGATGGAGGGGTGAAGCTGCACCCCACTCTGTTCCACACACACCGACCTCAAGAATGATGCAATGTGAGGCAGGAAAGGAAGTGGGAGGAAATAGGTAATAAAGCTCAATTTCACAGCTGGGTGGGCTGGGGCTGTGCCCAGGGAATTCATTTCTGGGACAGCAAGGCTGCTTTAAGTTCCCTGCTCCCTGTCTGGTTCAGTTCACCCAGTCAGGTGTCAGGATGGATCCAGCCTGGTAATCTAAGCTGTCTACATCCCAGACTCCCTCAGTGCCTTGCAGCCCACGTGCTGCTGCCAGGCCAGACTTAAACCTGATCTTCAGAGCAAACCAGATCTTACGCCATCACTGTAGCTGTTTATAAAAACACATCACATTAATAAAGATGATCATCATTTACAGAATGCTTCTTAAATGAAACACACAAACCTGTCTCTTTCTCCCCTTCTTCTCTTTCTCATCCCTCCTCTCCCTAGACAAGATGGAACTATGTAGACCAAACTGAACATTATCTTTCCTCAGCCTCCAAAGAGCTGAAATCACAGGCACATACCACCCAGCCACCAGCTCTTTCTTTAGTCTTAAACCAACCTTAGTAGGTAAGTGAGGTGGTTGCTATTATTTTCATAGATGAGAAGCCAGATCTAAGAAAGTTAATATATCTAAGCCAGAAAGCCTTAGAACCAGGAGTCAGACAGATGTCTGACTTCAAGTCTCATAGTCTTTCCTCACACTGACTTCCAGGATAAACAAATCTCCACTTGTTACAGGAAGTTACAGGCAGGAGAAGACACCTGGCCACAGTCTACTAGGCAGCAGGCAAGTATGCACTATGACCTACATGATTAATGTGCTCACCACAGTGGGGGCCACTTCAACCCTGAGGCAGCATCTTCTAGGCAGCTGGGAATGACAGTCTTCTCTTCAAGCTGAAACAAAAGAACATCCCTCTTAGCTTTCCTCAAAAATGGTCTTGGAATGAATCTGAAAATCCAGGTATGTCTCAAGGGTTGAAAAGATAATCAGATTCCAAACCTGTATCTTCCACCATCCTAAGTGAGCCAGACCATCAGACAGCGGTCTCAGAGCCTCTATCCAACTCCAGCCCTGCAATGTCCCTAAGTGATAAGTATTCCCAGTCAGGTTCTGTGCAGGTCCACTGAGCAGTTTTCATTCTCTTTATGCATCCCTCTGTGTTCAGCAATATGGCAGCCATGGCTCCTGTCTATTATTTTGCCTAGAACTTTGTATTCAGGCCTTGGGTTGAATTTTGACTATAGTCACTTTTTCTTCTGGGGACTACCCTTATCTTATCTTCAGGACATCTCGAAGGATATAATGGTTTCTGACCTAAACATCTGAACACTCAACCTCAATCCCCCCCACATTTCCCCTTGAATACTATGCTGGGGGCACTTTGCTTCCAGAATCTGGAACCAGATGAATGCTTCTGGAGCCTTGGAACACCTGTACCTGGCACATGCTACCAGTCCATGTGCTTTAGGATGAAAGTCCAGAAAAATCTAACAAAGTAACTCATGCTACAGGTGTCCAATGCTAATATTCATGAGTGAGGGGTGAGGAGGCATTCACATAAAGTTCCCAGGTGATGCTCATGCCTCTGGTCCAGAACCTACATTTTCAATAGCAAAGACTTGAAATTTTAGTCCTTAGGAATATCTGTTTCTAAGCCACCAAGAGCTAATGCTCTGCTTTCAGGATAGGCTCACATCAGGGATGTCCACTCCAGTGCCTAATATCTGCTCTACAAACCTTATTAGTCTAAAATGACTATCAAAGCCCCAAGCACCAGATCTCACACACAAAACAGGATGCAAGAGAAGGGTATTTTCCCCTATTTTTAGGAAATAAAATTACTCTAATGTCCTCAGTCTCTGATTTACATCTCATTGGCTACAGCTGTGCCCCATTGTCCATCCCTGGACCAGACATTATCCAGAGGAGTCAGATTAACCAAACTAGTTTAAGTCAGTCACTTTTTAATCCCATGGGTACTGAGGACATCCTTATCTGAATTAAAATCTCCATCAGCAAACAAGACTGGGAACGGGGAAGAAGTAGCAGCCACAGTGGCTTCCTAGGTGGGTACCAACCATCCTCCAAGCCTCTGGCTCATTATTTCCTCCCTTAGGGAGAAGCCTTCAGGAGAAGGGAAGAGAGGACAAGTGGAAAGTAAAGAGCAACATCGAAAAGTCTTGGGTGGGTCAGGAGAAAGGGAGATGGCACAGATGTTAAGGTACTTGCCTTGCAATGGAGAAACCCTCAGGTGGATTCCCAAGATCTCTGTGAGAAATGCTGAGTATGGTAATGCGTGCTTATGACACCTGAAGGCAAAAGCAGGTACATTCCCTGGCTTGCTAGCCAAGAAGTCTTGTCTACTTGATGAGCTGTAGGCCAGTGAGAGATTCTGTCTGCAAAAAAAACAAAAAGGTCGGGTCAGGAAGATGTCTTAGCACATAAATGCCCTTGTGATGCAAATCAGATGATATGCAATTGATTTCCAGAATCCACATAAAGCTTGAAGGAAAGAACTGGCTACACAAGTCGGTACCCCTCACACTTCAACATGCACCCTTCCCCACACCAAACACACACAACAATAATGACTAATCAATATAATTTTAAAATGGGTGCCACTTGAAAATAAAGCCTGAAGTCCTTCACATGCATTATGTGTTTATATGCACACATGTATCTGAGTATACACACACACATTCATGTACACATATACAAAAGGTCTTAAGGAACAGAGGAGGTCTGGAGGCAAGACACTAGTACTGGAGGAGAAAGATTCAGGAGGAGGAGAAAGGAGAAGCATATGTAAGAACAAAGCCTCAGGTTTTCTCCATTGCAATGAGATGCATAAAATATCAAACTCAGGTTTTCTTCACTGCAGGCTGGGGATGGTCATCAGAGGAAAAAAACCATTCTTAGTGGTGGTCTCATTCAGAGGCGGTCCAAGGAGCAGCTGGGCAAATGCCTTTACTATATAGCAAACTGTCTGAGGACTCACACATTCTGGTGGGCACCTATTGGTACCACTCTTAGGCCTGTGACATGGGTATAACAATGGAGATAGAGAAGAGCACCCTACCTTCATCCTGTCTCCCTAGCCAGATGACCTCCAAGACTCTGGTGAGAATGCCCCTGTTCTTGTCTTGGTCTTCTCTGTTGCTTTGTTGATTGTAACTGCTTGGAGATCAGCTGATGCTGCTGGCAGAGCCGAGTGAGCTGGCATGATGCTTCTGCCACAGGAGAAAGGGGCACTTGTTGTGGAGGAAGGATTCTTGGTCCTCAGTGGTGAGAAGTCAGAGAGGCCAGAGGGCAATTTGGGGACATCATGTCCTCTGTTGAAAGTCCAGAGCTGCTGAGGCTTAGTTCTCACACAATGCTGCTCCTCTCTCCTTCTGAATCCATTTCTCCTCCAGTATCACTTCCTGATCCCCCCCACGTCATGCTTCCCCTATGCATCCACACCAGTTACTCTCTGCTAATTTTTCCTGATGTGAACATTCACTACAATTTGCAATTGTGTGCTGGTTTGCTGTCTGAAGCTGGGTGAGGGCAGGACGCTTTCCTATCACAATCTCACATGCTCAGCCCAGGGAGCTGCATGCAGGGTTCACACAGCAAATCATTATCGAATGCATGAGAACATGAATGAACAGATATGGACCGAAACTGTTTTCTGTTTCAGGGATGAGAGAGCCAGAGTAAACAAAATGAAGCAAAGCAAATAATTGGAGCCACGACGGATGAACTCCCCCACTGTAAGGCTCAGATAACTTCTAGAAGAACTGTTGAAAATGTGACTGATCTGTAGCTGGTATTCTGAGTGAGGTAGGAGGAAGCTGTGCTGGTTTGTTTAGGTGTCAATTTGCCTGGGTTAAGGGACAGCCAAAAAACCAGTCAAACATTATTTCTGGGTGTCGACATAATGCATATGGAAGAAACTGATATTTGAATCAGTTGAATGGAAGAGAAGGCTGTGGCCCAAATCTAGTGAAGAACCAGGAAGGGCAGAAACACCCATCTTCACCTGACCCTGAAGACAGAGCTGGAGGTTCTCTAAACTTTGGGCTCCAGACTTGAATCAGAAGTCTCCTGAGTTTGTGGGGTGTTGGCTGCAGACTAAAATCAGCCCATTTGTATGGTTTTGAAGTCTTCAGACATGGGCTGAGCTCTGTTGGTTATTTGGCTTTTAGAAGGTCTTTTATGGGACTTAGCCCTGATAACCACATGACTCAGTTCCTTTATAAGTCTCTACTTCTACTTATGTATGCATACATTCATATATTTGTTTATGTATTCCTACCCATACGTGTGTGTGTGTGTGTGTGTGTGTGTGTGTGTGTGTGTTTTATAATACATTTTGTAGGTAGGAATTTCTATTCTGCTTAACCCTGCAGGTGTTCAGTCCCAAATAAACACATAGATACTTATTAAATATAAATACTTGGCCGGTAGCTCAGGCTTACTACTATCTAGCTCTTACACCTAAATTAACCCATAGTCCTTATCTATGTTTAGTCATGTGGTTGGGTACCTTTTCTCAGTAAGACATTCTCATCTTGCTTCCTCTGCATCTGACTGGTGACTCCTGACTTTGCCCTTCCTCTTCCCAGAATTCTCCTAGTCTGGTCACCTCACCCATACTTCCTGCCTGGCTCCTGGCTAGTCAGCATTTTATTTAACCAATTCAAGTGACAAAAATTTACAGTGTACCAAGAACATTGTTCTACAGCAACATCTTCCACTCACTTATCCACCATGCAACCATCTATCTATCATCTATCCATTCATACATCAAATATTCATTCATCCTTCCATCCATTTGTACATCCAATATGCATACCTACATAAATACATCATACACACATGTATACATCTACCCATTCATCCATCTATCCATCCACCTTATTGGCTATGTCTTGCCCAGTGCAGAGAGGCTCACAATCTAATGGTTAGAGCCTTAAAGTTGGCACTTTCCTAAAGAAGACACCTAACCCTGAGATCCCCACTAACTCTTGCACAGCAATAATGAATCACCCCTTGGTTAGCTCTTCTGATCCCTGCTGTTCCAGTTTCTGATTTTAGAAACCCCATCACTTTTGGTGCCATCGGGACAGGGAGTGGTTGAGATCCCGGGTTATGGGTTTCAGTCCACTGGGCCATGTGATGGGTGGGAAATTGACTGGAATGAGGAAACCATGACCCAGAACAGCAAATGCATTCCCTGTAAAGCCCAGTCTTTAATAGCAGGGTGGAGCTGAGAGAAACATCGATTGCTCACACCTTGCTGGAAACTCACTTTAGGTGTCATAGCAGCAGCTTGAAAAGGTTCTAGGTGCATCTTGGATGGTCCAAGTGGTAACAGGAACAACCATACATGCTAATGATCCCACAGGAAATTGATCAAGCCGTAAGCCTTAGAAAAGCAGAGCCAGCCAGGCCAGGCAGCCCTAGCCAACCCCATTCCTCATCACCATGGTTGATATGCAAAGAAAGCCACCAAACAACTTTCACCATAGTACTGCTGGTATCAGCCAGGTCAATAAGCTTGCTACAGTAAAATCTTAAATGCCCCTCACAGGCCAGCCTGTTAAAGGTGGGGCCTTAGGGTGGTGCCTGGGAGGTGGTGCAGCTTTTAACTAAGAGCCTTGTGGAAGGATCTGTGGGTTATTGGAATTGTGAAAGTGAGCCTACATCATGCTTTTGCTTCCTGTCCATGAGGTGAATCATTTTGTTCTTCCCATGGGCTCCCTGGCATGGGCATGTGCCACCAAAGATCTAAAAGCAATGGATTCACTTGAGCTGGGGCCAGAGACTCTAAAACCACAGGCTAAAAGAAACCTCTTTCCTCTTTTTTAATTTTTTTTATATTTGTGTGCGTGCGTGTGTGCGTGCATGCGTGTGTGTGTGTGTGTGTGTGTGTGTGTGTGTTGTATTGGTGTACATGTTGGACATCCCTCCCACTGGCAATTTACCAGGGCTGACAGAAATGAGTGTTTGTGTAAATAGCCAAAATGCTACAGAAAACTACTTCTAGAAATCCTCACATTTGCTCTTTCACTGGTTTACTCATTTATTTCATGAGCCTGTATGAGCGCACTTTCCCCAGCACTATGCTAGCCATCAGCTTTTAATGGCTAAACAAATGCCATACAGTCTCTGTCTTTACAGTGATCTGCACAGGGACTCACAACTTAATCGGGTATTCCCTAATGGAAATGATGGCGAGTGCTATGGTAAGGGAGAATGCTTCACAGATATCAGTCACATGGGCTTTCCTGAAGACATGAGAGGCAGACTGATAGAAGAAGTTGCATTCCACAAAGCAGGGACAGAATGTGCTAAGACCCTGATGTTATAAAGAAAGGAAGGCCAATGTACCTAAGGCAGAAAGAAATGAAAGTTTGATGGCTCTGGGTATCCCTGTAAGTCAGGAGAATTGGAGACAGTAGACAGATCATATACTTCAATCTACAATGAGGAAAAGACCAACCAATTCTGTGTCCTGGAAATGAAGAACCCACCAGGTCGCCTCGTGCACTAGAGACCCTGGACAAATATCCTTTGGGATCCATATAAGGTCTCTAAGACTGTTCTTTGCTGGTCTCAGTCTAGCTACATCCTCCAAGGATAGAATCTGGCATAGTCCTAAGATGGAATCCTAGATAGCAATGTAAAATGAACAAAACACAGCTCCATGCACAATAACTTATAGACCTTGAAAACACTGTTCCTTGTTAAATATGCCAGACACAGAGGACACATTTTGAATACATGTCATTCATAAAATATTTAGAATAAAAAAATTTTAGAGACAATGTAGTTTGATTTATTTTATGGTCATTGTTGTGTATCCATTTCCTCCAAGATTGAAACATTTCTCCCTGTAGGGAAGCTCCTTAAGCAGAAGGTAAACAACTGAAATAGCTTTAGGAAGTCCCTGAAATTTAGTAGATTCTTGAGACCTCCTTCTTCCCAAGAGTAAACAAGCTTGTTTACTGAGAGTCATACTCAGTCAAGCCAAGATGCAAAGACCACTCAGACCAGAGCAGACCAGACCAGTGGCCCAACTTCTGGGAAGAAGCAGAAACCAGCAGAGATGCCTGGAAGAGACTTAGGTCAACCGAATCGCCTGGAAAGGACACTCTCCAACCTGTTGAGCTGTGCGGTGTGCTTCAGGGTTCCATCTTTGTTCCACCCTTGCTGAGGTGGCCTTTGGTGATGCAGCTGTCTCTGAGTCACTTCCGCTCCTGTAATTAATCTCTTACCCATACTCCTGTAAATTACACCAATAAAACTCCTTGGATCTTGAAGATGAGCTTTGGTGGTATCCATTCTTTGAACTGTTGTGGACTCCCTATCTAGGGTGAGCAGACATGTGTATAACATCTCCCACAAAACACTTTGTCACACAACAGTCATATTTCTTCCCCTTTTTTCTCCCTTACCCTTTTTTTCTTCTCTTCACTCCTGTCTGTTCCTTCATCTGCATTTCTTTCCCCCTTTAGCTCCTCTTTTTCTCCATGACTTTTCTTTTGCTGATTTTCTCCCTCCATATTTACTTTTAACCTTCCTTTCTTCCTGCCTGCCTTCCATCTGTCCTTCAGTCTGCCCTCCCTCCATCCCTTTCTTTCTTCTTTCCCCTATTTCTTTCTCTGTTCTTTCTTTTTGCTGATTTCTTTTCTATTTTTCAAGACTGAGTTTCTCTGCTGGGTAGCTCTGGAACTCACTCTGCAGACCAAACTGGCCTGGAACTCACAGAGATCTGCCTGCCTCTGTCTCTGAGTGCTGGGATTAAAGGAGCATTACCACTGCCGGGCTGCTGATTTCTTTTGATTGGTAAATTGATCTCTGTCCCATGTGAATATGCATGCACAAAGAAGTAGTTCATATGGCTGATTTACTGTACATTAATTATTCCCCATGGCTAACTTTTGTGTGTCTCAGCAAATCCCTTTCTATTTCAGGACCATGGGAATAGGTTTCTGTTCTCTAAAACCTTCATTGCCTTTCCTGCAGTCTCCTTTCCTCTCTGATTAGTTCTCATTTCAGAGTGAGATGGAAGCAAAGCCTCATCCCCTCTACATATCCAGTTCTCTTTAGGGAAATGTTAGTTCTACCCACTGTGCATCAGAGGACCTTTGCCCAACATGTCGGAGGACAGTATACCCATGAGTCTGTTTCTGGACTCTGCCATTGTGTACTTTTGATCTACTTGATTTTCCTGCATCGGTGACATATTTCTGTAATTACTTTTATAACAAGCCTTCTTAAGCAATCTTTCCTTCTTCTTCTTCTGTTGTGATTTTCAAGGCTGTGCTAGCTATTTTTCAATTTATACATTTCCACATAAATAACAGTAAGTCTCTTGGTTTCTACATGCAAAGTACTGCTGGCGTCTTTCTGAATTTGTAGAGCAGTTTTAAGACAAACTGGCTATCAAATATCTGTAAACTGTAATATCAAATATGAGAACATGAGACATTTTCCATTTACTTAGTTTTCTTTTTTCCTTTCAGTAATGTGTAGTTTCCTTTATTTAATTTAACTTGTCTCAAGTTATTTGATAGGTTTTAATGATAGTTATTTGAGAATTTCCTACAATGTGTTTTGCTTATGTTCACTTCCTCCCCCAGTTCATTTTAGGCCCATCCTCCCTTCCTTTACACCCACCCAATTTCATGCCTTCTTATTTTTTTTAATAAAAAATAAGATTAGTTTAGGCTGCCCATATTCTCTTAGATGTGTAGCCTTCCACTGGAGGAGCATGGCTAACCTACATTGGCCACGCCAGCTCTCCCTCCCAAGGCCAGTATCAATTGTCAATAGAGCCTTAGGTAGGGGTGCAACTTTGTCATCCCCCCACCCTACTATAGTAAATCTGCTAAATAGAAACAGTATTCAACTAATTCCTAGTAACTTATTACTGTGTCTGCACATTAGGTATCTCTCATCCCTCATCAAAAAAGCTTCTTTTTGGAGTAGATAGAGATGGTCATCAACAGAGATACTCACTGCTTGGTTGGTAAGGGGCAAAGAATAAGAGGCCAACGAATGTTGGGATGAAGTGGGATGTCTTCCTCACACTCCCCTCCCTAAGACTCAAGGATTATCCTGAAAGAGAGAGTGGACAGAATGGAAGAGCCAGATATGATGGATGACTGACTCCAAAGAAATAGTGCTTTCTGGACACAGCAAGCCAGTTGCACAGAGAAACTCACAGCATGTGTTGACAGTGTGCACAAAACCCATGCAAGTTCCAGCCAAATAAAATGCTGGCATTATTTGATAGTTTAATAGAATATAACTAATAATACTTCTTTATTTCTCCTTTTCTTTTTTGTAGTCTAGGGTTTCACTTCCCTATCTATTTTAGAATGACCTGGAATTTACCACTCTCCTGCCTCAGTCTTCTAAGTGCTGGGATAGCAGTTGTAAACTTCCATTTCTGGCTTACAATGGCCTTTCTTTCATTTTCTTACTGCTTTCTCTCAGTCAGTAGAAGTGCTAAGACTGTACTAACATGTATCCAGTCCCAATGTCCTTTTTGTACATACTTTGGTTGGACATTTAGCAATTATGCCATTTGCATACAATGGCAGTTTTCATTCTTTTCCAATGTATAATTATTTTGTATTTCTTTCTTATGTATTTTATGGCTGAACTGCACATGCTAGTGTTTCCAGTTCAGTGCTGAGAAGAACTGATAGCCAGTTCGCCTTAAATTCATCACTACTATTTACTTGATCATTTAATTTTCATTAAGTAGGATTGCTTTTGTCAATTCTTAATTTCTCCCCACTTTTTAAAAAAATATACAGTTAGAAAATTTATAAATATTGAGATAATATATGAATTTTTGCTCCCATAATTTTGTGAACCTAAAAAATTAGGCAATTTGATTTTCTTTTCTTTTGTTTGTTTTGTTTTGTTTTGTACATATGTGTTTTAAATCACTTTATTCACCCATCATCTTTCAATGAAAAAATAATGTTTTTGCTTAAAGTCCACTAATGAGTAAGTACATCCCCTGCTTGCCCGTCTGGGTTTGTAAGACCTCACTCAGGAGGGCAATTTGATTTTCTAATGTTAATTTTTCCTTGAATTCCTGAAATAAGCCCAAATGGGTGTGATATGTTATTCTTTATACATATGAATTGAGTTTTTCATTTTTTTTTTTTAACTTGAGCTCTATCTTAAGGAGCAGTTTCAGCATGTAATTTTTCCTTTCTTGTGATGTACTTGTCAAGTTGCTATTAAAATTATGCTGGCTTCATAAAATTTAGCTGATTTTTTTCTATTTTCAGAAAGAGTGCACTTAAGATTGCCAATTTAAATCTTTTCTCCTAAAATTTATGAGAACCTACCAGTGAAGTCACTTGGACCCAGAATTTTTTTCATAGGTTTGAGATAAGGATTCATTTCTTAGACTGTTTGAAACTGCTCAGATTTTGATTTCTTTTTATGTCAGCTTAAAATGTGTTTTTATTTCCTTCTTGGAAGTTGTTCATTTCATTAAAATATTTAAATTTCCTAATGTAGGGTCAGATCATTTCTGTTATCATCTTACTGTTTCTAAACTGTTGGTAATGGTGACTCCTTCCTTATTCTTGACATTAGTTGCTCATTGTTTTTTGGTCAGCCCACCTAGAGTTTTAAAAAGTTCATTAGAGTCTTCAAAGAACCAAAGTTTAGCTTTGTAGTGGGATTTGGTTCATTTTAAATATTTGTCCCGCCTACTAGTTTAATAAAATGCTGATTGGCCAGAAGGCAAACAGGAAGTACGGGTGGGACTACCAGGCAAGAAAACTCTGAGTACAGGAAGAACAAAGACAGATGCCAGAGTCACTAGAGCTGCCAAGAGATGAAGAGGAAATGCTGCTCTGAGAAAAGGTACTGAGCCATGTGGATGAACAAGATAGGTTGAGTTCAGATGGAGGAGTTAGAAAATTATATGCCTGGGCCCTCCGTCAATCAGCATAAAAATAATATAAGTGTTCGTGTGATCTTGCGGGATTGCATGTGTTTCTATGGGACTGTGGGTCTGAACCTTGAGGATAGGCCAGAAAGGCTGGCCAGAAACTATTAACAACATAGCTTTATATATTTTCTTTAAAAATATCTACTTGTAATTTATATGTGTGTTTCTGTGTGTCTCCTGTAAGTGTATGTGAAGAATGCACAGGTGCCATGGAGGCCTGAAGAGGCATTGGTTCCTCTGGAGCTGCACCTACAAGCAGTTGTGAGCTACTTAGCATGGGTGCTGGGAACCAACCCAGGTTTTCAGGAAGATCAGCAAGTGCTCTTAACCAACCAGCAGTCACTGTAGCCCTCTGTTTTTTCTTTAGTGTGCATTTATTTTTTATTTACTGACTGCTGCTTTTGCTTTTTTTTTTTTAACTTATTTTTCCTTGGCATTAGTTGTTGTCCATTGCCAGAGATGTTTTGAAAGGGATACATAGACAATTGATTTTCACTTTTCTTTTTGAATATATTTTAACCCTTCATGTACTTATTGCTGTGGGTGTTCTCAAATACTTGCCAGTAGTGATTTTTTAAATTTCTCCAGCTTTTATAACTTCTTCTATATGTAATAACATTATAACCCAGAGCATCAATACAGGTTTTAAAAATCATAATCAAAATGAAAAGAAATAATAATTTAAGTAGTGAAATGCATAACACACATTTAAACATGGTGAACTTTGTTCTATAAAGTATGACCGCTAAAGAATTCTTAATGAGAGGAGCAAATCTGTATTTTAGAATGTTGATCAGTAATGTAATGAACATTTACATTACAAATAGCTCCCATGTAGGAGGCAGAGGGGTTAGATATGCATAGTGAAATCAAATTGCCTAGGTTTGATCATCAGCCCCTGTACTTACCAGCTATGTGACCCTGGATAAACTTTCCCAGTCTTCATCATCTACAAAATACGTATAATGTCAATAGCTAACACGTGAGGTTATTGTACTGGAGCTGAATGAGGTTGTATCTACCACTGCCAAGTCATTGCCTAGAACATGGCAATGCAAATCAACACTTACTGATCTTTATTATGATTAATTTTATTTCAGATACAGAAAAAGACTCCGAGACATAAAGTAACTTGTCCAAATTCTCCCTGCCTGTACTAGGACTGGAAGACAGATTTAGATGTTTCCAAACCCAATGGCTCAAGCTGAGTAAATGTAAGATGAATGGGGAGAGGAAGCATAGCAGGTTGGCTCACACAATACCCAGGAATAAAGCCCCAGGGACCTAAATTTGAGTGATGACAATGTAAGGGAGGAAGGAAGAAATCTGAGAGTCATGACAAAGGAAATACAGAACTTAATGACTAACTAGTTTGGGGACAGGAGTTGGGAGGGGGGAGGCAAGAGGAGTAATAGCTGAGTCACAGTGCCAGATTGGGCTTCCATGAAATAATAGACAGAAATAGGAGAACCAAGAGAGGAAGTGAGTGTTCAGGGGAGATGCTGTGCTTGGCTTTAGACAAGAGCCCCTGGATGCCTATTCAGAGTGCAGGGCTGTAGCCTGTAGAGAGCATCTTTGGAGAGGAGGCAGTTAAAGTCTTAGCAGTATGTGTGATCCCTAAGTGAGAGAATAAAGAGACAGGAACAAAACCCCAAGGACCGAACCTTGGGACAGAGCCAATGTTTATTTATGGATGTTCTAGAAAGGAATAAATAGGCATGTAGATAAGGGAACTGGTGAATGTAATCTACTCAGACTTTCAATAAGCCTTTGGCAAGATTCCATTTCAAAGACTATAAGAAATCAGGGCATGATGAGCATGAGGAGAAAGAGGTTTGTTAAGAAGCAAGAAATGAGCTCACAAGAGAATGGGTAAGAGTAAATGGATGATCATTTCTCCAAGGAGATAAGGATAAAGGATCAGCGCTAGGTCTTTACATGATCTTGATAAGGACATTTCCAATAAATTCTCCAAGTTTCTAGTTGACTTTAAATTATTTCCAGAAGCACAGTATGAGGCTTAAGATACTAGGCTTTCGAGACTTTAAGAGTCTGTGTGGATGGTAAAGCCAAATTGATCCCCGCTCCCACCTGTTCGCCTTTCCTTATAACTGAGGCTTGAGCTGCCAGCATCTTCAAGGCTCCAGGGCTAAGTTCATCTGTAATCTAGTTCAACCTCCTTGACATCTACATTAAGCCAGCCCCTGTCCAGAGATCTAATGGCTATCCTTGGTTTTAGAATATGGATCAATACAACCCGGCCACTACTTAATAGTACCTGTGGTGGGTTCAGTGTCATGTAAGTACTAGTGTAGCCTCAGCCTTCAGGTGGTTCCAACTGAGAGTTCTTGCCCTTATCACTCTCCAGAACACCACCAAATACAGGCCAAAGTGCTTGTCTTGCTCTTATGAATTGTAGAACTATTAGGAGCCAGATGTTCCTCTGATCTCCTCTGAAATGCAGTCTGTAAGAGTCAGAGCCATGTGCTAGCTTTAGCTTGCAAAATGAGCAGGAGAGATTTCACAAGTCTAGACAGTTAAGACCAGATCCATCTTTCAATTCCTTTGTAACCTTCATAAATGGCCATCAAGACATCGCTGGGCTTCACCATAGAGAAGTGAGCTGAGTGTGGTAGGCATATACTGCAGCTGGCCTGCCTCATAACCAGCACAGTCTATCCATGCTATCAGAAACACTATTGTTTTCCAGGATCCATAATCTTCTAGCTAAGGTCCTCTTGGAAGACTGGTTCACCCCTCATCCCTCCCTGCTTCCTATCACCTCCCACCCCAAACCCCTCCTTCCCTCCTCTCTGCTTCCAGACTCACTGCTTATATAACCCTCTGGTTTTCCATAATGCATACTAAGGTTTTGGCTTTGTGGTTTCTAGCACAATCAGCTTTCTCCTCATGTTCCCATGATCACCTGATTCAGTGTCTCAGCATCCAAGTTCCAAACTCCTGGGAGAGATTCTGTTTATTCAACTCTGTCTCCATCAGCTCTGGTCAGGGTGAGCTCAGTCACCTAGCATAGCAAAGCCATGGAGGATGTGCATGGGTTGCTTCTCTGCAGAAGAAGATGGCTAGGGAAACCTTTGTACCTGTATGTGCCTCCCCTTACTGTACATGCAAAGACACAAAAGCCAAAGGAGTTGTAGTGTTTTGCCTATGATTTTAACTTATTTTTTCTCTACACCACAATGTAAATAATTTTTAAAATTTAGCATATAAAGTTAAAGGATTTATTATGAAATTTTCATACATTTGAGGCATAGTACTTGGTTCTAACTCATTCCCTTAAACTCTGTCTTCATGCTTTCCTATTCCCAAATAGTTCCTTCCTACCTTGTGCTTTCGAATCCCATATTATATATTACCCTCTTCTTCCTGAACCTCCCTGGAGATCTCTTCTTCTGTCATGGAGACACACACACACACACACACTTTCTGCATATAAAAATATTTGTCTTTATGAGGCTGGCTAATTTCATTTAACATAGTGATTGACAGTTCTACCCATTTACTTTTAAGTGTCATTATTTTACTTTTTATAATGGCTAAACAAAATTTTACTGTGCATATTTTTCCACATTTTTTTTATCCATTCACCTCTTGCTGGACCCAGGCTGGTTCCATATCTTAGACATTTTGAACAACATAAACATAGATGTACAAGTGTCTTTAACAGAGACCTGCTGACTTAGATTCTTTCCAGTATGACTAAGTGGTATAGTGACTCTGTTTACAGGTTTATCTGAGGAATCTCTAAAATGATTTCCATAATGGCTGCACCCATTTGATTCCCATCAGCACTAGATAAGGGCTTTTCTTCCCCACATCTCTGCCACAATTGGTGATGGTGATTTTCTTGATGGTAGCTGTTCTAACCAGAGCAAAATAAAATCTCATTAACTTGCCTCATCTTGATGGTTAAAGATATTGAACTCATTTCCAAATATCTTTTATTATGTTGTATTTTGAGAACTGTCTGTTCACTCTATTAATCCATCTACTGATTGGATAGGGTGATTCTCTTCTTGTTACTTAATTTTACAGTTCTTTGTATATTATAGATATTAATTCATGTGCTGTGTAGTTGGCAAATTTTTTGTTCTAATTTTGTAAGGTTTTTTTTTTACTCTGGTAATGTCTGCATATCTATAGAGAAGCTTATATATTTTCATATAATCTCCTTTATGAATTATTGGAATTATTACCTGCACTATTACAGTTTTTCCTGGAAGGTCTTTGGCAATACTTTACAAGACTGTTTCCCTATGTTTACCTCTGTTTCAGAGTTTCAGTTTTTAAATTAAGGTCATGAATTCTTGTGCCATATGAGAGATGTGGATCAAATTCTATTTTTCTATATGTAGATACTCAATTTCCACAACACCTTTGTTGAAAGCCTCCAACTTTTTTTTTAATTAAACTATGCTTTTGATGACTCTTTCAAAGATTAGATGGCTGTGGCCAAAAAGGCTTTTTTTCAGAATCCTTATTAGAATCTATTTGTCTACATATTTCTTTTTAGGGGAGTATCATGAAGATTTTGATATTCTGACTCTGTAGCATAATTTGAGAACAAGTATTTTTATATCTCTTTCATTGTTCTTATTGGAATTTGACTATTCATAGGCTTTTGTGTGAATTTTAGAACTTTTTTGTTGTTTTTTCCTGTGAGTAATATTACTAAAAATTTAATGGGGATAGTGATAGATCTGCTATACTGCATTTTGACACTGAAGTGGTAATCATAGATAATTGCCTGTTAGATATTGATAAATGTCAGAATTATGATGACTGATATTTACAAATATTATTACATAGTTATAAATACTTATGTATATTAGGAAATAAATATTCTTTTACAAGGATTTTTATGTGTATAGATGTATGCCTTAGTGTATGTATGAATATCACCTGTGTTTAGGTACCCACAGAGCCGAGAAGAGGGCATTGGATTCCCTGGAGCTGGGGATACAGACAGTTGTAAGCCACCCAATGTAAGTGGAAGGGCTGGAACCTGGGTCTTCTTCAATAGAAACAAGTGGCTTTAACTGCTGAACCATCTGTCTAGCCTACAAAGTCTTATTATCCCTGTCTTAAGGTTGGGTTTCTAATTGCTAAAACAAAACACCATGACCAAAATGCAAGTTGTGGAAGAAAGGGCTTATTCAGCTTACACATTCACGTTGCTTTTTTATCGCCAAATGAGTCAGGACAGGAACTCAAACAGGGCAAGAACATGGAGGAAGAAGCTGATGCAGAGACCATGGAGGGGAGCTACTTGCTGACTTGCTTCCTATGGCTTGCTCAGCCTTCTTTCTTACAGAACCCAGGAGCACCTACCAGAGATAGCATCACTCACAGTGGCCTGGACCTTTCCTCCTGGATCACCAATTAAGAAAATGCCTTATAGCTAGATCTTATAGAGACATTTTCTCAAATGAGGCTCCTTCCTCTCTGATGACTCTAGCTGTGTCAAATTGACAACAGACAAACAAACAAACAAACAAACAAACCAGCCGGTACAGTCCCCTTCTACAAAATCAGTAATTAAACCAAAATCATATATCTAGTATATAGGAGAACCGGGCATGAGCTATAACATTTCCAAGTAGACCATGTCCTACTTTGTGATCAAGTACTTTATAGTTTACATGATAAAATAATTCATAGAATTTATCATGATAGAAAGGTGCTAGAGGCAGTGGATGCAAACATATTAGAATTATATTTGCATGATAGCATTACTAATAGGCTGGGACCACCAAGGGAATTCACAGATGTGTAAATGTGCCAGGTGAGAGACCCTGTCCATGAGTGTCTAGCAAAGGCCATTTAATTACATGATGAATTTGTGCCAAGTGAATGGGGACTAAATGGAGAAGGTACTAGAGAGGGTCAGGTGTCCATTTGCAGTAGATAAATTTCCCTTCTGGGAAGGCCCAAATTGGAAACTCTGAAGTTCCTGTTTTGAGGAAGGTAAGAAAATTGTGGAGAGACATGGAATAAGCACTGGCCGTTGAGAAGTGTGTGGAAGTGCAGTTGTGGAGACGTGGTGCACACCTGAATATGAACCAGGTGTCAGGATATGGAGAGAGGGCCCAGCCTGATAGGGTTAGTGCAAGCCTCCAGTGGAGGGATGAAATTTCACTTACCAGATAGGAACAACATTCTGAGCAAATGCGTGACAGCAGAGAGCTCGTGCAAAGAGAAGGCAGAGGGCATGGGCCGTGAGCAGTGTGATGTTATCAATAATGAAAGACCCAGATGGCTCAGCAGTTCAGAGCACATACTGCTATTGCAGGGGACCCAAGTTCAGTTCCCAGTATCCACATTAGACGGCACAGAGCTATACCTATAGCTTCACGGGATCCAACACCTACTTATAGTCTCCATGGCATTACACACACATGCATATAGTCACACACAGACATATATACACATGATTAAAATATGTAATAATAAAAGAGTTACTGAAGTGAAACAGGAGGGTGCGGGGCAGGGGGTAAGTTTCAGGGAGGAGGAAAAAGTGTTTTCTGTGCCGCATTCAGCAGATTGGACTCCAGCCAAGTGATTAAAGCGGAGAAATAACAGGGTCAGATTCATGTTTTAAATATAGATTTTTTTTTCCTGCTCTAAGGATTGATTGAAGGAGGTAAGGCTTAGGGGCAGGCAGACCTATTGGGAATCCAGGCAAGAAATGATGAGTGCCTGAACTGGGACAGGAGTTCTGAGGAGGAACAAAAGAAAGGACTTTGAAAAATATTTATTAGGTTAAATTGACAGGGAGAGTAATTGGCGTGGGCTAGAGACAAGACAAAGGAGGTGACAGCTAGCATTCTGAAGGTTGTGACACAGAGCCCGCATGGATGCGCAAACCAGGAGAGAGAAGGAAGAGGAGCATGTTTGAGAGGGAATACAGAGTGCATTCTCTATGCATCAGGTTGTTTCTGAGACAAGAGAGAAACATCTTGAAGGAACTTCAGGAGAGACGGGGCTTGGGCATACATATCTGGAACAGCCTGTCAAAACCTCACTAAGTAAGCTTCCCAGGGTGGGCACAGCAAGAGGGGCCGAGGACTAAACCTCAGGAAGGCACCAGCCCTTTCAGAAGCTGAGAGAAAGGTACAAAAGAAACAGAGAACCAGAGGCTTCAAGAAGAATTTGCCAAGGTAGGGGAGTGTGCATTTTAGAGCGCAGTGGAAAAGTTCACTAAGGTGAGGACTGATGATCAGGCCTTGGATTTGGAAAATCACAGCTCATTGGCTATGGTAGAGATGTATCTAAGAAGCAGGGCAGATTTCAGTGGCTTGAGTAGATAGCAGAGGTCAAAGGCTAAGAGGGGGATCTCCATAATTAGCCCTATCAACTGTGACATCTGAGTGTCCCAGACAGATGCATGAGGAAAGTGGCTAGCTCTAAATGCTCTGTGGAGAAATGGGTAGCTTGCAGAATGCTCAGGATCTTTTTCTCTAGTGGTAGAAACAGAAATCAGAGAGTAAGGCGAAGGTGCTGGTGGTGAGAATGTGGAAGCTGTGTGTGTACCGACTGGTAATAAGAAGGAAAGACATGAGACAACATACAAGGAAGGGCAAAGGGGACCAGCCTTTCAAAGGGAGTTGAGAAAAAAGAGCAGAAGACACAGCCAGAGGTCTTCTGTTTGCTGGCTCGTAGCTTCGGTTTGATTTGTTGTCCTGTGGGCATACCGTGAGCAGGTGTATAGGAAGAAATATTAAGTGGGAAGGGTGACAGCGGATGAGATCAGAGTCAAAAGAAGATGGGACCAGCAAGTGAGCCCCAAGAACATGGAACCTGGCAAGTTGGAAGCAGGGCTCTTTTTAGACAAGGAGTGAGTCTGAGAAGGAGGAAAGCATATATAGACATGGAAGAGGCAGAGGATGAATGTACGCTTGGACGTCTTGGTAAAGGAGATGGAGTCCGCTGTTCTCTAGGCATGTGTGTGAGCCTGGAGAGCTCAGGTGGGAACCTGGAGGTGCCTCCAGGAGGAGCCCAGAGATGAGTAAAACACTTATGCCAGAAGTAGTGTGGGGGCATCACTTGAAACTAGACTAGATAGTAATAATAGTGCCAAAGCTTAGACAAATGAACTGAACACACAGTTAAGACAAGGATGAAGAGCGTTGGATCAGAGTCCTACCAAGGACTGGAGGCTCAGATGAGAGAGGAAGCATGGGAGCCCTATTTCCAAACAGCATGAAGACTTGCATACTTTCTGCAGACATCTCGCTCTCTCCTACCACCCTTGATGGTGGTGACTTTAGGCCTTTAGAAGGAGGTGTCATGAGGAAAAGTGGGGACAACCCTTTCAAATACAGGCTCTGCTTTCTCTGCCCCACTTCCATATCCAAACGGAAAAGGCCTAGGTCAAGAGTTCTAGCCTCACCAATTCAGCCCTTCAGTTCACGTTGCACATTATTGAGTGCCTTCAAGGTGTAAGTAGTGGGTCATTGTATTGAGGGATGATGGAGAAAACGAACCAAAAGTCCTGTGGCCCTTCAATGCACAGTCCTGTTAAAGGACTTTTGATGGAGTATCCATCCCCCCTCTCAGAAAACACTAAGCCTGGACGTAATCAGGAACCCAAGAGAGTTCTTTCTTCCTTATATGACTAATCCATATAACAGTGGTCCTTCATTTTACCGACTGCTTAAAATATCAAAGACACATTCTGCGACACAGTTGAATCAGCTAATAATAAGGAAATACCCATGGCAAGCACAGAGGTTGCCAAAAATAAGCTGGTGAGTACACCCCACAGAGTGGGTATGTTGAAGACTTCAGTCTCATGGCTAGCACTCTCTGGAAGTTTCTGTGTGCTTCACATATAGTCAGGGAGGCCTCCAAGGATTCTTACCACACAACCCATCTATGTCATTGCTTTTGTTGTTGTTGTTGTGCGTTTCCTATAACCCTAAAGTTTCTCTTGTTACCTCATACAAGAATGAATCAGATCTAAGAGCAGATTGGTAGCCGTTGGTAGCTACTGAGGGACAAATAGCTTTCTTTAGGAATGTAGCCACTGGTAGAATCTTTATACCCCAGTGGATAACCCAGTGCTAGGTACATATACAGGACAGTACTTACTGGACTCAGTAAACTAAAAAAAATAATAAATATTATAAAACAATAAAAGGTTTATTAAAAAGAATATATGTGTTTGAAAGGAAGTTATGGTGGGGATCCTGGAGAGGGGTGAAACAGGGTTGTAGCTTTGACCAAGATGTACTGTATATATGTATGAAATTTTCAAGGAAGAAACAAAAGTTGAAATTTTAAAAAATTCACACTTATCAGCGTTGATAAATAAATTATATCATCACATATACAAAATGTCTACTGGCGAGTGAGCCTTTCTGTGCTAATTCTGCAAAGCTGACTGCACTTAGCTGCGACTTTGCCCCCTCTGCCACCTTCAGATAATACCTGTAGTCTACCCATCCTTCCCTTTATGTCTGAATCCTTCTCACGAAGAACCAGAGCACTATGGGAGTTTTGGTTCCATCAGCTCTACCTGGCAACCTGCTCTACAGAACAAGCGTACAATTAGTGTGTAATTGTGTGATGTTTCCTTGACTTCATTTAAGTTGAATTTTAAATCTCTAAACCAATTCAGCATCTGAATGTCAAACTTATTTTTTTCCCTTGAACTGAGGTTTATGGTTGAATGCCTCACTCATGTCACCTATTCATCCAGTGTTTCTGAGCATTAACTAATTGTGATACTGGGAATTTAAACAGGGGACTGAAAATTTCTGCCCTTTGGGAGCTTAATGTAAGGTACAGGAAAGGAAACAGAACATGTTAGATAAAATTTCTTATGGACTGCATTAGTTATTTTTTCTTGTCATTGGTACAAATACCTGACAAGAAGCAATTTGAGAGGTGAAGGGGTAATTTTGGTTCATAGTTCAGAGGGATACAGTTCATCACAGGATCAGGCAGTGATGGTATCAGGATGGTAACATTACATCCTAGTCAGAAACCAGAGAGAGATGAATGTAGATGATCCATTAACTCTCTCCTTTGTATTCAGTCCATGACCCTGCCTCTACAATGGGGGCACTCACATCCAGGGTGGGTCTTCATTCTAATTTGAGCTTCCCTAGAAGCGCCCTCATAGATGCCCAGGGATGTGCTTCCGTTGTGTTACATAGGATTTCTCTAAATTGAAATCTTTTCTTCTAGAGGGAGGAGAGAGGCTCATGAGACTCAGGAAGTAAATGGAACATGTTCAAAATTTGCAAGGTTCACAGGATTCCTCCCCAGGGTTCTATTAGCAGTAGCAATTGCTTCTGGGAGGAGACGGTAGGGATGCCTCAGGGAGGTAGCAATCATAAGTGGTCATCTATAATGTGGTGGGCTTTTCCAAGATGCAGCTGCCTTTGAGTCCTCCGTGTCCCTCTAGGTAGCCCCAGTCAACTCACTGCTTCACCGAGCCAGAGCCAGACTTGGTCAGGATTCTTTCTTTTGTCTGTCATCGGTGATCTATCTAGGATGACTAGATGTTTGTTCTTGTCTTCCCAGGAAAAGTCATACAACACGTGGTGATTCTTAATCCAGTCAAGCTGCCAACTAACATTAGCCACCGCAGGTGCCAGGATGAAGAAGCACAGAGTGTTTGGGAGGGGCTGGGAGGTATTATCTAACTTGGTTTGAGTAGGCAGCAGGTGGTAATGGTAGACATCCTGTGATATGGTGTCTGGGCTGAATTGTAGTAGTGACATAGAAATTATCCAAATCAGTGTCTGCGGTGGTGAGTGGGCGTAGGATTGATGAGTGTTCCAAATCTCTACATTGGTATGTTCTGAGTCCAATTATGAAGTGGTTGTGATCAAGTAAAAAGTCAGAAGAGAGGCATAGATAAGATGGTTGGGATATCACAGCCCACACTAAGGTAGAAGTGAAGCTGGGAACCCTGAACCCTTTCCAGCAAGCTAGACAAGCTCCTGAGCTTGGTCAGGAGTGGAGAGTCTGGAAGTGTCTCCAGAAATTTCTCTCAGCTAACATGTTAAGGTTGAGTTGAGTTTGGGCCAGAGAGATAGATGACTTAGCAGCTAAGTATGTGTGTTCATTGCTCTTCTAGAGGACCCAAATTCACTTCTCAGCACCTGCATTGCACTCACAACCATCTGTAACTCCAGCCCCAGAGGGTTCTGACATGACTGGCCTCCAGGAGAATCTGCACTCATGTGCACATACTGACACACAGGCATACACCCATACATATAATTCCAAATAAAACATAAATGTATATAAAAGAAAAATTAGTAGAGTTTTTGCCTTGAAAGAAGACAGGGAAGAGCATTGTAGTCAGAGGAAACATTCATGATCCTAGAAAAACAATGAGCTCTTGGAAGTGTAGGATTCTCAGAGTTTCCACTTTCTTCTGGTCCTATCCGGGACATGACTATGGACATGACTATCTTTAGCTCTGCTAAACCTTAGCCCCACAACCAAGCTATGCTCAGAATATTCCAATGGAGAAAGGAAGAGACACCAAGAAAAAGGAGGGGAATAGAAGAGATATTCTCTGGTGGTTTGTTGGATTTGGTGTGGCCTGAATTGGAGGAAGTGTATCAATTCAGGGTAACATTGAGGTTTCAAAACCTACACGAGGACTAGTTTCAATTTCAATCTCAATCTCTCCTCCCCCCACCCCAGCTTGTGGAACAGGATGTAGCTCTCAGCTGCTTCTCCTGTACTATGCCAAAATGATAATAGACTAAACGTCTACAACTGAGCTCCCAAGTACATGCTTTCTTGGTAAGAATTACCTTGGTTATGGTGTCTCTTCACAGTAGTAGAACAGTGACAAAGACATATTTTCTAGAAGGAATGTTGAGAGCTAGTAGTGGGCCAAGCCATGATCTCATGAGGATGGCAGATCTCACAGTCACAGAATTCTATTCTGAGAGCATGAGCCCCTGTGTCAGCAAGAGCCTGTCTTGCCTGGTGAATCACATGCTGGGTATTGGTGGTGCTTACTCACTGACCTCTAGATGTTAAGCTTCTTCTTGGAAGGGTCACGATCTTTATTTTCATGCCTCCAGTGTCTCACAAAAATGTCTTGTATTATCTTAGACACCTAGTTAGCACTGAATGACATTTTGAGAGTTTGTGTTTCTGCCTGCTCCCCAGCACATTCTTACTGTCCCGCGCCCTGTCTTCGCCTGCGAAGAAGAACGCAGTACGCAGTTTGGATCCTTCTGCAGCAAGTTTATTCTTTACAAAATGGGAAGAAGACCCCGACCCCTTGCCAGGAGCCGGCTTTTATACTGCCAAGCCCTAGCCTCTTACGTCTCCCCTTCTGATTGGTTGCAGACTCTCGCCTGACATGACGCAGGGTC